>CAHIKZ030000254.1:660000-685000 GCA_903632075.3 Acanthosepion pharaonis
GTCGGGATAGATAGATAGATAGATAGATAGATAGTAGATAGATAGATATGAACAGGTCGGGATAGATAGATAGATAGATAGATAGATAGATAGATAGATAGATAGATAGATGCTGGAATAGATAGATATATATAAACAGGGTGGGATAGATATAATAGATAGATAGATAGATAGATAGATAGATAGATAGATAGATACAGGCTCACGCTGAGATAGATAGATAGATAGATAGATAGATAGATATGAACAGGGTGAGATAGATATAATATAATTGAATAGATAGATAGATAGATAGATAGATAGATAGATAGATAGATAGATAGATATGAACAGGTCGGGATAGATAGATAGATAGATAGATAGATAGATAGATAGTAGATAGATAGATATGAACAGATAGGGGATAGATAGATAGATAGATAGATAGATAGATAGATAGATGCTGAATAGATAGATATATATAAACAGGGTGGGATAGATATAATAGATAGATAGATAGATAGATAGATAGATAGATAGATAGATAGATAGATACAGGCTCACGCTGGAATAGATAGATAGATAGATAGATAGATAGATAGATATGAACAGGGTGAGATAGATATAATATAATTGAATAGATAGATAGATAGATAGATAGATAGATAGATAGATAGATAGATATGAACAGGTCGGGATAGATAGATAGATAGATAGATAGATAGATAGTAGATAGATAGATATGAACAGGTCGGGATAGATAGATAGATAGATAGATAGATAGATAGATAGATAGATAGATAGATAGATAGATAGATAGATAGATAGAGGCTCACGCTGGAATAGATAGATAGATAGATAAATAGATATGAACAGGGTGAGATAGATATAATATAATTGAATAGATAGATAGATAGATAGATAGATAGATAGATAGATAGATAGATAGATATTAATCCTCTACGATAGATAGATAGATAGATAGATAGATAGATAGATAGATAGATAGATAGATAGATAGATAGATAGATAGAGGCTCACGCTGGAATAGATAGATAGATAGATAGATTGATAGATAGATAGATAGATAGATAGATAGATAGATAGGTAGATAGATAGATAGATAGATAGATATGAACAGGGTGAGATAGATATGATATAATTGAATAGATAGATAGATATTAATCCTCTACGATAGATAGATAGATAGATAGATAGATAGATAGATAGATAGATAGATAGATAGATATGAACAGGTCGGGATAGATAGATAGATAGATAGATAGATAGATAGATAGATAGATAGATAGATAGATAGATAGATATTTTAAAAATTACTTCAGCCCTTCCCATTACTTTCTCACAGGAAAAAAAGACAATATTTATATATAAAAAAACCCCAAAAAACCCCAAATAAACAGGAAGAAAAAAATTTGATATGTTTATGGAAATTAAAGATGATAAGCTTTCCATTCTTTAATGAGAACTCTAGACGATGTCGAAGAGCGTAGAATTGTCATTGGAAGAACGAGAAGTTAGTAGAATTTGGAACCATCCTGACGACGGCATTACTAAAAATGGCTCGAAAGCTGAGAGAATACTGCGAACAGTGCTGATGTCTTGAGGCGACTTGCTGTCACTTGATCTCCAGCCTAAGAAACCAGTTACTACTAGCCTGAGCACAGAATGGGTGAATAATAATAAAAGAATAGTTTAAGAAACCGTACCATTTTGTCGACCCGCGCAACTGCTACTTCAGCAAAGCTGTATCGTTGCTTTTCGATACACTTTACAACTACTACTCTCTACCACTACTATTACTACTACTACTGCTATACGTTTCAGCGACTACTTGTACTCCTTCTACGACTTCTGTTAGTATTAATACATTAGTTTACCGCAATGTAATAGAATGATGTCACTATTGCCGCCCTGTTCTCTGTGAACACTTGCAGTAACAACTCATTGCTAAAATGTTGGGCGCATTGTTTCTGTTTAATTTTCTAAATAAATTAAAGAAGATTTATAAATACCAGGACCTCACCCGAGAGGAAGTGTTAGGATTGTCTCCAGAGTTACTGGGGCGTTTAGAACCGTGCCAAAAGTGCTGAAGGTGAGATTGGAAATTCCACAATGGATTTAGACGGTTCAGAGAACTGCACCGCTGTGAAATTCAAAGATACTGAGGAAGGTGCTGTTAATTTGAAGGGACAGTCCGTCAGATTTCTCGTGTGAATATTCTACCGTGAAAACTGGGTAAGAAGATTAGTAGCGCCAAGAGATGTGCAGATTGACTTTGCATAAAGAAGATTTTTTATTTTTATTTATTTTATTTTATTTTATTTCATTTTTCAGCAGAGAAGGCCAGGGATTCTAGAATGTCTGATAAAGTTGTAAAGAAAATAGTTTAATGGGAACGTTAATTAATTAACATAAATTTTCTAGTGGTTCACGAAAAACGCTGATGGATATAAAAAAGAAAAAAAAAACCTTGCGAACACCAGAAATTGATGTAGCGAACCCCCAAATCAACACTGAAAGAAAATAATGCCCCCCCCCACCAAACTTAACCCTTCATTAGCCCTGAGGGGGTTTGAACACCCCACGGAATGTTTTCTCTTTAACATATAGCAAGCGACAAGTCAAATTTTCAGGATTAGTCAAACAGCTTTCTGAATACATCTGCCAAATAACTAACAGGACGTTTTTCTCATTTCACCCCAAGCAAAGCAATAAAGCCACCAAGACGCAAGGTGAGAGAATACTAGAAAAAGAAAACATTATTAAAGTGAGGTAACTATATAAAAAAACAGAACTAAAAAGAAGAACTGAAGATAGCGATTGACATTGCATTTGAATAAGCCATGATAATTACAAGCACCTGTTGGTAAAAGACTGTAAAAATGTTGGTTGAAAAGTCTGTAAATGTCACAGTAGTCTCCCCCTTCTTCATTATTTGGAATGCGAAAAACAGTTTAAGTGAAGTTAGACTGATCATTGTTTCAAAACATCATATCGGAAATAAAATAAAACCTATTTTTGGTTATTCGAACATTTAAAGTCCTTTAAATCAGTTCATTTATTAATATTGACCTTTTTTCATTCATCTTTATTAATACTATACGTATTTTTATACTATACTTTTTATTTATACTATACAATTTCCATTCATTTTTATTTATATTAAAAAAAAACACCGGGATAGCATGCAAGAAAAGATATCACCAGAAGATGATGCATCCATAATATTTTAAATGAGGTTTTGAAATGCCTAACATTATTTCTGCGGTGATAATGCTACGCGGTACTAATGCTGTAATATTGTCCCACAGTACTAATGCTATGATAATACCCTACATTACTAAAGCTGTGATAATACACCTCAGTACTAATACTGCGATAATGCCTTACAGTACTAAAGCTGTAATAATGCCTTACTGTACTAATGCTGTGATAATGCCCTACAGTACTAATGCTGTGATAATACACCATAGTATTAATACTGCGACAATGCCTTACAGTACTAAAGCTGTGATAATGCCCTACAGTACTAATGCTGTAATAATATACTACAGTATTAATAGTGCGATAATGCCTGACAATACTAAAGCTGTGATAATGCTCTACAGTAGTAAAGCTATGATAATACTCGACATTACTAATGCTGTTAAAATACACCACAGTAATAATACTGTGATACTGCCCTGCAGTACTAATTGATGCCCCACAGTACTAATACTGTGATCATAAAACACAGTACTAATCTAGAATTTATATAACGAAATCAACAAGTCATCCGATTATAGTGAAGAAGAATAAAAATCTATCAGATCGTTAATCCCAAATGTCCTGCGGCAAAAGGGTTACACTGAAGAATTATTTTATGAAAAAATTTACATTATTCGGATCATTATCCTCATCTACGTTGTCATATTCACAACGTTTCAGCCGTTGTGCGCTCTGACATTCTTCAGGTGATTGGAATTTCGAACCGAATCGTTTATTTCTATTTCAATGTGCTTGGCATGGCGGGTCTTAGCAGATATAGTGGTACCAAAGAATGTAATTCATTTGAACACTTTCCATTAGAATAATGATAGAGTAGCAAGAGGCTTGCGACGTTTCGACTGTGGGGCAAGAGGTAGTAAGGTGGAACATAACAAGGAAAGAAAACTTAGAAACTTTGACACTCACATGGTATATTGAAAACAAGAGAAACAGAGAGAACGTAAATTACCGACGAGCTTCTGTAAGTTTTTTTTAATCATTTCATCCCAATCAAGGCAATAAAAGCCACTAGGATGCAAGGGGTCACTGAGAGTGAAAGAACAGAGAGGGAAATAAAAGAACTAGGATGAGGATTCACATTCCATATAAATTTTTAAAGATCGTAATTGACAGGAAAGCAGACAGCCGAAAGAGAGTTCCACAAACAAAATGTGCAGGAGAAGAAACTGTCAGCATTTCGAACAGCGGAATTATATGACCGAACATCCAATCTAGTCCTACGTTAGGTCTGATAATTTTACTGTTGAAATTGTTAGTTGCAACCGTTACTAGATGGATGGCAGAAAAGGGAATAGGAGTGACTGTGAAAAGAACTCTTTTAATACGGATATACCCTATTTCCGTTTTTTGTCACTTGATCTCCAAAAACCTCTCGTCCATCCCTTTACTTCCGAGTTAAACTTCGGTTAAAGTGGATTCTGCTTATAAGACAGAACCTCAAAATGAGTCATCTGCTGGTTTAGAAAAAATATTACTAAGAGCTACAAAAGATAAGTAGTTATGGAGTGCCATGATCGCTCACGTCTTAACGGGACATATAAGAACATTTGCAGGTTGACTTTGAACGAGAGTAGGGAAAACCCTCCGCTCTTTTTACTTATGTGACTGATCCAGGGGTACACAGGGGGTGAGGGGGATAAACAACCGAATAATGAAATAACGATAGCTTTTCAGATAATAGAAAGGAATAAAGGTTGAATATCATCATCAATAAGATCACTTATTGACGCGGAAGAAAACTGAAACAATAACAATGTTAAGATATCCCCGAACAGATTTTGAGACATGAAAGGATCTGCAGTGACTCGAATTACATCGATTGGCCACCATATACTCCTGAGCTAAATATGTAAATAATAATAATAATAATAATAATAATAATAATAATAATAATAATAATAAATCGATGTAATAATAATAATAATAATAAGGAAACTGAAAGAAACTGGAATGAACACCACCCAGACCCGGTTACGGAGATCGGACCTGTTACAATTCTAAGGGACTACACAATACACACTGACAGAACAATCAAAGCCAACCGCCCAGACATTGTTATTAAAGACCACAAACAAAAAAAGTGCCTCATTATTGATATGGCAGTCCCTGCTGATTGCAATGTGTCTTTGAAGATATTCAAAAAACTACCAAATAACAAGGACCTTGAAATCGAAATCTCAAAAATGTGGCACATGGGAACATCAACTATCCCCGTTGTAGTTGGAGCCCCAGGATTGGTTGGAAAAAATTCCAGTATACTAATTGAAGGGATTCCTGGAAGTCCATGCCTCAAAGAAATACAAAAAAAATTGTTCTGACATGTACAGCCCACACTCTACGAAGGGATTTATCTATGTATTTCTTTTTCTTTTTGTCAGTGGAAAGTGTCATGATGCCATTTTTAACCTTAGGTCACTGGGCGGGACCCGGAAAGAAATGTGTAAACGCCAGAAATCAAAGGAAATAATAATAATAATAATAATAATAATAATAATAATAGTAAGTGGGTGACGAAGTGCAAATAAACTATATGACATCTACTTCAGTGGTAAAGAACCTAATAAAGAAAACAAAAACAAATGCAATGTACCAAATACAGAAACAATGTTAAAATAAGCATCTTTATGATCAATACTCTACCGGGTAAGAAAGAAGCTGATCGAGACAAACCTCGTAACCATCAGTGTTTACGTACTGCAGGGTTGAAACCTGAAACTGAAGATTTTATCTGTCACTATTTCTGAGATGAGGTATTATGTACATTATTTACATTATTCGGACTATTGCCCTCATCTTTGTCACCATATTTATCACCCTTCAGTATCTGGCTATATTTCTGAGATGAGGTATTATGTACACTATTTACATTATTCGGACTATTGCCATCATCTTTGTCGCCATATTTATCACCCTTCAGTAACTGTCTATATTTCTGAGATGAGGTATTATGTACATTATTTACATTAATCGGATTATTGTCCTCATCTTTGTCATCATATTTATTATAACGTTTCGGCCGTTGTACACTTCGGCCTCCTTCAGGTGGTTGGAATGTCGAACTGAACCCTTTATTTCGCTCACTGGGGTAGACTGTTGTACAAGGACACAGGGCACAGTGGATAAAGGCGTTAGTTAGATCCATTCACAGGACCCAAAGAGTGTTAGTTGAATGCCTGGTTAAGGCTGTGGAGAACTTTCAGCGGGGAATTAACAAGAGATAACTGATAACTGACATCCATTAGACATGGCACGTGGAACTAGAACAGTCTATCCCAGGGAGCGAAATAAAGGGTTCAGTTTCGACATTCCAACTACCTGAAGAAGGCCGGAGCGTACAACGGCCGAAACGTTGTAATAAATATAGCGACAAAGATGAGGACAATAATCCGTTTAAAGTAAATAATGAAGATTTTATTCTTGCTATACAGGACCAATATTTGCTAACTAGAAATTATCAAATACTTTTACTGACAAATTGTGTTTACCCTAAATGCCGATTTGGTGATAAATATCCCAAAACAATTAACCATCTGGTGTCAGGTTGAATGGTCTTAGCACCCATCAAAGACACGGTAAAGGAGATAGAACCTTTAACTGTTTGATGGTACTTTACAATACACAGAAAACAATAAAAGCTAATCGACCAGGCATCGTGATGACAGGTGACAAAAACAAAATGTACTTTCCTATTGACATTTGCGTCCCTGCAGTTTGTAATGTACCTATGAATAAGGATCTTGAAATGGAAATCTCAAAAAATGTGCCACATGAGGACATCAGTAATTCCAGTTGTAATTGGAGCACTCGGATTGATTGGAAAAGGTTCTGATAGACTCATTGAAGGGATTCCTGGTAGCCCATACCTTAAAGAAATACATAAGATTCTATTCACAGCTTACGAAGGGCTTTATCCATGTAAAATATGTTGTTTTTTAATTGCTCCGTGGAAAATGTCATAATGCCATTTCTGGGCGGGACCTGGAAAGAAATGAGTACATACCAGAAATCTAAGGAAATAATAATAATAATAATAAAGTTTTTATTCTTCCTGTAGACTGCAGTGTATCGTTGAAGAGCTTTAAAAATACTATGAAAATACAATGATCTTAAAGTGGAAATTTAAAAAAGTGTGGCGCATTAGGACATCAGTAATTCCAGTTGTAAGTGGAGGACTCGGATTGATTGGAAAAGGTTCTGATAGACTCATTGAAGGGATTCCTGGTAGCCCATACCTTAAAGAAATACAAAAATATGTACTCACAAGTACAACTGACACGAAGGTGTTTATTTATGTAAAATGTGTGATCATAGGTTGTCCATTTTTTTTTCCCCAAATTACTCCGTGAAGATGGCATGATGCCATTTCTGGCTATAGGTCTCTGATTGTGACCCGGAAAGAAATGTATATATAAATCAAAGGAAATAATACTAATACTACTTCTAATGCTACTAATTTCTTCTTTATATTTTGAAAATTCTTTTAGGAATTTTCAGAATTGGACACCGGTGACATTATGCTAGTTTTTCAAACTCTCCATTTAATCGGTTTACAGATTTTTAACAGTACATAAATCTTTTATCTGTGCATACGTATAAACATTTCAATGAAAGTTTGAATTAATAAGTACAATCACACGACGTCGTACAATTAAGAAAAAATGATGCTAAGGATGTCAGTTACATATGCAACCAATTGTACCAACAAAAGTAATCTGTTGACTTGATCTATAACAAAAACCACATCATTTGAAGACTTCAAAACATGTAAGAATAGAAATTAATATAAACGGTAAGATAAGGATAAGACAGAAAGACGAAGTTGAAATATATGTGAAAATAGGAAAAAAAGAATAAAAATGAATAATGAATTATAATGCTAAATTTGAAAACGTAGAAGATATGGTTTCGGGTTGAAACTTGGAAGCAGTTCGTAAAACAAACAAGACATAAAAATCAATAATAATAATAATAATAATATTAATAATAAATACTACTACTACTACTACTACTAATAATAATAAAAATAATAGTAATAAAATAATAATAAAAATAATAATAGTAGTAATAATAATAATAATAATAATAATAATTATGTCCTTAACTGGATCATAGCTGAAATTAAGCGAATGGACGCCAAAACGAGAAAGCTTCTCACTTGCTACCGCATGCATGATCCCAAAGCTGATGTTGATCGTCTGTATGTGCCCAGATCCGAAGGAGGCAGAGGATTAGTTTAACTAGAACTGTTCTACAAAACTACAACAATTGGCCTACAAAGATACTTGGAAACTACAGAAGACTGGATGATGGTATGCGTCAAGGAACATGAAAGTAGTAAGCGTCTTTATTCTGTAATAAAGAAAACCAACAAGTTCAAAATGGAGTTTCAAATGGGCGTAGAGATGCAAGTACAGCACAATACACCGACTGAAGCTGCAAAATACTTAAAAAAGAAAGCAAAGATAAAGGCAACCGACCAGATACAGAAACAATGGCAAGATAAACCGCTTCATGGCCAATACTCTGCCCGTACCAAACAAGCTGACGTAGAAAAACCCGTACCCATCAGTGGCTACGTAGTGTAGGGTTAAAAGCTGAAACCGAAGATTTTATCCTTGTTGCAAAGGACCAATGTATGTTAAGTAGAAATTATCAAGCACACATACTAAAATATTGTTAGCCCAAAATACAGATTCTGTGATAAACATCCAGAAACGGTTGATCGTCTTGTATCAGGTGGCACGATATTGGCACCCACTGAATATAAAACCCGGCATGACAGAGTGGGCCAATATCTGCACTGGAAAATTTGCAACTTCTACGGGAAGGAAACTGAAAGAAATTGGTATGAACACCACCCAGACGCATATACGGAGATAGGACCTGTTACAATTCTGTGGGACTACACAATACACACTGACAGAACAATCAAAGCCAACCGCCCAGATATTATTATTAAAGACGACAAATAAAAAAAAAGTGCCTCCTTATTGATATGGCAGTCCCTGCAGACTGCAATGTATCTTTGAAGATATTCAAAAAGCTGTCAAAATACAAGGATCTTGAAATAGAAATCTCAAAAATGTGGCACATAGGAACATCAATCTCTGTTGTAGTTGGAGCCCTATGATTGGTTGGAAAAGATTCCAGTAGACTAATTGAAGGGATTCCTGGAAGTCCATGCCTCAAAGAGATACAAAAAATTATCCTCATAAGTACAGCCAAGTCATTTTTTTATTAGTGGAATGTGTCATGATGCCATTTTTGACCTTAGGTTCCTTGGCGGGACCAGGAAAGAAAAGTGTAAACGCCAGAAATCAAAGGAAATAAATAATAATAATAATAATAATAAAAATAACAAAAATAATAATAAAAATAATAATAATAATAAATAATAATAATAATAAATAATAATAATAATAAAAATAATAATAATACTAATAATCAATAATGAAAATAATAATAAAAATAATAGTACTAATAAAAATAAAATAATAATAATAATAATAATAATAAAAATAAAAATATTAATAATAATAATAATAATAATATAGTGATTCAATAATATATGCAGGCAAAGAATCTCACTGGAAAGTCTTTGGACTATAGACATGTTCAGAATTTGGAACTGTTCTCTTTATTCGTAATTACAAATGACACACATGGGTAGAGACAAGTTGAAAGGTATTTTGATAATTTAGTGGATTTCGTAAATATCCACATTGAGTGATATAAAATAAACTCTAAATGTTTTATTCGTAAATTTCGCCAAATACAAGACATGAGGGCAACACAAGGTAGAACACTACTGTTAAAATGAGGTGTGAAAAAGGAGATGAGTGGTAGTGAAAATTATGAGAAAAGGGGGGATAGATAACGTTTGATCCTAGACTTGAAGGGTTAGTTATGTTCAGGGAAGCATCCGCGCAGGAGTCTGCGCTAAATAGTTAAAGTTCTTTAGGAAAAGGTTTAGTGGGATTTTCTCCTTACATTTGGAATGTAGAAGAAATGTGGTTGATTTGGTTCTATGGAAGTGGCATAAGGTCTGAACTCGTGGTACTAAAGAATGCAGCTTATGTGAACATTTGCCAAGGAAATAATTATAATATTCTTGAATCTGTACTGTAGAAAATGAAATGTGATGAAGACAGATTATAAAATTACCAGCACGATTTTTTTTTTTTTTTTTTATTAGAAATAAAACTGTTCATTTTTCGGACATTTTTTTGGATTTCAGAAATTCAATTAAGGGACTGCATACAAATAAAGAAGAGATAAAGAAACTGGGTGAGGGATAGGTTGCACTAAGTGGTACTATTTTTCAAAACCGTAAAAGTTTAATTTCAAATCTTGATGCACAAAAATTTAGACGTTCAGATGAAATCAGCGGTTTTTTCTTTGCTTCTGACAAAATTTTCCTGTTTCTTAATACATTGTTTAGTTTTTGGAAGGCATCTTTTGCTATTCCAGTGTGTCTTCGGATTTCGGTGTCATATTGTCCGTCAACAGTCAACTCATTTAGAAATGTCTAAATTATCATTTGTATAGAACCAGTGGCGAACCGGATCTAAAAATATTGGTTGCCAGGGTACAAAGGGGGCTCACTCACAACTGCAATTTCATCACTTTATTTTTAACGAATAAATAAAATAACAACTTAAAGAGATATAGAAAAAATGGTACAATTAATTTTTTGTGCAAACGTGTATTTCTTACTAATTGCAGTATGTTTGTACTTTATATATATTGCTGGCAGTAGATATAAAATGTAAATACAAAATGTTATAATTTAATTTTTTATTTATTCATTTTTTTAATTTTAAGTAATTGATTGATATTTTAAAATACTTTACTGTACAATTTACACATTAACAGATAGTTCAAAAGCTCAATAGAGCATTACATGCATTTGGTTATATTAAGAGCAATTGTCTGCATTCACTAGATGACTGTGTGAATCTGCCAATAATTGCTTCTGCATCCAATTCATATAACAATTACTTTTCAATGGATAGCAATATGTATGATTCAAAATTATCTTCAAACAGCAAATTTCTTAATCTTGTCTTTATGATCTTTAGCTTTGAAAATGTCCTCTCACATTGGACTTGAGTAACTGCAAATGACTATAAAGTTTTTATTCCTTTTTATTATTAAAACAATTGTACATTATTTACATTATTCGGACTATTGTCCTTGAGGACACATGGCTCAGTGGATAGAGGCGTTGGTTAGATCCAGTGACAGGACCCAAAGAATGTTAGTTCAATACCCGATTAAGGCAGTGGAGACTTTCGGAGGGAAATTAGCAGGAGATAACTGATAACTGACATTCATTAAACATGGCACGCGGAACTAGAACAGTCTACCCCAGGGAGTGAAATAAAGGGTTCAGTTTCGACATTCCAACTACCTGAAGAAGACTGGAGCGTACAACGGCCGAAACATTGTAATAAATATTGCGACAGAGATGAGAACAATACTTTGAATAATGTACATAATACGTCATCTCAGAAATATAGACAGATAAAATAATTGTCTGTGTTTGTTTCTTTATTGCATTTTTGTTTGGAACCCACTTGTCATCAGGCAAACTGACACCCTGGCCAATCCACTCTGCATTCTTATTCTCAATTTCTTTTAATGAGCACCCTGACAGTAGCAGGTTGCTATTTGCCCATAGCTGGGACCCTAGTAGGTGTTGCCACACCGGGTCAGGGTGGACCTGGAGACACCAGCAATTAAGAGTGGGTTCCACGCTCCTCAAAATCTTCCCATCAGGGGCCTTGATGACGGACGTAGTTTACCGTCATACCCAGGTCGGATGTTTATATTGTGAGGAATTGTTTGCCTTCACAAGATGACTGTGTGAATCTACCAATAATTGCTTCTGCATCCAATTCATCTAACAATTACTTTTCAATGGATAGCAATATGTATCATTCCAAATTCTCTTTATACAGCGAGTTTCTTAACCTTGTCTTTATGACCTTTAGCTTTGAAAATGTCCTCTCACAGTGAACTTGAGAACTGATTGTGTACAAATGACTTTATAAAGTTCTTATTCCTTTTTATTTTTAAACAGTTTTAGTCTGTTTTTGTTTCTTTATTGCATTTTTATTTTATATAAGGTGTCACTCCATTAGGAGACCCCTTGCCATCGGCCAAGCTGACGCCATTGTAAACTGGCGCTACGAAATCAAAAAGATCTATATCAAATAACAAAAAACCACATCATTTGAAGACTTCAAAACATGTAAGAATAGAAGTTAATATAAATTCTAAGATAAGGATAAGACAGAAAGACAAAGTAGAAATATATGTGAAAATAGAAAAAAGGATAAAAATGAATAATTAATTAGAATTAACGAATGTTAGAATATAAATTATAGAAGATGTAAGAATACAAGTTAATATATGGATAATGAATTATAATGTTAAATTTGAAAACGTAGATGTAATAATATAAGTTAATATAATTGATAATGATGAAACGAAAAATCTAATAATATATGTGAAAGTAGAAAAACAAATGATAAAATGTACAATTGTTGTAACATACTACAGACGATAATATGTATACCCCCATTCACATAAATATAGTAGTAGATACTGTATGTTGGTCTGCAGTTGGAGATTTGTCTCCAGCTGTGCTGGTCAAACGCTCTGCCTCCGGGCAGAGAGGATTCACAAACGAGGCTATGTCAAAGCGCAGAGTCTCGGGAAACAGCTACACATTTTTAGGATAGATTCGTATGAATAAAATATGTATTCTTTGGCTTAGATTGGTTTGGTTTATTTTGTTTTACGGCATATCAACCTCAATAGGTTATTTAATGCCGACAATATTTTTAGGATAGATTCGAATAAATAGAATATGTATTCTTTGGTTTAGATTGGTTTGGTTTATTTTGTTTAACGGCATATCAACCTCAATGGGTTATTTAATGCCGACAACATGTTTTATTGGTGTTAATATTTTGTTTTATCAAAAATCTGTTTCTGGTAATATTTTTCTTTCAAAATTTTATTGCTGGCAATAATTTTTAAAAAATATGTATTGTTGGTAATAGTTAACTATTTGCCCATAGCTGGGACCCTAATAGGTGCTACCACCCCGGGTCAGGGTGGACCTGGGAACACCAGCAATTAAGAGGTGGTTCCACACTCCTCAAAACCTCCTGATCAGAGGCCGAGCTGCTGGATGTAGTTTATCGTCTTATTCATGACGCGAATGTAGTTTAACGTCTTACCCAGGACGATTTAAATGAGAGGAATTTGTTAGAGACAATGGATATAAAACTTAATAATGAACTGGATCAGAAAGGAGTGTAGAAATATCTTGGATTGAACAAAGGATCTAACATGAAGCAATAAAAGGCAACATCAGAAAGGAAATGGTTTAGATTGTGTCAAAGTGACAAAGGAAACTGAGTTAAATACACAAAATAAATTTGAAGCTATTAACACCTTTGCAATATTTATTGTTGTATATTCTTTTAGTTTTAATTTGATAAATTGAAATCTTCAAACAGTGAAATGAGAAGAAAACTTCTAACTGTATAAAAAACGCATCATAAATTTATATTATACTGGAGGCGTGGGATTAAGTCACAGCCATACACCTTGAAAAATACAGAGAAGAAATAAAATGCTGGATGTTAAAACACGTTTACTGGCATAAATTGATGAAAATAGGCCCTTCCATTGTTGAACATAGATGAACATAGACATATTCCATTGTCTAGCATAGACTATTCCATTTTTGAACATAGACACCCCTATTGTTGAACATAGACGTTTTCTGTGTTGAACATAGACTCTTCCATTGCTGAAAATAGACTACTCCATTTTTGAACATAGACATTTCTATTTTTGAACATAGACTCTTCCATTGTTGAACATAGACTATTATATTGTTGAACTTAGACTCTTCCATTTTTGAACATAGAATCTTCCTTTGTTGAACATAGACTCTTCCATTGTTGAACATAGACTATTATATTGTTGAAGTTAGACTCTTTCATTTTTGAACATAGAATCTTCTATTGTTGAACTTAGACCCTTCAATTGTTGAACATAGATAAACATTGATGCTCCCATTACTGAAAATAGACTCTTCCATTGTTGAACATAGACACTTCCATTGTGGAACACAAACTCTTCCATTGTTGAACATTGACTTTTACATTCTTGAAAATAGACTCTCCAATTTTTGAAAATAGACCATTCCATTGTGGAACGCAGACTCTCTGATTGGTGAACATAGACTCTCCCATTGTTGAACATGGATGAATATAGAATCTTCCATTGCTGAAAATAGTCTACTCCATTGTTGAACATAGAATCTTCCATTGTTGAAAATAGACTCTTCCATTGTTGAAAACAGACTCTTCCATTGTAGAACATAGACGCTTCCATTGTTGAACTTTGACTTTTCCATTGATGAACATAGATGAACATTGACTCATCCATTATTGAACACAGATATACGTAGACTCTTTCATTGTTTAACATAGACTCTTCCATTGTTGAACATAGACACTTTCATTGTTGAATATAGAATCTTCCATTGCTGAAAATAGACTCTTCCATTGTTGAACATAGACACTCTCATTGTTGAACATAGAATCTTCCATTCTGAAAATAGACTCTTCCATTGTTGAACATAGACACTCTCATTTTTGAACATAGAATATTTAATTGCTGAAAATAGACTCTTCCATTATTGAACACAGATGTACGTAGACTCTTCCATTGTTTAACATAGGCTCTTCCGTTGTTGAACATAGACTCTTCCATTGTTTAACATAGACTCTTCCATTGTTGAACATAGACTCTTCCGTTGTTGAACATAGACTCTTCCATTGTTTAACATAGACTCTTCCATTATTGAACATAGACTCTTCGATTCAGTATGAGCTGAAGGACATATCATAGGATTAGCAATCGCAATGTCTTACTTTTCTATTATTAATCCATGTGATTAAACCCTTTCTTCACTAATCTTTTGTTCCACTATTCTCTTTACCATATTATTAACCAGAAACTATAAGCTTATATTAGCATTTAACAGCAGCGACGTTTGAAATAAATAATTCTGATGTTGTAAGGATTTTTGAACTCACGTCTATAAATGATTTGAGAAAGGCGCAATATGTCGAACTTCAAAATCGTGGTAACACAGTTATTGGAACAACAGCAATAACAACGAGCACTACAAACATTGAAACATCAGACAAAGATGTTTGAAGCAATGTTGCAGTGTCCAAATGAAACTAGTATTACAGTCCCATTCTCGTCTGATGCGTTTGCAAACATTAAGAAAGTCTTACGTTTCCTCGTAAAACAGAAGGTACTAAATGAAACTTTCCAAAAAGGTTGGCCAGGTGAAGAGAAGAAAAAAAAGGTACGTTTACTTTTAAGGAAATTGTGTCCATCAGAGCACAAAAAAAATATTGTAATATCATTTTATCTTAAAAACCGGGAAATATTACGTTTAAAATTTTGATTGAAATAAGATTCGTTTCATACACGTCAGCAATTCTTGAATCTCACTAAAAAGATGACGAAGATTTTGTTACTTCTGCGAATGCGAGAAATTTAAACAGAACGGACGATATATTTAAATGTTTCATTTTTGTGCAAGTCTTAACTTCGATTAAAGACGCAGAAATTCGTTCTCTCATTTTAACAAAACTTGAGCAGAGCCTAAAATTCCCGAAACAGAAAGTGGCAGAAGAACCTCAAAAAGTCCTAAATTTAAGACATGATTCTGCAAAAATTGAAGCAAGGGATATTGTACAAGTGTAGACATTGCGATCAAAGGACAAAAAAGAAGGATAAAAACCACTGCATCAGTTTCGATAGGCTTCAATGTAAGGCCGACCTCCCATTTCATAACAAAAAGTGGAAAACTCGCTTGAAAAATGAAAGCAAAGAAAAAGTGTAAGACATTTTAATAGAGTAAAAGCTGTATTGACAACTTAAAATTTGATTGAGGCCCAGAACAGAAGTTCATGATGAATAACTAAACTAAAACTTCAGATGTACACAGGCAGCGACATTACTATATTTAAAGAAAAAAAACTTGTGCAAATATTGAACCTTCATTAACGAAAACCCCAAAATTTTCACATGGCATCTCAAGAAAAAAATGTTTTCAAGAGGAAATTGCAGATAATGTTTCGTGTGCCGGGAAATACATACATATATATATATATATATATATATATATATATATATATATATATATATATATATATATATATATATAAAAAACTTTTGAACTTTTGGGTGCGGACTGCATGGAACTGTTCTATTTGTGGATTGCACCAAACAAGAAAGGCTGAATTGCTCCTCCTCCAAAACAAGTATAGCCGATTAAAGATTTTTTTTAAGGAGTTAATAAAAGAGTTTTCCTACAGTGTTCTCCGAGGGCTTTGGAAACTGTACTAAGAAGTCAATTTTTCACTTAAAGGAAAATTTAGTTCCTGTTTTAGCGTGTAAAGCGCTCCTTTGAGTAGTTTGTAACACATTTATTTATCATCTCTCCGTTGCGTCTCTATCTTTGGGAAGAGTGCACGCAGGGGCGACTCCATCACAGGACAGAGTCTCAACTGAGGAAAATTACACTGAGAAGTGACCAGCCCTGGGGAACAGCTGCCCGAGGCCGCACCCTTTCATTGCACTAGAGAGAGGGATCGGTGCACGCACCGAGGCCAGCGCAACCAACGGTTGTGGGGGCTGTGGGAAATTTTTGTTCCTGGCCCAGGTGTATGCGCTCGGGATCCCCACATTAAAAAAAGACTTTGTGTCACAACTTGTTTTAGGTGGGCGACATAGTAATTATCTAGTGTCTGTTTTTAAACCTAAACGTCGTGTGCCTTTTGTAACTGTGGGACCCATTAATAAAAAAACTTGATTGATTAAAAACTCTAGGGGTTATTTTGCCTACAAATTATTCTGTGAGAGTAGCTCCAATAGTTTATGTAAAAAAGAAAAGTAATAATAGTGATGCATGTGCAAATTTTTCGACAGGGTTACATGATTGTCTACTACCATTAGCATCCCTAGAAGATTTTTTTCCGAATTAAATGTTGGAAGATTTTTTTTAAAATTGACCTTTTAACAGCTGACACAAACAAGGGTCATTACAGTTTTAATAGACGACCGTTCTGAATCTAAGTGACACCTAGAATCTTCCAGCAAATAATGATTACAATTCTAGCTGGCCCAGATTTGCTGTTGAATACTTGGACGACGTACTTATAAAAAGCGAAACTAGACGCCAAAACTTACAACAAGGATTCCAGAGAACAAACGAGCTCAAACCCAGTCAGGAGAAATGCTAATTTTTCAGGAGCAATATAAAATACTTGGGACATATAATTGATGCAAATGGCCGTAGACTAGATCCGTCAAGGACGAGGATATGTCTGTGCCGATAAACGTTGCTAATTTACAATCATTTCTAGGGCTTACATGTCATTACAATCTTTATGCGCTAAAAATGCTTAAATTAAGAACGCTTTTAAATAAATTATTGAAAAAGATACCGTGTTGAAATGGTCAGATGAATGTCAAAAATTCTTTGAAAACATAAAGAACATGTAAACATTTATATTAACGAATTGCAATTTTGATTTAGAAATAAGTGTAGCATCAGATGATAGTGATTATGTCTTTGGAACTGTTATTTGTCATAAATTCAAGGATGGTAAAATAAAAGCAGTTACCCATGCATTTAGAATGCTAACAGCGGCTGAAAAAATGAGAGTTAAATGGGAAAAAGAAGTTCCAGTTATTTTTGCAGTGAAAAAATGCACAAAATGATGCACGACAGGAAATTCATTCTGCAATCAGATCACCAACCATTATTGACTATTTTTGATTCTGAAAAAAGCTATTCTAACACATTCTGTCATCAGGTTAGGGAAAAGATTTTACTAAACTTTGATTTTACCATCAAAGAAATTAGGACATGTTGATTTGTCCAGATTAATCCGCAAATTTTTAAGGAACCTTTTGAGGAGACGGTGATTTCAAAAATTAAAGACTTCTGAAAATGAGATAGAAAGTATTTTGTGTAACACAATAACGAAACTAGCCGTGACTTTGAACGAAATTAAAATACAATCCAAGAAAGATTTGAAAATGATGAATGGCGTAAAAGTGATATAGAAAGAAAGAAAACAATAAACCAGATGTTTCTGAAAATAATAAGACTTTTTCCATCTGTGATGAAGTCCTAATATACGCTGAAAGAGTAGTAATTCCTGCTCTCCTTGCAAAAATTAATTTCAAAACAGTATCATGTTGGATATTCTGTAATATTCTGTACTCTTCCGGTGTACCCACACCCGATTTCCCCCTCAGAACTGAGGCTCTATTGAGCTGTACATAACCCCGTAATCGGTATTGAGCATTATCTCTAATTTAGACCCCCCACTAACAAGGCTAGTGGTGGAGATGGGATACCAGCCATTATCCTGAAGAAATCTGCGCTTGAACTGGCTCCTGCCCTCTCCAAATTATATAACTACTGCCTCAATGAATCTTGTTTTCCAGACTGTTGGAAATTCTCATCCATTGTTCCCGTCTTTAAGAATTCTGGTGACCCATCTGACCCTTCTAATTACAGTCTCCTACCCCTTTTCGGCAAAGTCTTCGAAGCTTTAATCAACGCCGAAGTGGTTAAGCACGTTACATCCCATGATCTGCTCTCCGACAAGCAATATGGTTTCCGCTTTGCTCGTTCTACAGCTGATGTGCTTACGGCCATAATTGAAATTGTTTACCATTGCACTTCATAATAACGGAGAAGCTCGTGCCGTGGCTCTAGATATCTCCAAAGCGTTTGATAGGGTTTGGCATGCCGGCCTTCTTTGCAAGCTCCAGGGTTATGGAATTTCAGGTCGATTGTTTGACTTAATACAATCATTCCTGTCAAACCGTGAATTGAAGGCCGTTCTCAACGGATTCTCCTCCAGCTCTTATCCCACGAACGCAAGTGTTCCCCAAGGCTCCATCATAGGCCCTACTCTGGTCCTTATCTTCATCATCGATCTTCCGGACGTCATAGATTCCCAAGTAGGCATCTACGCGGACGATACTACAATTTACTCCTGACTCAAAAACAAATCTAGTGTTGTTGACAAAACTAACCTGGCCGTTCGTCTCGAAAAGGACCTCCAATCGGTTGTGAACTCGGACAGGAATTGGCTGGTTAACTTTAACGCCTCAAAAACAAAACTGCTCTCTATTACTCATCGCTTAAAAAAAAAATGAAATCCCTTCTGAGAAGTTACGTATATTGGCCTGAAATGGATCAGAATATTCAAAATTTGGTTAAGTCATGCAGAGGTTGTGCTCTATCGGCAAAATTACTAACTGTAGATTTTCAGCATTGGTCTAATACTTATAAACGTTGGTCCATGTTGTATGTTGATTAAGTGCGACCTTTTAATGGTGCGTATTACTTGATTGCCGTCGATAGTTTTTCAAAAGTGTAGACGATCTACTTCCAATGTAACTGTAAATTTTGTTCATGAACTGTTTTCGCAATTTGGAGTTCCAGATACTAACCTGACCGTTCATCTGATAATGGTACGCAATTTACTTCGAGTGACTTTCAAAATTTTGCAAATACAACGCAGTGGAACATATAACTTCAACGCCATAGCACTGAAGATCAAATGATCAGACCAGGCGCTTTGTTGATACGTTCAAAGGGCGTTAAAGAAATCAAACTGGGAATAGACGGAAAAAGTAAAAGCAGTTTTTTTAAAGAATTTATAGACTGACTCCTAACACTAATACTGCACTGAGGATGCCACCAGTGGAAATAATGTTCGACAGGAAAATGAAATTGGTGTTTAACAAATTGCTATCTAGAAGAAAAAAAATAAAAGGTTGGCATGGTACGATAAAAGCCTTTCAAGTCTGGAGATAAAGTTTCTTCAGGATTTACAAAGCAGGAAAGGAAAGTTGGGAATATGGAGAAATAGTAAATCACGTGGGCAGGGTGATGTATATCGTATAAGGTCGAAACTGGGGACATAAATGGTATTCGATATGTAAAGGAAATAAAAGCCTAACAAAGAGATTTACGTACGGAAGTGCTGCACGATGATTTTGACTTGACAACACCAACTATAAATACTCGAACACACTGTGTTAGTAAATGTAAACGCAATCTAAGCGAAATGTTGGAAGTGAATGCCAAAAGAATATGTAATTACAAGAAAATCCGTTTTTTTAAAAAGGGAGGTGTTCTCTAGAAAGACAATCGAACACTAAATTGTTGAACATAGGAACATCAGCTCCTAGGACAAGGTGCTGTAAACTAGTCGCAAACTTTGTCGCGCTCACTCTCGCACTAACTACAGTATTCGCTATTGTATTATTAATCCAAGTGATAAAACTTTTGTTCACTAATTGTTATAGTGGAACACACCTATTCTGTTGTTAATAGACTCTCCTACCTATAATAAGTAGGAGTAGTAGCAGTCGCCAGTCGCTCAGGGAGTTGGTCTGATTTCAGTCTGAAGTCGGACGACCGGCTGACCGGTTGAACTCTCTGCCTTCGGTCGGGGAGGAACCCAAACGAGGCTACGCCGAGGGGCGGAGTCTTTCGGGGAGGTAAACCGGCCCTGACTCCGTTTATACGTGTTCAATGGGCATATTTTTGGACCGAGCCCACGGGCTCGGAGAACCCACAATAAATAACCGACCTTGTGTCACATGGGGGTGACTGAATATCGTCAGTGAGTTGGTCTGAGTTCAGTCTGAAGTCGGCCGACCAGCTGACCGGTTGAACTCTCTGCTTTCGGGAGGGGAGGAACCCGAACGAGGCTACGCCGAAGGGCGGAGTCTCCTTCGGGGAGGTAAACCGACCCTGAACCCGTTTATACGGGTTCAATGGGCATATTTTTGGCCGAACCCAGGGGCTCGGAGATCCCACGTTAAACCGGCCTTGTGCCACATGAAGCCCTCGTGGGGGGTGACTAAATACTCTCAGGGAGTTGGTCAGTCAGTCGATGCCGGACGACCGTTAGTCGGATACTAAAGTATCAGCGAACACAACTAGATTTCTCTGCGCCATTACCTATTATATCAAGTTCCTAAAGTTTTGTACGTCGAACCTATTTTAGGACCGACTTAGTACAAATACAAGCCTCCACTGTGAAACTACTTTACAACATTTGGCGACGACAATTCGAAACTCATACGGAGGAAGAAAAATTTTCGTTCACTCTACAACACTTAACGACGAGGATTCGAACTCATACGGAGAAAAAAAATTCGTTCGCCATATACAACCCTTGGCGACGAACGTATTCGGATTCATACGGAGGAAGAAAAATTTTCGTTCTCTCTACAACACGAATCTGTTTTTCCAGTGTTTTCTTTACAACATTATTAACCAGAACTACAAGCTTACATTATATCAATAACAAAACAAATTGAAATAAAAATGAATTACAACAATGGTAATTGTAACATTATCCGTTTCCCTATAAGGAAACATTTGGCATTCATTGGCTGAGCAGCCAGTACTGCTGAAATTTATAAAATCTTTCTCTTAAAACAATTTTTTCAGTAAAACTCGTTTCCAAAGTTCAGTACCTGTTTTCGCTTTTTCCAGTATTAATAGGGGTTTCCTTCCTAACCTTTTGTTTGCAGTGGTGTGGAATGTCAACATCTTGATTATATCATTATTTTCTCTTCGAGTAACGTGTTAGATCATTTAGTTGTTGCTGCTGTTACAAGGCGAAAAAAATTAAAATAAAAACAGAGAAACTTAAAAGTTTAACCAACATGGAAATCAAGTGGGAAGAAAAGGCCTCTTAACAAGGCTTTGATATTGACAAAAATATGATCCATCCGTGGTTTTGGAATTCTAGATTGAAACCAGATACAGAAGAGTTTATCCTGGCAACTCAAGATCAAAACCTGATAACAAGCCCATAAAAGCACAATTGGTATTGTGCATGTATGCCAATCGGTTGTGAACTGGGGCAGGAATTGGCTGGTTAACTTTAATGCCTCAAAAACAAAACTGCTCTCTATTAATCACCAAAAAGAACCATCCCTGCCTTCGAGAGAACCTCTTTGCGACTACTCAGTCTCACATTGACTGCTGACCTGAGATGGAACAAAACATTGAGTCAATAGCTTCATCCACCGCAAGGAAAGTTGGCTCCCTGTGTCGAGCCAGGAAATTTTACTCGCCGGAATCGATCCTTCAAATCTACAAATCAACCATTCTCCCTTGCATGGAGTATTGCTGCCATATATGGTCTGGAGCCCCTTCTGTTTGTCTCAAGGTTCTTGATAAAATCCAGAGACAGATATGCAATGTAATTGGCCCTGATATAGCATCTCGTCTGCAGTCGATCTCTCACAGACGTGCCGTCGCCTCTCTCTGTCGTTTTTTACAAATACTTTCATGGTAACTGCTCCGATGAGCTGCTTTCGCTGGTTCCCAGACTCCATGAATTTAAGCGTTCTACTAGGCTGGCATCTCATTCATACCCTTTCACTGTCGAAACTGTTAAATGTGGCCGTCTCATGTCTCGCACCTCTCGTCTATGGAACTCCCTCCCTTTTTCCTGTTTCCCTGATAGCTATAATCTCCAACTATTCAAATGTAATGTCAATCGACGTCTCCAGATGCCTTGATCTATCCCCTATCCTTCTCTTCACCCTTTCCTCTATCACTCCTCTTTAAACTCGCTCCAACTCTCTGGAACCCCTTGCGTGCTAGTGGCTTCCCGCCTTGCTTGGGGTGAAACGCTTAAAGAATTGTTGAAGAATAAATTAGACCCAAAGTATCAATTTCTATAGACTGAGGAAAAGATGAGTTAATATCTAGCTGATCTACCCAAGCACCAATTTACCGTATTTGACGGTATATAAGACACACAGGCATATAAGACGCACCCTATTTTCAGCAGGGCAGATTAAGAAAAAATAGTAATTAGTAAAATTATTAGTAAACGGTACAGCCTAGGCTATATTTATGAGTTATTATTTTGGTTAAACAAACTATGATTACAATATTTTTAGTAAAAATGTGCGCCTTATATGCCTTCAAATACGGTAATTTAAAAATAAAAACATATCTATTGTATCTTAGTATGTATTATAATGCTCCCTTTCATAAAAAAACAACTTATTCTTCTTCTTATTATTATTATTGTATGGAAATTGAAAAGAAGAATAGCACCAGGCATCGTGGGTGCGCTTGGAATGATAAAAAAGGAACACAACAACACATTAAAAATCAATGGAAATCCCAGTTTAAGAGAAATAGAAAAAATATCTTGACAAGTAGAGCCGACACACTTAGAAGAATTTTGTCTAGTGATATTACGGGAGATAGAAAAACAAATTACGAAAAGTTTTATCTATTTAAAATGTGTTTTTTTTTTTTTTAGAGTTGGGGAAGTTGTTTCCTATATACAAAATTGATCATTGGAAAATGTCATGAAGCCTTTTCTGACTTTAGATCTCTGGTTGGGAGCCGGAAGAAAATGTGTATATAACATAATCCCAAGGAAATAATAATAAAAATAATAATAATAATAATAATAATAATAAATGAGTTATCAGACATTACTGTCACTCTCATTTCTATTCTCTTCTTATTCATTCGTTTTTGTTTATACTCTTTTTTTAAATATCTATTGTATCTTAGTATGTATTAGAATGCTCCCTTTCATAAAAAACAAAACAAAAATAACAAAACAAAAAACAACTTGCTACAGGAACCACAGCACCAACACCAGGCGAGGTGAGGTTCTGACACTGTATCCCACAGGGCGTCTACAGGTTTAACACCCAACATACATCTTAACATGTACAAGTTTTTGTCTTGGTGAATTAAGATGGCCTACAGTAAATATCTCTCTCTGTACAACAGACTTGCTTGTTCGTTTCCTAACGATATTGGGCGTGTCCCCCCGAGGGACTGAGACACTATGTATCTCTGTTCATGAGCGGGAGTAGTGAGAGATCATTATGCCTGGGTGTAGAGATGATTGTTTTTTTGTTTGTTTGTTTTTTTAAGTTATTAGAATGAGGCAGAGTGAGACCGTCTGTAGGGGCGAAGTTACTTGACCTGAAGGTATTTCTAACTGGGGCCCACCTGCAAGGTCATGCGTAGTTATTAACAAAATCTGTCACCATATCGCGTATATTTGGCTCTGATGCATGTTCCTAACATATTCTTTTCACACTGGGTGTCATGGTCGGTATATTGGGCTTCCTATATTTGAACATAAGTGTACCTGTGTTGCTCTCATTCATTAATTAATAATAATAATAATAATAAACAAATTAACGAATAATAATAATAAGATACAATATTGTTTTCACAATATAATCTCAATATATATAAGAAACATATTAACAATTATTAATAATAATAATAAACAAATTAACGAATAATAATAAATTATAATAATGTTTTAATAATAATAATAAACAAACTGAATAATAATAATAAAATATAATAATGTTTTTATAATAATAATAATAATCTATATATATATATATATATGTAATAAACAAATTAACAATTAATAGTAATATTAATGAACTAATTAACAATAATAAACAAATTAGCGAATACTAAATTACAATAATGTTTTAATATAAATAATAACAATAATAATAATAAACAGATAATAATAATAAAATATAACAATGTTTTGATAATGATAAT
>CAHIKZ030000254.1:690000-695000 GCA_903632075.3 Acanthosepion pharaonis
GGGGTCTGCAAGTCGGTTATGCAATCTGTCGCTGTCTATTAATCTATCGTCTAGTCAGTGGAGAAAAGGTCGGGGCGACTCTTCTGGGTCTCCCGATACCAGCTTGGAGATTCCTATCCTTGTATAATTGAGGAAATGCAGGCCCTAAAATAGGAAAAATCGGTCTTAGAATGGCGACTGTGTTCTTTGAATATTCCTGGGAACCAACTGTTGACGTTTGGCGCCTAATTTTTTTTTTTTTCTTGCTTATATTTTTTTTTTTTTTTTTTTTTTTTTACATTTTTCTCATTCAAAAACATTTTTTAAATGCTTATTTTCTTGGGAGTAAGATGAATAAAAAAATAAAAATAAGAAGTAAAAGGAGACGAAGAAGGAACATGAATAAAATAAAAGGAAAATGGCAGAAAAGAATAAAGAGAGAAAGAAAGAATATACATATAGAAAAAAAAACGGTAATTTAAACGAAATACAAGAAAGATGGAAGTGAGGAAAATGATTAATCTGATTTAGTTAGACTAAAGGACACTGGGATAAAGTTAGACACAAGGACAACTTAAAATAAGCAGATTTATTATTTCCTATAATCATGCACATTTCAATGTATAAAATATGTGAAAATCTCTAGAAAGGTTAACAGGAATTCACATCGTCTTCATATCTATCTATCTATCTATCTATCTATCTATCTATCTATCTATCTATCTATCTATCTATCTCAGTCTGTTCATTATCTATCTATCTATCTATCTATCTAAGAAAGTTCATATCTATCTATAGATCTGTCTGTTTCTATCTATCTATCTATCTATCTATCTATCTATCTATCTATCTATCTATCTATCTATCAAAGAATGTTCATATTTATCTATCTATCGATCTCAGTCTGTTCATTATCTATCTATCTTATCCTGTTCATATCTATCTATCTATCTATCTATCTATCTATCTATCTATCTATCTATCTATCTATCTCAGTCTGTTCATTATCTATCTATCTATCTATCTATTTATCTATCTATCTATCTATCTATCTATCTATCTATCTATCTATCTATCTAAGAAAGTTCATATCTATCTATAGATCTGTCTGTTTCTATCTATCTATCTATCTATCTATCTATCTATCTATCAAAGAATGTTCATATTTATCTATCTATCGATCTCAGTCTGTTCTTTCTTTCTTTCTTTCTTTCTTTCTATCTATCTATCTATCTATCTATCTATCTATCTATCTATCTATCTATCCTACTGTCAATCTAACATAAATTGTTCATATCTATCTAATGTTCTATATATCTATCTATATGTCTGTCTGTTTTAAAGTCGGTCGTTACATCTATCTATCTATCTATCTATCTATCTATCTATCTATCTATCTATCTATCTATCTATGCAGATGCTTTACAAACAATAAATGAGATTTTATTATGTCAATATTTTTGCAATAACACTATGATTAAACAAGCGATATTGGTCAAATTTTTTATATATATATATATATATATATATATATATATATATATATATATATATATATATATATATATGATATATCGTGTCAGTTTCATCCTATAATATCTATCCTGATTAAGAATATTGATAATAACTTTTGTGTTGCGAGGTTTTAGTATCAAGCAAAATGCAAAATAATTTTATATTTACAAATATATGCAAACTATATAAGGCCACAGAATCACACAGTTCATTAATACAATGTCTCATACAATTTTACAGGTTGATATGGACTCGTTGACATTCTATAACTGTCATCAAACTTTTAGACATTGATTTTATCAACCTTTCTACAGTTTCAATGTTAGTATTACTTGCTGCAGGTTTTATTGCTTCCTAAAGATTTTCTTTGTTTCAATATTGTTTTCTATTCTCATAAACATTCTATTTTATTGATAGACCTAAAACATTCTATCAAGTACTGAATAAATTCATCTATCTATCTCTCTATCTATCTCTCTATCTATCTATCTATCTATCTATCTATCTATCTATCTATCTATCTATCTATCTATTATTGTCTGCTCATTTTTTTATCTATCTATCTATCTATCTATCTATCTATCTATCTATCTATCTATCTATCTATCTATCTCAGTCTGTTCATTATCTATCTATCTATCTTATCCTGTTCATATCTATCTATCTATCTATCTATCTATCTAAGAAAGTTCATATCTATCTATAGATCTGTCTGTTTCTTTCCTTCTATCTATCTATCTATCTATCTATCTATCTATCTATCTATCTATCTATCTATCAAAGAATGTTCATATTTATCTATCTATCGATCTCAGTCTTTTCTTTCTTTCTTTCTTTCTTTCTTTCTATCCTGCTGTCAATCTAACATAAATTGTTCATATCTATCTAATGTTCTATATATCTATCTATATGTCTGTTTGTTTTAAAGTCGGTCGTTACATCTATCTATCTATCTATCTATCTATCTATCTATCTATCTATCTATCTATCTATCTATCTAGGTCTTGTTTCAGTGTTAGTTTATCCTGTTAAATACTAAAGCTCAATAAAGAGAAAAAAATACAACTGTTTGCTGGTTTCTGATATTGGTCAGTTTGTGAATGCTGGAATAATACTGTCAGATTTTATTATGCAAGTCAAGGTTTTCATAAAACTGATATCAAACAACAAATGCTAGTAAAATTTTCAGCATATTTATATGAGTAATCTATCATCTGAGTTTCAGCTTATAATATTTATACTTATATAGAATATTGATAACTTTTGTAGATGTCAGATTTTATTATGCAAACAAAATGAATATAACAATTTTTTTATTTATAAGTAAATCCAAAAGATATAAGCTAGAGAAACATATATTTGATTAATATAACATTCCGCATAGCTGAATAAGTTATTATTTTAATATTTTACATTAAAATAAGCTCCTTGAAATTCTATAATCTTCAATCTATTGTATTTTATTTAATGATCTAAACTTTTCTATTGGACTCATATATAGAGAGGCTGTGTTATTTATTTCTTTAATATACCTAATTTTTGGCAAGATGGACAATTGTTGACAGTAATTTATTAATATTAGAATTCTGCAAATAAAAGTGTAAGTTCACAGATTTTAATACCAACCCTCGTATATACGTATATATATATATATATATATATATATATATATATATATATATATATATATATACAGGGTGTCCATAAAGTTTGTGTGCACTTTGAAAAATTATGACTTTATTTGTATTTGCGATAGAAATAATCTGTAAAAATGTTATAAAATTTAATGTACTTAGTTTAAAGTATATCTAAAATAACTAATGTGATTTCACGCAATACTGTAAATCAGTTGGCAAATGTTTTCCGTGAACTGCAAAATCGTATTACCCTTTGTATTGCTAATGATGGAGGACATGTGGAAACTTAAATAAAATTTCAATAAAAAATATGGATTTACTTCTTTCTAATCCTTTTTACAAATTATTTCTATCGCAATTACAAATAAAGTTACAAACTTTTTAAAGTGCACACGAACTGTATGAACAACCTGCATATATATATATATATATATATATATATATATATATATATATATATATATATATATATGTGTGTGTGTGTGTGTGTACAAGGTACGGCAGGAATACCATATGTATAATGGTAAGATATAAGATATTAGATAAGATATATATATATATATATATATATATATATATATATATATATATATATATATATATATATAAATTTATTTTAATAAAATTTTTCTATTGGTTTCATATATTAGATTTTGGTATCCATTCCATTAGTCTGGTGGTTTTGCAGATTTTTTTGGGGGAGGTAAGGTACGCAATAGTCAGTAGTGATGCAGTTATGTGACATACGGTTGAATGTATATTCTAGTTAGCAAAAAGTTTTGTGAGATTTGTACAAAAAAATGGCCTGTATGAAGGATAAATCTTTGCATTTATCTTAATTTAAAAGAACCTATACTTCTACTGCTTATATCAAGAGCCCAAAATATTACTCCACTTCATCACTAAATTGTGTTGCTTGACTATTTCCATGGCGGATCTAACCTCCCTCAAACCCAGCCATCAGCTCC
This sequence comes from Acanthosepion pharaonis, assembly GCA_903632075.3. NCBI lineage: Eukaryota > Metazoa > Mollusca > Cephalopoda > Sepiida > Sepiidae > Acanthosepion > Acanthosepion pharaonis. The sequence goes on from CAHIKZ030000254.1 coordinate 694,100, forward strand.
ATCCAATGTAGCTCTACATTCATCACTAAAATTTATTGTTGATAATTCGGTGTTCATGTACTTATTCACCCAACTTGCATGTTTCACTTTGTGATAGTTTCATTGCTTTCATGCCTTTAGCCAATGTTCATAATATTCTACATCTTTTCTCTCTGTTTACATTCATAACATTAGCTTCTTCAGATATTTTACTGGTGGTCAATCACTCTTTCTTATTAGCCTTGCAATTTTCCCCAGATATCTTTATGGCATTCTAAAAGCCAGTATGTTTTTAATCCTTTATCTTGCCCATATTTTCAATTCCTTTTTTTTTTTTTTTCTTCAATTTTTCACAATTTCCAACATTTCCTTCTTACCATTTAATAACTTTACTATATTTTGTTTTTCTTTTGAGTTTATATCTTTCTTAGGACCAATGACAATGTTTGTGTTGAAATTAAAATATATAAATTTATATAACTGTATATATATATATATATATATATATATATATATATATATATATATATATCATTTTTTGTTTCAACCTTTGGAAGTAAAGTCTGATGATCCGCAGTCCTTTAAAAGGGCTGTGGTGAAATAATTTATTACATGGAAGCTTAAAGTAGTCTGTTTTTATTTTATATATATATATATATATATATATATATATATATATAATATATATATATATATATATATATATATATATATATATATATATATACACCCATATATATGAGATATGTGTTGTATAACACTAAAATGTCAAATGAAAAATATTTCTAATAAAATCAGAAGTGCATAAAGTATACGCTGAAAAATCAACAACCGTTTCATTATATTAATAATGAAAATATTAACACGAAAAATAAATTACATGGTGGTGTGTATATATATATATATATATATATATGCATTT
>CAHIKZ030000254.1:702500-727500 GCA_903632075.3 Acanthosepion pharaonis
TAGCCCCGCCCACCACTTGGCGTTTCTCCATCCATTCAGACTAGCTTGTTATGTAGGTCGCCTGCTGCCTTCTCCACTCTCTCTTGCCCTTTATATGACCCGCGTGTGTTTGGACGATTACGGCTCTTCACAACCTCCTCCACCTCGTTGACCTAAGCAGCGTTTTTTCTCTTTGCCAAGACTCCTCGCGTCGCGTCTCTCCATCCATTCAGACAAGCTCGTCAGGTATGTTGCCTTCTACCTTCACCACTCTCTCTTATATGATCCGTGAGTATTTGGGTGATCATGGTTCTCCACAACCTCCTACACCTCGTTGTCCTAAGCAGCATTTTTTTCTCCTTGACAAGCACCCCGCAACCCGCGTTCCTCCATCCATTCAGACTAGCTCGTTAGGTAGGTTGCCTGTTGCTTTCTCCACTCTCTCTCTTGCCCTTTATATGACCCGCGAGTGTTTAAGCGATCATGGCTCTCCACAACCTCCTACACCTCGTTGTCCTAAGCAGCGTTTTTTTTCTTCTCCTTGACAAGCACCCCCACCCCAACCCGCGTTCCTCCATCCATTCAGACTAGCTCGTGAGGTAGGTCGCCCGTTGCCTTCTCCCTCCTCTCTCTCTTGCCCCTGATATGACTCGTGAGTGTTAAGTATTCCAAGCCCTCCTTCCTCATTATGCGTTCAAGAAATTTCAGCTGTTGAAAAATCGGTCTGTGTGAAGCTACGAATATTTTAAGCAAAGAAATGTTGAAATGGACAAGATGCTGTGCCCTGAATCAACGGGCAAAACATGTGTGCCTCGATAACCAATGCAAGAGATTCTATGAAAGGCGATTTTTCAGCTGTTCTTTTCTCAGACGATTCTCATGTTATCCTCATTGGGACAGACAGACGGGGCAAAGGTTAGACGACTAATGGCGGGAAACCTCTTCATAACTTATTTGGAGCTGAGATGATATTTTGGCATCGGAATTACAGGTGATGAACAAAATGAACGAACGACGAGATTTATGTGGTTTGAAGATGATTTTTATTAAAGGAAGATGTGAAGACAAGTTTCTTAAAGATGACTTTTATTCCGGTCTGAATAAAATCTGGTTTCAAAAACAATTGTTTGATGAAGTGTCTGGCTTGTAGATTCGATCTTAAACCGGGTGAAATCTTGGGGAAAATTCGGAAGTATGACATTTTGGCGAACGATAATTTGGTCAGCAAAGATGAAATTTGGAACGGGGCTTGGAAAATGTTATACAGGACAGAATGAAGGCAAGAGGGACAGAGGAAAACAATTCATAGCATAGTGAGTGGGCTTTGAGTAAATGGACGGTTTAGAAGAAATAACAAAAAGACAATGTTTATTAGGAAATTGTGGAGAGACATAACCACCTACATCTTGAAGTGACACGACATATAGAAGATTCTGCAAAGATGAAATTCAGAAATATATTCTGGATGCTGTGTATTCTGTTTTATATGAAGAGATGCAACAACTAACAAAATCTATCTATCTATCTATCTATCTATCTATCTATCTATCTATCTAAGTCTGTTTATATCTATCTAAGTCTGTTCATATCTATCTATCTATCTATCTATCTATCTAGGTCTATCTATCTAGGTCACTTCATATCTATCTATCTATATAGGTCTGTTCATATCTATCTATCTATCTATCTATCTATCTATCTATCTATCTGTTAGTCTGTTCATATCTATCTATCTATCTATCTATCTATCTATCTCAGTATATTCATGACTATTTTTTGGAAATGGATTAAATCTGATTATTTTATTTTAATTTATTTTGTTTAAACGTTATTTTTATGGATAATAATTATAAAATATCCTGCTGGAGGTCGTAGATTTCTAGATAGATAGATAGATACATATGAACAGACCGAGATAGAGATAGATAGATAGAGATAGATAGATAGATAGATACACACACACACACACACACACACACACACACACACACACACACACACACACACACACACACACACACACACACACACACACATATATATATATATATATATATATATATATATATATATATGAGCGGACTTAGATAATGAACAAAGAAAGAAAGAAAGAAAGGAAGGAAGGAAGGAAGGAAGGAACTGACTGATAGTCAATATTTCTAGGATATGCAAGCACTAGACTTTGGAGACAAAAACAACTTTTACTTTTCTAATCAGTATATATATATATTATTTCAGTATATATATATATATATATTATTTCAGGCCTTGTTTGATCGTCCTACGTGGTTAGGCAGGTGAAAAGCCAATAAGGATTCATCATATAGGATGCAGATTCGAATCCTGCTAGAGGACGCATATTTTTCTGAATATTCAGGTAGGTAGATGTAGTTGGATAGAAAATACTGTTTAGTTAGAAAAAGAACTTCTACTCCATTATGACTATCTATCAAAAATATGTTGAACATATGGTTATATCTATGTAGTCCAACAGTAAAAAGATAAGTGCTATCTCACTTAAATTGATGCAGTCTGGACACCACGTTCACTCGAACTATGAAAATATTTATAGAAAAGACAGACGGAAGCCATGTCCCGTCGATGGGAATGTGGCTGAAGTCGAGCTGCCAGGTCAAGATCGATTACATTGCAGATACTTCTTTGAATTTTGCCAAGAATCTTGAGATATAGAATGCAAATAGTATGCTTACTCTCAGATCGAGTCGGGATGATAGCTTTCGTTAGATGCAGTGTGTGTGTGTGTTTAGCAGGAGATAAATGTGCCGTGACCCTTCAGGACAATTTCCTTTCCTTTGTTGCTTTTAATAAATTTTGTCTCTGTTATCTCTCCTTAAACACTGCACTGTCAAACTCAAGCTCCACAGGTAGGTTATGCCTTATTTTCCTCTGCCCCTCTTGCCGTTAAACTGTCATGTGAATATCAAACTTTCCATTCCCTCTTTCCTCATTAGATTCCTCGTAAATTCAACTCTTTCTGATGTTAAGTAAAAATGTCATTTTTGTTTTCATTATATCTAATACGTCGTTGTTGCTCACAAGTTCGATCCATAGCATTCTCAGCATCTTTCTGTAGAACCACATTTCTGAACTCTCTGCTATCTAGGACAGATATTACGTAACAGTTCAGTATTCATTCAGTTCGAATTTTTTCTGTTACTTAATACTTTGCTTAGCTTTTGGAAAGCACCTTTCTCTATCCCTATGTGCCTTCCGTCCACTGTTAAGATATTTAAATTCTTGTATTGTTTGATTTTGTTATCCCCGATTTGTAATTTGCATGTTGGGCAGTCCCTTTTGCTAACATCCACACATTCTGTTAATGCTGATTTCTTTTCTCTTTCTTTTACTACTTTCTTAGGAATGTTTGTACTTTTATTTCTGTATCTGCTATCGACACAGTTTGCATATCCTATGTTGTTAAGATTGTGGCCACTAATAATGAATCCTAGTAGAACTTCTAATTCTCTTAGAATAACCTCACTGGATAGGTTGAATGTCCAGTGCATTTTCATATAAACACATATAAACATCCATAAAAAAAAAGTAAATCAGGTGGATACATTTAAATAAAATAATTAATGAAAAATCGTGAGAAAATAAGAGAAAGGGGAAAGAAAAGGATTTGCATGATTGTATAAAAAAAATTGCTGTCTAAAATAGAAGTTGCAACATTCATTTTTCAAAGTGTTTTTCTGTTCATATCTATCTATCTATCTATCTATCTATCTATGTAGGTCTGTTCATATCTATCTATCTATCTATCTATCTATCTATCTATCTATCTAGGTCTGTTCATATCTATCTATCTATCTATCTATCTATCTATCTATCTATCTATCTATCTCAGTATATTCATGACTATTTTTAGGAAATGGATTAAATCTGATTATTTTTATTTTTAATTTATTTTGTTTAAACGTTATTTTTTATGGATAATAATTATAAAATATCCTGCTGGAGGTCGGAGATTTCTAGATAGATAGATAGATACATATGTACAGACCGATATATATATATATATATATATATATATATATATATATATATATATATATATATATATATATATATGAGCGGACTTAGATAATGAAAAAAAAAAAAGAAAGAAAGAAAGAAAGAAAGAAAGAAAAAAGAAAGAAAGAAAGAAAGGAAGGAAGGAAGGAACTGGCTGATAGTCAATATTTCTATGATATGCAGGCGCTAGACTTTGGAGACAAAAAACAACTTTTACTGTGTTTCCATTTTCAAATGAATACATATAAAGAACTACAAAGAAAGTAAAGGAGGTGGCTAGTTTTAAATTAAATAAAAAATGATTAAAAAAAACGTGAGAAAATTAAGACAAAAGGGAAAAAGAAGAATCTGCAGGATTGTATTAAATAAAAGTGTCGTTTGAAATATTAGTTGCGACATTCATTTTTCAATCTGTATATTGAGTTTCCATTCCATTTTCAAATATACACATATGAAGGACAACAAATAATTTTTTTAAGTTGTAGGATGTGGTTTCCATTGTTAAATAAACACATGTAAAGGACAAAAAGTAAAGTAAATGATGTGCCTATATTTAAATTAAATAATGGACGTATAAAACGTGAGAAAACTAAGAGACGGGGTGGGGTGAGAATAATCTGCATGCTTGTATCAAATAAAAGTGCCGTCTGAAACATTTGTTCCATCCATCTTTTTTCAATGTGTTTCCAATTTCAAATAAATAAATATAAATGACTGTTGAACTCGCTGTGCTTCGACGTGCTTTTGACGTATTTGTGAAGGACACTAGAATACTCCTGACTTTATACTTGTTGTAAAACTCTTGCACGGTGGCAGAAAATTTACCCAAATTGAAAGGAGTTTGCTTAAGCCAGGTATGTATCTGCTTACCCTTCAATTTATACATTGATGATATTCTCAGAGAATTAGGAATCCTACATGCATTTATTATTAGCGACCACAATCTGATAACGATAACATTGGACATTAAGATGACAGTTTTGATAGCAGACATAGAATAGAAACTACAATAAATTGTTTTCTTTTTGTGTTTAGATTGAAAACTATCTCATTTGCATATCTTATGTTGTAAGATTGTGGCCGCCAATAATGAATCCTGGTAGGACTTCTAATTCTCTCAGAATTACCTCGCTGTTTAAGTTGAATAATTCTGGTGGCGAAAACACATCCTTGCCTTACAACACATTCTATTTTTATATATTTACTGAATTCATTTTCTATCCATATGCAGGCGGTTTGCTGCCAGTATAGACTCTGGATTATTCTAATATCCTTTAAACATATGAATTTCAGCGCACTACTAACTTAGCAGCAACGTCCTATCGATTTACAGTTGAAATTGACTTGATATAACCGTAAGTTCTATGCTAAGAGTTTCTTTTCTCGCACTTCTTGCTTGTGGAACTCTTTTCCGTCTTCGTGCTTTCCAGTCAACTTTGATCTTCCAAAATTTAAATGCAATGTCAATCTTTATCTACCGTCTTCCTGATTACTCTTCTATTGTTCTTGCTCCTCAATAATGCTTCTGATTTCTAATTCCCATCCAACCTGTAATTCCTTGTGTTCTAGTCGCTTTACTGCCTTACATGGGGTGAATTTGATTATAAAAAAATATCAAAGACCCCCAGCAAATGTCGTCTAAAAAAACCTTCCTCTGTGCATATCACGACTTATAAAATATGTCCACCTTTTCAAATAAACATGCAAATGCTGGAAAACGATTTAAAAAAAAGAAGGAAAACGTTATTTGTAATTAGTGATGAAATATCCCTGGTAAAAGGAATGTTAATCCCTAAAGAATAGAAGATCAATTGTCCTTTCTTCTCGCCTTCCTTCACTACCTTCTGTAGGAGTTTTTCTTTTCCTTTCTATGTCTGCTATCAACACTGTGTCATCTGCATATCTTATATTGTTGAGATTGTGGCTGACAATAATGAATCCTGGTAGGACTTCTAATTCTCTCAGAATCACCTCACTGTATAGGTTGAATAAATCCTTGTTTTACACTTTTTTCTATTGTTGTATATTTACTGAACACATTTCCTATCCGTATTCAGGAAATTTGAGGCCAGTATAGGTTCAGGATTATTCTAATATCCTTCCCAAATATGTCAAGATTACTCAGCAGTTCCAACAATTTTTTTTTTAGTTTTTTTTTTTTTGTGTGTCGTACTTTGTGATATACATACCGCTTTTTTATAATCTATAAAACACAGGTACATATCCTTCTGCATTTGTATTGCTATTTCTGGTATCATTCTGAACATAAATACTGCATTCCTTGTTCCAGTGTCTTTAACGAACGTGCACTGTCCTTGTTCTTGTTTGATTCTGCTGCGCGCTCGATTCATGAGAATTCGAATAATAAATTTCGTTATATGGCTAATTAGGCTGATTGTCCGATGGAGTTCACATTCGTTTGCAACTGGTTTCTTAGGCAGTGACATGAAAATAGATCTACTTATGTATTATTGAATATCACCACTGTTGTAGATTTCATTTATTATGCCAGCAATCTCGTCTATGCCGAAATCATCTAAGACTGTCAGGATCTCTATTACAATTCCGTCTGGTCCTGCTGCTTTGTTTCTGTTCAATTTGGCCAGTGCTGATTCCACTTCAGATTTTAATTTTTCCTGTTCATCGATATTTCTGTGTATTGCTGGTAGTTACCTTTCGTCATGGAAGTGTTCTCCTACGTATTCGTTCCATCTCTGAAGTATTTTTCTCTAATACCATTGTCCTTTGCATGTCTTTTGTCCTGCTAGTTCTCTTATATTTTTATGCATATCAGCTTAATCTCTGATATTAATTCTTTCTATTTTTGCACATTTTTCGTTGACCCGTTCCCTTTTAGCTTTCATGCATTTGCTCCTTATTTCTTTGTGTAGTGTCCTATATTCTGTGACGTACCTTGGCATTATTTTTTTTTTTGTCTCCTCTTCATCATGTCGAAATGTTCATCTGTTATCCATTTTTTTTTCTTTGTCTATTTTTCTTTGGGATGATCTCAATTGCTGATGTTACTAATACTTATTCTTGTAGTTTCTTTTCCATGTCTGCCATCAACACCGTGTCATCTGCGTATCTTATGATGTTAAGATTGTGGCCGCCAATGATGAATCCTGGTAGGACTTCTAATTCTCTCAGAATCGCCTCTGGGAAGCACATTCTTGTCTAATTTCTATTTCTCTATATTTACTGAATCCATTTTCTCTCCAGACGGGTTTGAATTCATAGTTGCTCTACTAAGCAGTTGGCCAATCAAGGCTGAAAATTCCACCGATTTAATACACACCTGGGGGGAGATTGACTCACACTTTTCTCGAAGATATTTGCAGAAAAATGAATATAGAAATACTCAACTGGAATTCGAACTCGGCATGTAGATTTCTCGTTCCAAGCTGCTCACTAGTGCACTATCCACGTATTCCTATTTATATACATATTTTCATAGTAAAACGTAAATAATAGAAAGTAAATAGTTGTTATAGAATTTCTGTTTGACTGAAAGACGAGAACGTGCTACCAACATCCACAGGAAGTTATTGAATGTTTATGGAAAGGCTGCACTTGATGTAAGCACAGTAAGGAGGTGCATCAGTTTAGTTAATGGCAATCCTTGAGAGAAAGAACAGACCCCACATATTGCAGGCCAACTGCTGCTGTAAATGAAGATAAGGCCAAAAACAATGACCCCAAACTTTTAAAAGAAGATTCACTATTGATAGATTCCAAGAAAACCTTCAGGTGATCCACAGAAATGTTTACAGTTTAATGCGATCTCGAAGATCTCTGTAAAGTGTGTTCTTATAATGCGGACGGATTTCTTGAAAAAAAAAGTGCCGAGGGTGATCATCTGGAGTTGCACAGCACGCATAAAATTCACAGTAGTTCTTCAATGATGATGAGATGAAATAAGCAAATCGCACGTGGCTAACAAAGCAGCCAGTAATCTTCTATGGGTGGGCGTACAAGCTTTCATTTAAAAAAAAATTGAATTAAGATGGAAAGAGACTCTGCTGAGAGGGAGATTTCGGAACCTTAGGAAGACTTTTCTGTTCATTTAGTATGATCTGGGGTCGTTTCTGTTATTAACTCTGTTGTAATTAAAGAAGAATTGGCATTTCTTTCTGTCACTCATACCACAATTCAGACGGAAGGGGGTGGCTGTATTGAGGACTAGATTTGGTAACCTGAGACTATTGGGCTATCTTTTATTACTATTGTTAACCCAATACAAGGCCCGAGAGCCACTCAACGTAAATGGTTATTGAGTTTGCTGAATGTAGAAAATGGTTGACTCTAGATATAATGAGGTTAATATAGCAGTGATCGCTTGAAACTCTTGACCATGCACCCATTTATTTTCTTTTAATAATTTAATGCTAATTTATTATTTATTTATTTTAGATTTATATAAGTCAGATTAAATGGATGACATTAAAATGATATCATAAACATACTAATTATACACTTTCACAAATCTGCGGGTCTTGGGAAGAAGTTGGCAGAGGGGAACTTCCATATTACCAAAAGAATAAAAAGGGAAATGAGGATGAGTCAACTCTGCGTAGGTGGTATGGTAGGTCTTAGCTATAAATGTTTGAACTGGGACGTGTCTTAGAACAAGCACTACGTTTTTAACCGAATCATTTCACATCTACAAATCTACCATTCGTCCATGCATGGAATATTTTTGCCATATATGGTCTTGTTCCCACGCTGTTCATCTCGAGGTTCTCGACAAAATCCAAAGATGGATATGCAACGTTATAGGTCCTGATTTGGCATCTCGACTCCAGTCACTTTCTCACAGACATGATGTGGCTTCCCTATGTCTGTTCTGCAACTATTTTCATGGCAATTCCTCTGACGGGCTCTTTTCACTGGTGCCCCAACTGCATGAACTTAAACGTGCTACTGGGTTGGCATCTAGGTCCCACTCTTTTCACTGTCCAAACAGTTATATGTAAACGCCTCTTCTACTTCAAAAGCTTCTTCTTCCAGACAGTGAAACTCTCTTCATTTAACTTGCCTCTCTGATAAATATAATCTTCAAAGATTTAAATGTAATGTCAATTGACATCTTCTGGTGCTATGATCCCCCTTCTTCTTTTTATATTTTCCACAATGAAATACCCAGTCTTTTTTCTTTCTGTAACCCCTTACGTACTAATGGCACACCCGCCTTGCTTGGGATGAAATGCTTATATATATATATATATATATATATATATATATATATATATATATGTGTGTGTGTTTTGTGTGTGTGTGTGTGTGTGTGTGTGTGTGTGAAAATATATAGAAAAATAGGAAAGAACCGTTAGCTTAATAATCCGAAGATCTTTAGTACTTTTGTTTTATTTAAAAAAAAACAGTGCTCAATACACAAGTAGAGCCGATATTATTATAATTATTTTTTTTAAATATGATTCCATCGCTACATAAGAGCTCTCATGTTTCAAAAACAGAAGCTAAAATCTTCAATTTAATTTTAGAAATTAAATTAAATTAAAGTAGCTATTTCTGTTTCATCCTCAAGCGAATTTAATCATTATTATTATTATTATTATTATTATTATAGTAATACTCGGTTGGCAAAAACCTCGGATAGCACAACTTGTAAGTCTATCAAATCAAATTGGTACCCGAGGAAAAATATTGGGAAGAAAAAGAAAGAACTAGAAACATCCGAACAGGACGAAATAAATCGTCCAGTGCCTGAAGAAAAAAAACCCCAAAACAAGCGAGTAATAACGCTAAAACGTAGAGTGCTCAATACGCTAAGTAGAGCAGGGATTTTATATATATATATATATATATATATATATATATATATACAAAAACGCTGACATAACCTATAGAAACGATAGTGCCAATAATAAGAAAAACAGGAAAATAAAGATCATCTGGTATACCCCTCCGTACAACCAAATGGTCAGCACCAAACTAGGCCATAATTTCCTAGCTTTAATTGAAAAACACTTTCCCACTAATAGCAAACTTAGCGAGATCTTTAATAAAAACACCTTAAAATTGAGTTACAGCTGCACTGAAGATCTAGAAAGTATCATAAAAAGACATAATAAGAAAATCTTAGAAAAACACGCATACCAAAACAGTAATAAAACTCATAAACTAAAATTAGATAAAAATAACGAAAAATTATGTGATTGTAGAAACCCTAAAAGCTGCCCGTTGGAAAATAAATGCCTCACAAAATCCGTGGTATACCAATGCACTATCTCATCCATTGAGAGTCCTAACACTGATAGGATATACATAGGCTCAACGAAGAATAATTTTAAAATTAGATGGAGGCAACACAAGAGCTCCTTCAACAATATTCAAAATAGAAATCAGATATCTCTACCTCAATATTTCTGGCATCTAAAAGAAACGAATAAAACACCAAAAGTAAAATGGAAAATAGTAAATAAAACAAGAACTTGTAAAACCTGGGATGACCCATGCCCTTTATACCTACACGAAAAACTACACATCATTAAATTTCTAAATAATGAAAAATTATTAAACCATAGGCAGGAGTTAACGATTTTTAGCCGACATCAACAAACTTTCGCATTAAATAATTATCATTAAAAAAAAATTGAAATTCAGTGCAATACGATTTGTATATAAAACACCCACTTGAATAAACAAATAAATAAATAGATAATCAGATGGACAATAATAAAAGACAATTCTCCAGACACATAACGAATTGTAGGCGCACCATAAAAATATCCCTCACTGGGAACCAACTAAAGGGTGACCACAAACATTAGCCTTGAAATAGATACCCTACCCAACCTTAGCAAAACCTCTCAGAAGATGATGAATCTATTGATAAGAATTAACTCTCTGACCACTTAACGAAGAAAAATAGTCTAGCCACTCCCACAATAACGAATTTTGTAACGGATCATGCCTAAAAACACACGTAAACCGAGATAGCTTATTCCTAAAATTTCACTTGAAGATGAAACGGGACTAAACACCTCAATTCAATTTAATTTTAATAATTATTTGGATGGTTTCGGCTCTCATTTTTGAAACATGGGAACTCTTATGTAGCGAAGGAATCATATTTTTAAACAAAAAATATTATTATATATATATATATATATATATATATATATATATATGAAATAACTCCAAAAGAGCCAGGAACAACCTACCTAGGTTTCACTTAAACGGATCTTTAGGAGACTGATATATATATATATATATATATATATATATATATATATATATATATATATATATATATATATATATGTTAAGGCAGTGGAGAACTTTCAGAAGGAAATTAACAGGGGATAACTGATAACTGACATCCATTAAACATGTCACGTGGAACTAGAACAGTCTACCCCAATGAGCGAAATAAACAGTTAACTTCGACATTCCAACCACGAAGGCCGGAGCGTACAACGACCGAAACGTTGTAATAAATATGGCGACAAAGATGAGGACAATAGCCCGAATAATGTAAATAGTATACATAATGCCTCATCTCAGAAATATAGACAGATACTGAAGAAGAATAATGCAGTAGAAAACTAGTTAAAATGCTCCCACTAAAAAGCAATGAAAAAAGGTAGATTAAAAATTATAACAAAACAGATAAAGTTTCCTCTAAAAGAAACGATAGAATATCAAAAACTATTAATAAAATAATAACATTGAAAAGAATCATTTAAAACGCAGTGTAAAACCGGTAATAAAATAATAAAAGTTAAAATGTTTTATCAAAAAGCAACAATAAAAAAGATGCAAGAGAAGTAATAATAAAATAATAAAAATTAAAAAAGCTTAATAAAAAGCAACATTAAACAGATGGAGTAGAAGTAATAATCAAATAATAAACGTAAAAATGCTTAATGAAAAGGCAACAATAAAAAGATGAGAAGTATTATTAAAATAATAAATGTGAAAATGAATAATGAAAAAGCAACTTTAAAATATAGATAAAAATTAATAATAAAATAAAAAAGTGAAAAGTTTCTACGACACACAACGAAAATGTGATGCTTTCAATCTTGTAATAAAATATTTGTAAATATGCTGCATATGAAAAGCAACACTAATTAGATTTTATAGTAAATTAATAAGCCAAAAATCAGCAATAATATGATCGTTTAAACTACTAATAAGATAATATAATTGAAAATTTTTAATCTCATTGCAATAATAACAAAATAAAATCGACAAATGTGCCAAAGCCACCTTCAAAGGCAGTAAACTAACGAAAACTACGGATGTAGACCTTGACATCAACAGCATGATTAAGGAACTAGTCCAAGATGGTACATACAAATACTTAGGAATAAATGAAGGAGGCAGAATACAACATTAAATTATGAAGAAAAAGATCCGAAATGAATATTATAGGAGATTGCGTTTGATACTAGAAACTGAACTTAATGGGGCCAATAAAATGAAGGCTATCAACACCTTAGCTAGACAGGTAGTAACATACAGCTTCAACATTATTAAATGGAAGTTGAATGACATTAAAAGATTGGACGCCAATGCTAGAAAAATGTTTACCCAAATGAGGATGCCCCACTCGAAATCAGATGTTGATAGGCTGTACGTATCAAGAGCTTTAGGAGGCCGAGGTCTAATCTGACTTGAACTAACATTAAAAATTACAATAATCAGCTATCGAAGTATACCTCATAAAACCCAATGACCCTCTCCTACAAATAGTAAAACACCAAATCCACTCCATCAACAAAAAAGCTGCACTTTTCAATAAACTGATTATTGCAGCACAGGACCAAAGCCTTGCAACCAGATCCTATCACTGTCACATAATGAAGGAGGGAACTAACCCGAAATACAAGATCTGCGGAAAATATGTTGAAAATGCCGACCATATTATCTCAGGATGTCCGGAACCAACAAAACATCAATATACCCACAGACATAACAAGGTAGCAACATATGTGCACTGGAAGATATGCAAGAAGCACAAAATGGAAACCACTGACAGATGGCATGATCCCCAACCAGACGCACTTACCCAAAATAACGATGTAACTATCCTCTGGGACATGCTAATTCAAACTGTCAGGGAAATAAACGCCAACAGACCTGACATTATCATAAAAGACAAGAAATCCAGGAAGTACATGCTTAATGACATAGCAATACCATCTGAGAGAAACACCTCCATGAAAATTATCGAGAAATTGCCTTGGAGGTCGAGATTAACAGGATATGGGGAATGAAGACTAAGACTGTACCAATAGTAATCGGTACAGTCTTAGTCTTCATTCCCCATATCCTGTTAATCTCTCACGCCTCCTTCTGTCTTTTCTACACATACTTTCACGGTAACTGCTCCGAATGGCTACTAGTTCCCAGACTGCATGAAATTAAACATGCAACTAGACTAGCATCATGGTCCCACATTTTCACTGTCGAAACGGTTAAATATGGCCGTCTCTTCTGCTCCAATAGCTTCATATCTCGCACCTCTGGTTTGCGGAATTCCCTTCCTATTACTTGTTTCCCTGATAGCTATAATCTTCAACTATTCAAATGTAATGCCAATCGACATCTCCAGATGCCCTGATCTATTCCCTGTCCTTCTTATCATCCTTTCCTCCATCACGCCTCTTTACTCTCGTTCCCACTCTGTAACCCCTTGCATACTAGTGGCATCCCGCCTTGTATGGGGTGAAATGCTTAAAAAAAAGAAAAAGCTACATTATATTTAACACCTGTTGTCAAGAATTACCGATTTAACGTTTGGCGGCGTACAATCGTGTCTCATGGGCAGGAGGAAATCTTTATCCTTGCTCGGTGACCCTCCTAGAGATGGTAGCTCGATAAAAGGTGGGTTATCAAAAACTGGAATTGGAAGAAATCAAAAGAAAGGTTGAACTGGAGAAAGAGGAAATGATTTTAACTCACCTGTAGAAGAGATTCCTGGACGTGATGAAGATGGAGAAGGCGTTTACTTGAGAGATTATCGAAATTGTAGAGGATGACAGTGTCGAGGAGATGAAATAAGAAGAACTTTCCAGAAGATTTTTTTTGGCTTTTCAACTGGTGAAAGTGAAGGTGGTTTAGGGTTGAAGGAAGGTAAAGCCCTTGAAGATGATGAGAGATATTTTAAAAAAATAATGCATTGTAATAAATAACTATTACTGGCATAGAAAGGAGTTCAGAAACATAACCTAGAAAATATATACACTATTGGAGAAGGTACAGGTGTCCAATATCACACAGATCAATGATTTAATTTAGGCTGGCGTAGCACTAGTGACTGAGCTCATAGGAATAAAGACGTCACCTTGGAATCAGAAGAGTCCATGTTGGAAAAAGGCGTTTATCAGCTGAACCAGAATCTTGGCAATATAAACAGAATAGGAGAATGTTAAAAAGTAACATAGAGATAAAGACGATAGAAATTCAAGAGAAAGCAACTAACTGTTGTGAGAGAAGAAATACAACATAGAACGAAAGCAAGGAGTGGCAAGATAAAACAATGCCAGCTGGGAATCAATCACTTCCAGTAGAATAGGACATTTATCAACAACCAAGATGTTCAGAGACTTGAACAACGGTGGAACTATTGCGGAATGTTACGCACCCGATCCAAATAAAGTACAAAGATTTCAGAAGAACTTTTAGAGAAAGAAGAAATGAAGAAAGACGCAGAATGGATTCAAATGTCAACAAATGACGGAATAAAATGATCATGAAAATAATGATGAAGATAGCAAGTTGGAAAGCATCTGATCCTGCTTAAGTAATCAAACATTAAGAGCTTCCAAAATATGTAAGACAATCTAAAAGAGAACGTGTATTTTGTGGATAATCGTAATCTTCCATAGTGGATGACACTTGGTTGGACTACTAATGCAGAAATCTAGCAAGAAACTATCGACCAATAACATGCCTACAATTAGATTTGACGCAGGGAGATTTATATTCATTTCAGGGATCAGTCATTACTTCCTGAGCAACAAAAGGGTACAGGAAAGACTTAAGAAGTACCAATGAGGCAAAAATAAGAAGGGAGAATTTATCCAAGGCAAGGATAGGCTAAAAGAAATCCTATAGTATAGTGACACATTACTGGATTCTAAACTGCTTTGATATTCTGAGAATTTTGCATCAAATTAAATCGTTTTTGGAAGACATATTCGATAATGAAGGGAAGTTGATAAGTCAGTAGTACAAGTAGACATGGAAAGAATTATTTTCGAAGGGGACATATTTATTACTACTCAGTTACTGACCAACTCATTTGCACTGAGACCAATTACACACTGCCCGGGCAAGGTTACTGAATTCACATTTGTAACCACAGTAATGATAATACATTTATTTAAACGGATCTATCTATCTATCTATCTATCTATCTATCTATCTATCTATCAGGGCTTCTGATGGGGAAGTTTTGAGGAGCGTGGAGCCGTCTCTTGGTTGCTGATGTTCATGGGTCCACTCTGGGCCGTGGTGGTGGCAGTTGTTGAGGTTCCAACTTTGGGTAAATGGTTGACCCCACCCTAGGGCCAAGGTGATATGAAAGTGTAAAAATAGGTATTAATAACAAAAATATTTTGTAAAAATTATTACGAGCAATATATTTTTGAAAAAAAAAAAAAAATTAACAGTTATAAATAATATGTATATTCATATATATATATATATATATATATATATATATATATATATATGGGATAAAGATAAAATTTTTTTTCATATTAAGAAAAATTTTAGAAAAAAGAAATATGGAAAAGTCGAAAAAGCTCGCGTTCGACGCGTGTCGTCACTTAGTACATCGAGGAAGGCCTAAGGGACGACATATCCTTATATATATATATATATATATATATATATATATATATATATATATATATATGTATACAAATGAAAAGAGAACCAACCAAATATAAATTCAAACCTTCATAGCATTAACTTAAAAATAAGGCTCAATACAACAGATCCTAAAGATTATATATATATATATATATATATATATATATATATATATATATATATATATATATATATATATATAATCTTTAGGATTTGTAGGTCTGATGAATTGGATCGTATTTACGATTCCAATGGAATAAATTATGACCATGGCATATTAGTGTTTAAGCCTTTTTATTATATCCTTACTCTGTCCAGGACATTGAGTTCGACCTGGATTCTATCCTCTTGGAATTTTTTTATACAAAATATATATGTATGGGTCTGCATGTATGTATATATATTTGCATATGTATGCGTATATTTACCACTAATATTATCTATCTATCTATCTATCTATCTATCTATCTATATATATATATATATATATATATATATATATATATATATATATATATATACATATTTGTCCTCATATATATATATATATATATATATATATATATATATATATATATATATATATATATATATATATATATATATATATATATATATATAATCGTACGTGGTGCTAATAAAATATTTCTCGATGCATAATAAAAGACATATAATTTTGATTAGTAAAAAATTGCATCGTGCATGTAAATCACATTGGTTTATTATTACTACACACACACACACACACATATATATATATATATATATATATATATATATATTTATATATATATTTTTTTTATAGCCATTGCGGTGTTGAGTATTTTTTTTCAAACAACGCAGATGTTTTCAAATCTTTTTCTTTTTTCTCTGTTACCAGTTTGTTTAAATATATTTTTATTTGTAAATTATACTAACCGATTTTTTCACACCAGACTAGTATAGTTATTGAAATAATATAATAATATATATATATATATATATATATATATATATATATATATATATATACATATTGTATTCTTGGTTACCGCATTCAAACAGCCATATGAAATAACGATATAAGATTTCATATCAAAGAACAATATTAGGAGATTATATGATAAAGTGTCATATATATATATATATATATATATATATATATATATATATATATATATATATATATATATATATATATATATATATATATATATATATAAACTCAAAAGAGACATTGGGTGTTCACTCTAACGAAACTAAACACAATTTTGAAAATAAATATGCTACTAAAATTAAAAGAGAAAAGACGAACAAAAAATCTTTAAAAAAATTTGAAAATACCAGCATCTCTCGTTATGTGTAGCAACAACAACGTCAACAAACCCAGTCTGATGTAGTTATAACTGGCCAATCGTCTGACTGAAAGTGATGATGTTGAACGTAGAACATTCTACATTCAACACCATCACTTGATAAGTCACATGAAGTGCTGAAATAAAATGGCTTTATTTGTAGTGATTTTATAACATATTTATGTTCAAATTTAGGAATAAATTCTTTTTGCTCTACTCCGTAATGAGCACTCTTTTAAGGATAGTATTTTTTGTTATTGGATTTTATTCCGTGTTCACCTATCTTATACTTGTGTGAAAATATATACATATATATATATATGTGTGTGTGTGTGTGTGTGTGTGTGTGTGTGTGTGTACCACTCGATCACTTTCCGATCATGAGACCGACCACGAGAGCTGAGTTCGAATCAGACTATGGTTGATTCATCAGGTAGGTGATGTTGTCGGCCTGTGGGAGGCGATCCCAGCGTGCGGTGTCTTTCGAAAGTGCATCAAAATCAATCAAGGGGTTGACACACAACTTGTGGGTGAAATTGGGTAGACGGAATTTTGAATTGTTTGATCGTGCTGGACTTATACAAACTGTTGATCGCGCCAGTTAATAGGCTTTCTCCCAGAAACTGCAACTAAGTTAACATAGTTGCAGTATAAAACCATTGGTAGCTATGTGCGTGTCGAATAAACAAAAATGTACCTGAGCAGGCGTCTGCAGTAGGATTTTGCTAGTCACCCTAGCAGATGGGCATACTCGGATACGAGCGGCCAGCCATTAGATTACTATATATATATATATATTGAACAATAAAAAATATTAAAAAATTAAAATCTTAAGACACACTGGGTTGTATATTAATATTCCTTTGTTTTTTTTATTATTTCATTTAGATTCCTCGACTAGTTTCGGCCAACATGGCCATCATCAGGAGAAAAATAATTTTCTGCTTGTTGGTAGCAGCGAACTCCAGAAATGAATGTCTTGATAGAAAAAATGAAGTTTTGTCTGTTGTTTTCATTTATATTTTTTATTTTTTAACATGAATTTTGGCAAGAGTCTCTTTTAATTTGTTATTTAAGATAAGAGCTGAATGGATTCATGCTGCTCTGAATTCCCTTGGTCATTTTGACAGTTTTATTGGTTCCTGGAAAGAGGATGTGTCTCTGTTAAGTGTGTGTGTTTTATTTGGTTCTTAGGGAAGGAGTAAGTATGATGTGTGTAAGCGTGTATATTACTAAGGGTATGTGTTATCCTTTGGCTCATTAGGGAGTGAGTGAGTATGATGTGTGTAAGTGTGTATATTAATGTGGGTGTATGCATAAGTGTAAGGCCTCAACACCTCCGTAAGCATGTCTGTCTTGTGTGGGTGAGAAATGTGGGTAGGTTTTGATTTGTAAGATTATATATTAATACTATCTATATTGTTAAATTTATGGTTAAGCTCGGCTGGATAGTGCGTTTTTAAACGATGTATCCACTTATTTTCATGGAACTCTAAAATCTTTCTAATGTTATCTGCTCTGGATTTTTTTCCATTAGTCATAGATCGATTATTATACATGGTAATTTCCAGATCAAACTGCATAAATTTAATGAATCAGACCTGGATATGGAAATATATTTAATTTCATATTGTAGCCATTAGTTCATCAGATCGGTATATATATATATATATATATATATATATATATATATATATATATTAGCACTTATAACATTTCCGGATCCAAAGAACCTTTCAAACAAGAAATCCGAAGTCTTAAGTCCTTGGTTACATATTAGAAAATTCCTCTTGAACATGTATGAGGCTGCATAAAATAAATTATGTACATTTCAATTACCCCCCGCCACAGATACATTTAAAATACACTTGCTTTTTTTCTCTTCCCTTTCTTCTTCTTCTTCTTATTATTATTATTATTATTATTTACATTATTATTTTTAAATAGAGCATTAAGAGGTCATTTGCTAAAAATCGCCTGAGGAAGTCGTAAGTTTGAAACCAAGGTAGCTGATTCAACAGACTTCCTAATTTCATATATATATATATATATATATATATATATATATATATATATATATATATATATTATCTCTCACCGTTACGCAATTTGAATTATAATATGTCTTGTTATTACAATGTCGGCGTGCTTATATATTATGCTGGGATTACTGATTTTTAAAATTTAAAATATATATTTGGCAAATAAATAAGCTGGATTTACATATATCTAAAAAAAAAGAATATTAAAAGAAAATGTAATGTCCAAATAAATATCAGAAGAATTTTTGTAAATTTAATTTATAAAATCTTTAATCATTCACCAACATAAAAAAAAAGAGTTTTTAACAAAAATAATGTTAATGTCAGCTATAACTGCGTTAATAACATAGACACATCCATTTCCCATCATAACAATGTTATATCAAACAAACATATTTCCAAGAAAGACAACGTAAATGCTTTTAAAAATAAATGCAGCTGAATGTGATCTATCTCTTAAGCGGTCAATGTATGACCGATAATATTGTATACCGAGCGAGAATACCTTCCGGTAATGATGTTAAATTTTATATGGGTCCCGCGGAAAATCCTTGGATATTTTATTTTTACCACCATCGAATGACAAATACTTTCATGGTAATTGCTCCGAGGAGCTGCATTCGCTGGTTCCCAGACTTCATGAGTTCAAGCGCTCTTCGAGGCTAGCATCCCGCTTTCACCCTTTTACTGTCGAAACTCCTAAATGTAGCCGTCTCTTCTACTCTAATAGCTTCATGTCTCGCACCTCTCGCCTGTGGAACTCCCTTCCCTATTCCAGTTTCCCTGAGAGCTATAATCTCCAGCTATTCAAGTGTAATGTTAATCAACATCTCCAGTTGCCTTGATCTATCCACTATCCTTCTCCTCATACCCTCTTCTATCACTCCTATCTGATCTCGCTCTATATTTTCTGTAACCCTTTGCGTCCTAGTGGCTTCCCACCTTGCTTGGGGTGAAATGCTTAAAAAAAAAAAAAGTGATTTAAAGTAAAAAATCATCAAATATTTCTAGCAATTAAAGAATGATCACATCTCACCATCATTCTACTGGGGAATTATTTCTAGAGCTAAAGCTTATAACAGTAAAGGATATGAATGTAATTTGTGTCTTGTTGAAAAATTGGTTATCATAAAACATTTTAATAACCCTAACTTATTAAAAAAGAGAAATTAATTGATGGTTACATGTAGACGTAAAAATAAATATCTACTTGAATACGTGGGTACAGATTAATATATTACTTTCGTAATTTTTTAACTTTTAATTTTGAATGTAAATTACGGTTTATTTTTAATGTAAACTACAATTTATCTTGAATATAAATTCATGATTTGCTTTTATATAAAAGCAAGTAATCTCCCTTTAATTAAAAAAAATTAAAAAAAAAAAGAATATTCACTACTCAAAAAAAAAATAAATTAAATTTCTTCTTTTTTTAAACATATACATAAATCCCGCTTATTTTAATTGCCAAATACAATTTCGAAGTAGAAAAGCTGCAATCCTAGCATAGTATATGGCTACATCAACATTGTGATAACCTGATATATTGTATTTGAAATTGCGTAACGGTCAGTCCATACTCAGCACCTGAAGATTACGCTGTGAAGGAAACTCAGAGTCGTGCTGGCGGTGAGGGATATGTTATATTAATATATACGTGGTAGCTTTGTTATATTACATCGAGTACTGTTTTATTACCACCAGCACTATACGTGAGATATATATATATATATATATATATATATATATATATATATATATGTGTGTGTGTGTGTGTGTGTGTGTGTGTGTAAATTGATTGCACGTTTATTGTAATTTAAATAACTGATCCAAGTGCGACATTTAGATAATAAGTGCGACATTACTGTAATTATTGAACAATATAGTTCATGCCACTTTGACAGAAAAATTTACCAGTAAAAAAATTTGTTCATCACCATATTTGGTATAAACGCAAACACTTTAAAAATTTAAAATCAAACTCAGCGTTGCTTTGGCGCGTTCCAAAACCAATAACTCTTTTTCAATAGTATTTTCGGTTACAACAACACATATATTTTCGTTGTCCTCTTATTACTAAGAGAAAAAAAAAAAAAAAAAAAACAACATCTATTCTATACCTGAAGATGTCTGTAGGAACAGACGAAAGCTTGTAGTAAAAATAACAACTAATACGGCAGAAATTTATATAAACAAGGATCAATTCATTCATAACGGATCTGGAGGTTTTTGTATACTATTTGAATTGTTTGCGATGATGGATATCTCGCCATATAAATCATTAACCTTTGCATTAGTTTTGTGTGAATAATTCATATATATATATATATATACATAATTAATTATTCGAAAATTATAATATAAATATGTTATAAAATCACTACAAAAATAGCCATTATGTTTCAACACATCTGGTGTCTTATCTTATTTATATATATATATATATATATATATATATATATATATATATATATATATATACGTTGCAACGGATTGGCTAAATTGCACAAGGAACGAACATAGCATTGACATCTTCTTTTAACAGATATATTTACCAAAATTCCACAAAAAATATCTTGAAATACTAAAGAGCAAATTTATTCAATAAAATCGATATTGGCTCAAACCATCGCCTCAAGACGACTTCGGAAGCTCCTGCAACTCTTCTGGACGGTCACCTTGTTTAATTTGGTGAATGCTGCCATAATCTTAGCATTCAGTTCAGCTTTCGTGTTACAAGGAGTTCTGTCTGTTGTTTTCTCTCTGAACTACGCTCCACACATAATAAACAAGGGGGTTAAATCTGGGGAGTTAAGTGGCATTAACTGGGTTTTCCTGCTTGTGTGATATGGCGCAAAGTCTATACATAGGGTCTTTCATCATACACGCTCTTAAGCCAGGGAAACACTACCTCCACATGGCACTTGTTGTAGGCCCAAGTGTTGAGGGTCTCAGACCGTGTCTGGGAAGAAAAGTGGAGGCTTAACGTCGCCATCACTCTTCATCACTCCAAACAACATGATGTGGACTGGATATATCATCCAATTCTTGCCAAAACCTCTTCACTGTTCTCAGATTGACACCCAAACATTCTGTAAGTGCATATATATATATATATATATATATATATATATATATATATACATACATAATATATATATATATATATATATATATATATATATATATATATATATATGATGAGCTCATCAAATCGTCACACTATATTTTCCTCCTTACGCCCATGAATTTTAAAAAATTCAATACAGGAATTGGAAGAAAAAGGCCATTCTCTACCATAAGGCATATATGACAGGAAGTCACACCCACACACACACACACACACACACACACACACACATATATATATATTGCCATCCACAGACAGACAGTGCATCAGTTTGGGTACATTTACATTTAAATACATATATATATATATATATATATATATATATATATATATATATATATATATATATATATATATATATATATATATATATTTATATATATATATATATATATATATATATATGTGTGTGTGTGGGTGTGTGTGTGTGTGTTATGTGCAAATATATACATATATAATAATAATAATAATAATAATAAATATGCATATTCTTACATTCGAAGGGCAACATCAAGTTTCATTGTGCACTGTTTTGTTTGCATCTTAATTTAAATTAAGTAAATATTTATTCGCTTACCTGGGTTACGCACCTATATCCGTTTGCTAATTTCTAATTATTTGGTTATAATACCATATATATATATATATATATATATATATATATATATATATATATATATATATATATATATATATATATATATATATATATATAAATATCAATATATATATATATATGTGTGTGTGCTGGGGGTGCATGCAAAAAGTCTTTTGTTTAAATTTATATTTATTTCATTTTTTCACTTTTTTTCTACAGTGCGGAATATTTTCTGTATTATAGGAAGAATTTGCACTCAAATTGTCTAATGTCTCGTATGTTTTTTTTTTCAGCTTTCATGTGCAATTAAGAACGAACTTTTGTGGGCGGGGGGTGTTGCGGTGTGATAGCTTTGCGCCAAAATATGTTGAATTATTTCAGAGTTATTAAGTATCACGGTTGAAACTGCCTGAAAAAATACACACACACACACACACACACACCCACACACACACACACACACACACACACACACACACACATACATGTGGGTGGGGGTAATTTAACATATTTCGGCAATTTAACATATTTCGTGATATATATATATATATATATATATATATATATATATATATATATATATATATAGAGAGAGAGAGAGAGAGAGAGAGAGAGAGAAGAGAGAGAGATTAATTTCAGAGTTTTACTGATAGTAAAAAAATAAGTACAATTACTTTACATTCTGCTCGAAATACACCAAAGTATATACATATATATATATATATATATTATAAATTAATTGATTTAAAATGGTTTATTTTCGCTACACAGTTCCAAACATGTTTCAAAAATAGAAGCTAAAAACCCCGAATTTAATTTTGCAATTAAATTAAAAGCATTAGTTCCATTTCATCTTCAAGCGAATTTTGGAGTAACTTTTAAAATTACCGGGTTTTAAAGACACAGCTAAAATCACGTTTCCATGGTTACAGAATATTCTACTTAAATTGAACAAGGAATGTCTAGATTTTCTTTATGTCAGTATCATTGTATCAGTTATTAGCTACAATTTGGTAAAACATATATATATATATATATATATATATATATATACATATATATATATATATATATATATATATATATATATATATATATATATATATATATATATATATTTACAGTTTGAAAAAGAGCAAAAGTTTGAAATAGACAAAGCAGAATGTAAATTGATTGGAATTATTTTTTTACTATCAATAAAGTCTCTAAAATCATCCATATTTTCAAATCTCTATACACAACCTAATTTTCTTGATCAAAAAATAAACCGTACTTTTCTGTAGCTTTTGTTGAGAAATATTAACGGGTTTAAATTTCATTTAATCTAAATTGTATCAGTTATTTCGTACTTTTCACAGAAAATATCTCAAAAATGATTTTTTTTTTCACATGGATGTCGACGTGAACGTATTTATATATATATATATATATATATATATATATATATATATATATATATATATATATATATATATATTCAACTATTCAGTAAATTAGGAACATATTTTGAAGTAATCTAATATTCAGTGGATTTTAGATACTTTGTCGCTATTGTTTAACTTACGAAAAATTTGTTGAAGAAAAGTTAGAACATTCCCAATAAATTTTAAATTTATTATGATTTTTATTCTTAGTTTCTTATTTTACAAAATTTGGCATGTTTATATAGCAAAAAAATTTCCAAAAATCTTTTTAATATACTAGGTTTTGATGAATTATAGCAAGCTTTTCTATTTATGATTATTAAATATACTTTTTACTTAATAACAATATTACGTAACCGCTACAAATTAATACAGAATTTTAAAATATTAAAAACTTTATAAATGCAATTATAAATTTTAGAAAAAGTAAAAACATTTTTTGAAAAATTCATTATTTATCGAAAAACTTTTTTTCTATAACAGTAGTGGAATGCAACTCATTTATAAAAACGATTAAAAGCTTTTTTAATTGATGTCCGAGTTTCATTACATTTTTTATTTTATTTTACGATTCAGGGTAGTTTTTCTGTAATTGACTGTCT
>CAHIKZ030000254.1:737500-740000 GCA_903632075.3 Acanthosepion pharaonis
TCCAATAAAACACCTACTGAAAAATGAATTTATGACGAAAAGCGTGAAGATGTAGGTCATTGAATGACCCATGTCCTTTGTACATACATGTGAAACTATATATTACTAAGTTTATATATAAAAATAAATAAATAAGGTTTACTAAATCAGAGAAATGAATCAGCTGTTTTTACCGATAGTGCCATAAATTTTACTTAAATAATATTTAAATATAAAATTTTAAAAATCGTAATATAGATATACATGATATGGAAAAATAATTTTACTTACTGTAAGTAATTCTAATACATTTACTTCTACTAAAAGAAATATAGTCTATTAAAACTAACAATGGAAATATTTTAAAGATGTAAGTAAAATTGTAGTTAAATAAAATGAATTCTAACCTAAACTTCTTTTAAATTGTAATTAAATAAAACGATTTCTAACCTAAAGACCTTTCTATTAGTACTACACGAACTTAAAAGAATCCAATAAAACACCCACAGTAAAATGAAATTAATATGAAATGCTAGATGTAAGCTTTTGAATGACCCATGTCCTTTGTACTTACATGAGAAACAATATATCACTAGGTTTATATATAAAAAATAAAAGTTTACTAAATCAGTGAAAGTAAGTAGCTATTTTTGCCGTGATGGTCATAAATTTTACTTAAATAATAATTAAAAAAAAAATTGTAACCTAATGACATACATACTTATACATGAAGTGAAAATAATTCTACATACTGTAAGGGATTCTAATACATTAAAAATTTGGAATGAAAAAACTTCAAATCGCAGTTAAAAAAGACTTATTCTAACCTAAACACGCACCAAAAATATTTAAATATAAAAAATAGGGAAAAAAATGCCGTCAGAATTTTTGCCGTTAACAATAAAATTTTTAAAAAATAATCCAGACGACATGCATTTAACGGATGTTAGATTTCATTGAAAAATACATCCCTACCCACTCCGAACCGTAACAAATAACTGATACATCAAAACATAGACATAATGAACACGCAGACACCCCTTTACTAGTGGAAGTAGATTTATCTGTAACCTTGGAAACGTGAATTATGATTTTACCTGTGTCTTAAAACCCAGTAATTTTAAAGTTACTCAAATTCGCTTGAGGATGAAATGGAACTAATGTCTTTAATTTAGTTACAAAATTAAATTCAGACTTTTAGCTTCCATTTTGAAACATGGTTAGAACTGTGTAGCGGAAAAAACATATTTTAAATGAATTAATATATATATATATATATATATATATATATATATATATATATATATCAATATGTTGATTTCCTTCCGCCTTTCAATGATAATGTTATTGTTTATCAGACAATATGAAACGAACTTACTTAAAATAAATAAACAAAACTTGTCTATATTATTTAATGATACATGCATTAATATATATATATATATATATTATATATATATATATATATATATATATATATATATATATATATATATTTATATCAATATGTTGATTTCCTTCCGCCTTTCAATGATAATGTTATTAAGCTTATCAGACAATATGAAACGAACTTACTTAAAATAAATAAACAAAACTTGTCTATATTATTTAATGAAACATGCATTAATATATATATATATATATATATATATGAAGACAAATGGAAATTTATCTTAAGCGACGTGTCTTGTACTCTAATGGACATAAGAAGATAAATGTAAGGATTTTATTTCATTTTGCATTTTATATTTACGAAATGCTCATGAATATTTATCAGGCAGAACGTCTATTTAAAGAGATTAATTGATGTCGTCAATGGATTTTTTTTATAATGTAGTTAATACATTAATCACTATTAATACTGAATAATTATTTATCTATCTATATTTATAATATTTCTGTTTTGATTTTACTTATGGTGGTGATTTTCAAAGCTTAGCTCCGATATTGCAGAAGGACGGATGATTTTGGTTGACCCAGTGAAGAGGGAACCCACTTTTCACGAGTAATTGATCGAGCGATAAGTTTGCAAAGCATTACACCACGAAATAAAAGCGAGGTCTCTAACATTTTTTATAATCGTAGATGTTTACTTGAAAAAGTATTATTTTTTCAGAAACGGAATATATATATATATATATATATATATATATATATATATATTCGTATGAAATGAGAACGAATCATATAAAATTAAACGTTCATAGTGTTAATTTAAACTAGGACTCAGTACAATCCAATAATAGGCCAACATTCTTTATTGAACTATATTACATTCAAACATATATATCAATTTTCATATGGAAGTCGTCCGAAAGTATATATATATATATACATGCACAGCAATTATATATGTAATATATATAATATTAATAGATATAAATATATATAATATAATGTTATATAAATATATATATGAATATATATATATATATATATATATATATATATATATATATATATATATATATAAATTATATAACTCAATTACTTAAACTAACACAATATAAATAATAATTAC
>CAHIKZ030000254.1:745000-757500 GCA_903632075.3 Acanthosepion pharaonis
CTTTATGCTAAAGAGCATATTCATGCGTTTTCATATTTTGCAAAGCTAACTGTTGCCCATCTTTCCCGAAAAGGTTTCAAAAGCACCAAATTGATGAAATGACCATCAAACTTGTAGTCAGTCATCAAAAAAGAATGGAAAACAATATTCAAGCAAAGATCCATGAGAGCCACAAAACTGCTGTAAATAATGCTGAAGTCAAAATAGTAGAAAAGTTAATAAAATCAATGTCTTAAAGGCTGATGACGATTATCTGAAAGGACGATGCATATTACCGAATGTCGAAGAGCCCATGTTAACATGTAAAACTATAAAATACTACTTTATCCGGGTTTATAGGATACCACGTGGATCAAATGTGTGTTTGCATGGCCTATAAATTTATTTGTAAATGAAAAATATTTGGAACTTAGTTTTTCTGTATAATAAAACCGAACACCAACAAAGCATGGTACCATAATTTTTATTAAAGACAGAAATGTTATAAACTGAAATTCATAAGTTAAATTGATCACGGAAATTTTCAAAGAAAATAATTTACAGTAACGTATAAGAAAATAATATATAATAAAATCTGACGGAGTATATATATATATATATATATATATATATATATATACACAACCACACTCACACACATACATAATTTTTTTAATCAACCACTCTTACTAACACATGTTCCATATTTCTGTTAAGATTTTATTTAGTTTAAATTGTGTGCAAACAAGATTTTTCTTTTTTCAAATTCTGATTCTTTTGTTCGTACTTAACATAGCACGCTAAATAACTTGTGAGGCATTTGTAATGAACACATGCACGTACGCATACACACGTGTATATATATATATATATATATATATATATATATATATATATATATGCGTGTGTTTGTGTGTGTATGTATAGGTGTTGATGAAAATTTGTCGACCTGACCAGCTTGTCAAAACCATTTCATTGAGAATATTGATTTTGGTGAGCTGCAAAGATCGTGAGCTTCTTAGCACCCATCATATAAATCATTTTATAAACATAATTCATATATATATATATATATATATATATATGTGTGTGTGTGTGTGTGTGTGTGTAGGGGGGGTCTTACACAACAAAATCCTGAATTACTTCATAGCAATTTATTGGCACTGCTATAAATTATTTGTGGTTCAGTTTTAATATTTTATATTTCTAGGATACACTTGGATTATTACCAACGGATTTATTACCATATATATATATATATATATATATATATATATATATATATATATATATATATATATATATATATAGTTTTTACATTTAACACCATCATTTGTAAAGATACCTGAAGTGTTGAAACAAAATGACTATTTTGTAGTGATTGTATAATATATGTCTTATAATTTTTGAATAAATATGATATATATATATATATATATATATAAATGTGAACATAGAAGTCAACACTTAGTGGCGACTGTCTGTTTTATGCTAGATGCAATCGTGAGCCCACGCGTGCTGTTATATTTCTCGGCTATTTATATATGTACGATTCAGTGGTGCATTGTGGTTAGTCTATTTTGGCGATTATTTTACTGGAAGTCGTTTATTTGTTTATTTATTTATTTGGGTTAAATTATTTTGCTTGCTTTTATTTACTTTTATTTTTTTTAATTTTATTTTTTATCTTATATATTTATTCATTTTTTATTGTAATTTTAATCTGTGTTTTTATTAACGCAGTAAAAATTGTTTTATATCGCTTATTTAATAGTTTTGTTTTGGATTGGGAAGATAAAGCTATTTATTCAAGTATGGCGTTGATTGTTCATTCTAACTATTATTTTGGCGGGAACAGTTTTTAATTTGTTTAATACTTCCTGTATTTATTTGGATTGATTATCTTTATTTGTTTTTTCTAACGGTTAGTTTATCGGGATCAGTTTGTTAGTTTAATTATTTATTTGGATGAATTTAGGTCTATTTATTTTACTTTTTATTATCTTTTTGTTATACTGTATATTTACTCTTTTCAGTTTTCGATTTTTAAGTGACGTAGTATTTTCTTTTATCGTTATATAACAGTCATAGCTATTTTTTTGTCCGATTTTTGGTTTGATTTTTATAGTCTAACTAATATTTTGGTCATAATCGTTTGCTAATTTGTTTATTATTTACTTGGGTTCATTTTTTTATTGTTTTTTATTCTATTTCGTCTATTCTAACAGGTGTGATTTGGTAATTTCTTTGCGTTAATTTATTTTGCTCATTTTATTGTCATTTCGTCTACTTTTTTATTTTTATTTTATTTTTTCTGTTTTCGATTTTTAAGTAACGTAGATTCTATATATATATATATATATATATATATATATATATAAAATAACATAAGAAGAATTTCTTAACCTTTTGCAGGTTATTTAAAACCAGAAACTATTTTGGCATTGTAAGAATTTAATTTTGGCGGGGGGGGGAGCGATGTGAGATAATAACAATAATTTACTGATTCTACATGTACTAATTGACTCATCCTGGAAGCGGGGTCATGTAGATCCTTAACTTTTTCAAGGTTATTTGCGTTAAAGCGAATATAAGGAACTCGACTGGAATTGAAACACGGCTTTAACGATTTCCAAATCCGACCCATTACACCACACGACATTACACCATTTAACCGTTTTGATAGTAAACGTTCTGTTCTTTTATTGCTCTCTCTACTTTATAGTGTTTTTATATATATATATTCTCTCTCACTCACTAAAACCTTGCATCTTAGTGGTTTTATTTCCTTTCTTGGGGTGAAATTATTAATAAATAAATAAACAGACATTATCTTGGTTGAATATACTGTTTAGCTTAGTATATACATTTTGTGATCTCTCCCACTCAAAAATATCTTGTCCAAGAATTTAAGATATATCTTTATGTTTATTTTGACAAATATTATCAAAAACGCACAAAGTAGGTAGTTTTGAATAAAGTGGTACCATTGTCACTATATTTATATTTACATAAGTAAGTTTATGTTTACATAAGTATATTCATATTTACATAAGTAAATTTATATTTACATGTGTAAATTTATATTTACATAAGTATATTTATATTTACATAAGTATATTCATATTTACATTAAATTTATATTTACATAAATATATTATATTTACCAAAGTATATTTATATTTACATAAGTAAATTTATAATTACATAAGTAGCGTCCGGTTCGCACCCTTCTCCAGTCTTTTGACCAGGAGTAAAGGTTTATACTTTGTTTACTGTTTAGGATTGGGTTTCCATTTTCTTTTAAAGGCTTTTCTTTCGATTTCCCTCTCAGCCATCGCTTGAGTCTTTGTGGATTTAGCGCCTTGGTTGCGATGAAAAGATTAAAAAATATCGTGTGATTATCTGTGTGTAATATCTATTCCTTATTAAAATATTTATAAGTTAATTTTAGGTTTCATTATTCAAAGTTCCACATAAATAAATACAAAAACATTTAGGTCAGATGAACACGCATTTGATTAAATCAATATACCATATAAATGAATAAATTATTATCCATACGTTAAAATGGTCTTCCTGCATTCATTATTATTTAACTAAATGATTTTGTTATTTTTTAAAAATATTTTTTCGTTTTTTAACATTTTTTGTGTTAGTCTGTATTGTTTCCCAGATATTTTTGTTTAAATATTGTTTAAATCTTTTATAATGATAAACTGGAAGTTTTTTTCATTTGGGATAATATCTAGAGAGGCTGGAAGGTATTCTATTAATTTCGTGTTATATATTGTTCAGTATCTATCTATCTATCTATCTATCTATCTATCTATCTATCTATCTATCTATCATAGTCTCTTCACAGCTATCTATCTATCTATCTATCTATCCATCCATCCATCCATCTATCTATCTTTCATAGTATCTTCACAGCCATCTATCTATCTATCTATTTATCTATCCATCTATCATAGTCTCTTCACAGCCATCCATCCATCTATCTATCATAGTCTCTTCACAGCCATCCATCTATCCATCTATCTATCTATCCATATCATCCATCATAGTCTCTTCACATCATCCATCTATCTATCTATCTATCTATCTATCCATCTATCTATCTATCTATCATAGTCTCTTCACAGCCATCTGTCTATCTTCATAGTATCTTCACAGCTATCCATCTATCTATCCATCTATCTATCTATCTATCTATCTATCTATCATAGTCTCTTCACAGCTATCTATCTATCTATCTATCTATCTATCTATCTATCTATCTATCTATCTATCTATCATAGTCTCTTCACAGCTATCTATCTATCTATCTATCTATCTATCTATCTATCTATCTATCTGTGCAGAGATGCTGGAAGCCATTATATTAAAGTGGCGTCTTTGAAACTTTTCGTGTGCCAAGTTGTCAATAGTCAATTATATAGAATATAAAGAAACATTGTCTTGCATGGATAGACACTTAAGCTGAATGCTTTCAGTTTCTCATTTATACCAATCTAAAAACATCTTGTCCGAGAAAATATCTTTGCGTTTGACACTATCGCTAACGTTTTTTTTGTTTTGTTTTTTTTTTTTTTTTGTTTTTTTCTTAAATACAGGCTCAAAACATCACTCAAATTACGCACTGTTTTCTTCTGAAGTTGCTTGGACCTTTCTATGAATGATTCACCATCAGAATCCATCCATCATTGCTCTACATTCACTACTAAAAATTATTGTCAAGAAATCCGTTTTCATGGACTTCTTCACCTAACTTACATATTTTTCTTTGTGAAACGCAAAAGTTTGATCCATGATTTTAGTCAATGTTCTTAATCTCCCTCATTTTTATTCTCACACTCTGTATTCATATCTCCAGCTTCTTTAAATAAATTTTTGTTGTTCAACCCACTTTTTTCCGTCCTGGGTAAGACCTTAAACTACATCTGACAGCAAAGCCTCTGATCAGGAGATTTGGAGGAGCGTGGAACTACCTCTTAATTGCTGGTGTTCCCAGGTCCATCCTGCCTTGGGGTGGTAGCATCTGTCAGGATCCCACCTATGGGCAAATCTTTAGCCCCCAAACTGAGGTCAAAACACTATGAAAGCATAAAAATAGGTTTTAATACCAGCAATACATTTTTGTAAAAAAATCATTACCAGCAATGAATTTTTTAAGGAAAAATTGTTACCAGCAATGCATTTTTGAAAAAGAAAAATATATATTACCAGAAATACATTTTTGAAAAAGAAAAATATTACCAGCAATACATTTTTGAACAATAAAAATCATGTCGACATAAAATAACCAGTTGAGGTTGATATACCGTAAAGCAACGTAAACCAAACCAAACCTATATTTATATATATTTATATATATATATATATATATATATATATATATATATATATATATATATATATATATATATATATATATATATATATATATATATATATATATATATATATATATATATATATTTATATATAATTTATATATATATTTATATATACATTTATATACATTTTATATACACCAAGATAAAAAAAAAATACTGAATTGTATAATATATTTATATTTATATAAACATCGTCGAGTTTTCACGCCTCCCCGTTTATTTTGAACAAGAGTGTGGTTTTATTTCTTGTTTCTTTTTAAAATTGGGTTTTGATTCCATTAATTTGGGGTCTTTGAAAGTTTTGTTGGGCAAGGTCGGTAATTTATGCAGAATAAGAAGGAACATTGTCTTCCATAGATAGACACTTTTGCTTCGTGCTTTCAGTTTTTGGTTTCTGACACTCAAAAAAACATCTTTTTCTCACTTTTTCTCTCCATTCCTATATAATTCTCTCCCTTTCTTTCGATTTGAGTCTTCCTTTTTTTAACTTTTTTTTTAACTTTTTTATTTGCCGCTCTCTCTCTCCCTCTTTCTTTCGCACTTCTCTTTTTTACACTCTTTCTCTCCTTCTCATTCCCTACTTTTTTCACTGTTTTATTTCCTCATCTAATTTCTCCTTTTCGTCTTTCTCTTTCTTTCCTTGTTTGTTTGTTTGTTTGTTTGTTTGTTTCTTTCTTTCTTTCTTTCTTTCTTTCTTTCTTTCTTTCTTTCTTTCCTTTTATGTTATTCTTTCATTCTGTCTTCCTTTTCACTTTTCATTCACTCTGTGTTCCCCACTCACTCTTCAGTGTTTTAATTTCTATTATTTTTCTTTTTTTCTCCCCCTATTTCTCACTGACTCCTAGTTTTGCACTTTACCACTTGTTTAGTCAGTCGATAATTCATACCTACGAGTTTCGTATCCTAGATTCAACCAATCCCAGATCGAAAATATTAAGAGAGAAATTAGTTTAACCCTTATGAATGAAATGGTGTTGAAAATATTCTCTGTATCTGTCTATATTTCTGAGATGAGGTATTATGTACACTATTTACATTATTTGGACTATTGTCCTCATCTTTGTAGCCATATTTATCACCCTTCTGTATCTGTCTATATTTCTGAGATGAGGTATTATGTACATTATTTACATTATTCGAACTATTGTCCTCATCTTTGTCGCCATACTTATCACCCTTCTGTATCTGTCTATATTTCTGAGACGAGGTATTATGTACACTATTTACATTATTCGGACTATTGTCCTCATCTTTGTTGTCATATTTATCACCCTTCAGTATCTGTCTATATTTCTGAGACGAGGTATTATGTACATTATTCACATTATTCGGACTATTGTCCTCGTCTTTGAAAAATATTATCAAAGAGAGGTTTTGATTTTTTTTTTTTTGTCGCTTTCAAAATATGAAGAATATAAATTAGGAAAAAAACTAAAACAAAAAAATGTTAAAAAATAAACCTTAGATTTTCTTCTCTTTTTTTGTGGGGCTGAGTGGGTCCGAATTTTTTTTTTTTTTAGTATGTAAACCCTAATGTGATTCAGTCCAGTATAAAACTGAAAATTATAAAAACCTTCTTTTTATTTTCCCACTTGTCTTCCATATAAATCTTAAGACTTTCGTCCTCATCTTTGTCGCCATATTTATTACAACGTTTCGGTCGTTGTACGCTCTGGCCTTCTTCAGTTGGTTGGAATGTCGAACTGAACCCTTTATTTCGCTCACTGGTGTAGACTGTTCTAATCCCACGTGCCATGTTTAATGGATGTCAGTTATCAGTTATCTCCTGTTAATATCCCTCTGAATGTTCTCCACTGCCTTAACCGGGTATTGAACTCACACCCTTTGGGTTCTGTCACTGGATCTAACTAACGCCTTTATTCACTGTGCCATGTGTCCTTGAGAAGGCCGGAGCGTACAACGGCCGAAACGTTGTAATAAATATGGCGACAAAGATGAGGACAATAGTCCGAAAAAAACGTCAATAATGTAAACTGTTCTCTGCTTTACATATCGTTACTCCCCTCTCCAGCACGCGCTGTTTGAAGTTTGTTATCGCGTTTCATTCATCTTGATGCAATGGATATGCATACACCTGGGTTCCCCCTCACAGTAATATGGTATCAGCCATAAATACAGACTGATGTGGAGGTACAGAGAGGACGCCTATTGTCTTCGCCTATTGCCTACCACTACGACGAGGACCAGCCCATTACGGTTACCCGCTAGATTATCCTACCCGGTTACAGTAGTCAACAACCATTTTGCTATTTCGAACAAAGATATCCCTTTCCCGGACATGTCATATCTGTCGTATTATATGCACACTTTGTTTTTTTCTTTATAATTTTAAATGTAAAATTTTTGCCATTTATTAAATAAGTGGTGAAAATCGTTATCAAATCCAACAATTCAATGATTATTGGTAGAAATTTAAAATTGAGGTGTTCATCATCTTAGGCAAATTCTTAATTTTATTTCGTTTACAAGTAAAGTACTTTTCAGATTATCACTTTTCAAAATTATTTTTGTTCTATAGAGTGCACGCAAATAATTCTTTTAAAGAATTTTCTTGAGTCTTCATTTCTTATGAATAGCACAGAGATTTGATTTTTACCATTATGCAAATTTTTCCTCCTTCACGGGAGAACTTCTCCCCGAAATATCCTGGTAATTCCTTCAATGTTGCAGCTATTTACATAGGTGTGTCGGTGATGCGTAAATACTGTGCCCTTTTAGATGAGGAATATTCGTATCCGTTGATTTTGGTACTTGCGCTGGTGGACCTGGAAACAAATCTCCGAGGAACGACCGTATATCCTTCTTGTCTTTCATTCATTTTTTTTTTTCTCATTCTTTTTTACGGTTCTTTTTTGGCTTTAGTTTTCTTCCAAATTCGTTCTCTCATCATGATTCTTTACATTTTCTCTCTCTCTTTCTTTCTTTCTATCTATCTATCTATCTATCTATCTATCAATCTATCTATCCTTCTTTTGTTATCTCTTATCTCTTCTCTTATCAAATGTCCGTCTGTCTACAGTTCATTTGCATTCTTGTTCTGTCTCTGAATTTCTGTTATGATGTACCTTCCTGTATAAAAGTTATCTTTCTCTTTACACATTTCTTACCATTAGGCACCCGTTCTTTGAAAAATACACACACTTTCTCTGTATTTCTCTCTTTGCTTTTGTTTTCCTTCGGAATCATTTGAGATATTATAAATCTTTCCCTCATTTCTTTCATTAAAAACGATCAATCCCAAGTGAGATCTGTTCTTTTACGTGTTCTCTCATATACATCGTCTTTCAATAAAATAGTTCTTCAGCCCTTTTCCCTCACATTTCTTCTGGTTTCTCTCTCTCTCTCTTTCTCTCTCTCTCTCTCTCCCCCCTCTCCCTCTCTCTCTCACACACTTCACATTATAAACTCATTCTTTCTCTATCTCTCCCTTACAAGTTCTTCTTCAAATTATATGTTCTTTCTTTCTTTCTTTCTTTCTTTCTTTCTTTCTTTCTTTCTTTCTTTCTCCCTCTCACACACACACACTTCACATTATAGGCTCATTCTTTCTCTATCTCTCCTTTACAAGTTCTTCTCCACATTATATGTTCTTTCTTTCTTTCTTTCTTTCTTTCTCCCCCCTCTCACACACACACTTCACATTAAAAACTCATTCTTTCTCTATCTCTCCCTTACAAGTTCGTCTTCACATTATATGTTCTTTCTTTCTTTCTTTCTTTCTTTCTTTCTTTCTTTCTTCTTTCTTTCTTTCTTTCTTTCTTTTACACATTCTTCCTCACATTATCAATCTATTCTTTTTTTCTCTCTTTCCCATACAAGTTTTTCTTCACATTACGAAACTGTTGTTTTTCTCTCTCATTCAAGTACACCATTCTTCTTTATATGAATCTGCACATCTCTCTCTCTCTCTCTCTCTCTCTCTCTCTATCACGACCTTCTTCACATTATGATCTTTTGTTTCTCTTTTTGTCGCTTTCTATTACACGCCCTTTTTGACACTGTGAATTCGTTCTCTCTCTCTCTCTCTATCCTTCTCTATTCTACGATCGTCTTCAAATAATGAACCCGTTCTTTCTCCCCCCTCTCTCTCTGGCGCATGCTCTCTCGCATTACAAACCTGTCCTCTCATTTTTTTCTCTCTCTCTCATACGCTGCAGTACCCCCCCTCTCATCTCTTTTTCAATATGAATCACTTTTACATCTTTCGGAATCTGTCCCCTCCCCTTTTCGCAGACACGTCTTCATTTTCTCTCTTTTCTATAATACTGTCTTTCTCTCTCCCTCTTTCTTTCATTATAAAATTGTTCTCTCATTAATCATTTTGACATCTCGCTATCATATACTTCTTCTGTTCTCTCTCTTTGTCTAATATCCTAATCATTCTTCTTCTGCTCTCTCTTTCTCTCCCACGCCTCTTCTTATTGTCAATCTTCAATCTCTCTCTCTTTCTCTCATATACATTATCGTCTGTTCCTTCTTTTATTTTTCTTTCTCTCTTTTTATTATGAAGCTGTTCCCTCCTCCCTCTCCAGTTACATCTTCTATTCTCTCTTTTCCACTAATACACTTTTCACTATCTCTATAACATTGTCTTCTTGAATTTCCTCATCGCATTTTTTTAATTCTCAGACATATTTTTTAAGAGTTGTACTATTTTCCTAAATTCACAACATCCGATTCTATCTTTTATTCTCTCCCAGGTTAATTTCTACTTTTTCTCTGTCTTTCTACTTTTCCCTCTCTACTTTCCCCTTCTCTACTCTTCCCTCTCTACTCTTCCCCCTCTCTGCACCCCCCTTCTCTACTCTTCCTCTCTACTCTTCCCCTCTCTCTTCCCCTCTCTACTCTTTCACCCTCTCTACTCTTCCCCTCTCTCTCTTCCCCTCTCTACTCTTCCTCTCTGCTTTCCCCTCTCTGCTCACCTCTCTTTCCCCTCTCTACTCTTCCCTCCCTCTTCCCTCTACTTTTCCCCTCTCTACTCTTCCCCTCTCTCTTCTCCTCTTCCCCCTCTCTACTCTTCCCTCTCTACTTTCCCCCTCTCTACTCTTTTACCCCCTACACACTTCGTCTCTACCCTTCCCTCTCTACTTTTCCCCCTCTCTACTCTTCCCCTCTCTACTTTCCCCTCTCTACTCTTCCCTCTCTACTCTTCCCTCTCTACTTTCCCCCTCTCTACTCTTCCCTCTCTACTCTTCCCTCTCTACTTCCCCTCTCTACTCTTCCCTCTCTCTTCCCCCCTACTCTTCCCCTCTACTTTCCTTCTCTACCTTACCTCTCTACTCTTTCCCTATCTATTCTTCCCTCTTTACTCTTCCCTCTCTGCTTTCCCCCTCTCTACTCTCCTTCTCATTCTCTACCCTTCCCTCTCTACTTTCCCCCTCTCCCTCTCTATTTTCCCTCTCTCCTCTTCTCTCTCTACTCTTCCCCCCTTCCCTCTTTCTTCCCTTCTCTCTTTCTCTTCCCTCTCTCCCTCTACTTTACCTCTCTACTCTTCCCTATCTAGTTTCCCCCCTCTCTACTCTTCCCCTACTCTTCCTTCTCTCTACTCTTCCTATCCTTCTCTACCTTTCCTTCTCTACTTCCTTTCCCTTTTCTCTACTCTTCCCTCTCTACTCTTCCGCCTTTCTCTCTCTCTCTTTCTATAAGTTTTCTTTACTTACTAATCTTTCTCTATCTTTTATTCTCTCATTTCAATTCTAAACTGAATCTCATCTCAAATGCTACTATCTCTCTCTCTCTCTCTCTCTCTATATATATATATATATATATATATATATATATATATATATATATATATATATATATATGAAGAAATATATGTATATGAAGAAATTTAGTCTTAAGGTGTGCTATATTTATGTGATAAATTGTTCAATATCAGAGATAGACCGTATGTAAATATAAAAGTGAACATTGAAGTCAACATTCAGAGGCGACAGGCTGTTTCATATTTAGGCGCTATCGTCAAGCCTTCAGAGCCTCTCTCTCTTTTATATATATATATATATATATATATATATATGGAGAGAGAGAGAGAGAGAGATTGAGATCTTAAGATGTCCGCAGAAATAGAACATATATCAATAATCATCTAAGTATTACAAAGTCCGTTCCCAAATATAAATAATGGTGAAACTACTGATGAGGAAATTAAGAAAGATATTTAAAAAAAAAAATAACGAATAATAAAGCATCACTTGACATTCAAACTGAACATTTGAAAATAGTTTACTTTCTCCCAGAATTCAATAACAAGTTCCTCTATTTTATAAAAGAAGTCTGAATCAGAAATACCCCTTGGCCAAAAAACAAAGTGGGGCTTATCACCATTAATACATTATGGAAATAAAATGTAGCCCTCAAGTCCTTCACGCATACAGATCGCAATTGATCCATTATGGTGAAAGTATTAATGAACATTATATTAACAAGGTTCTCATCGTTTTATGAAAGTCAACCTCACGTCTCAGTTTGGTTTTTTGTTCTGAAACGGATAAAATGATGATATATATATTATCTAAGAAATTGCTTACCTTTCTATAGGGAAACTGTATACCTGATTTGTTGACCTCACAGCAGAATATGACCGCATCAATAGAGAGTTCCTCGTTTCATCCATTAGAAAACGCCTTCCAAGCATTGAATCCACTGAATGCGGGGGTTTAAGAGGAACTGTATTGATCTACAAAAACTTACATATCTGGAGAGGACCCCAACACGGAAACACTTCAGATCTCATCAGGAGTACGACAGGGATAAATTGAAAGCCCCTGATTATTTAATCCTTTCCTAGATGCCCTGTGCATTTACAAACATAGAAATTATGAGATGTGTACTGACAATTTAAGAATTCCATAACACATCCCAAACAAGTTTACCAGTAGAAAACACCGATCTTCCTTTCCCTGTGCACCTGCTTTGTTGATCTCACAGCAGACTATGACCGCATCAATAGAGAGTTCCTTATCTCATCCATTAGAAAACCCCTTCCAAACTCCTAATTCACTGAATGCATGAATCTAATAGACGAACTGAATCAGTCTACAATATCATACATTTCTGGTGAGAACCTGAATAAGGAAACATTTCAGATCTCATTGG
>CAHIKZ030000254.1:762500-775000 GCA_903632075.3 Acanthosepion pharaonis
TTTTTTGAAAATAAAAGTTTGTTTACTAAATAATTCCCTGTGAACATTTTATTTCATATTAATCCTTTTCAGTAAAAATATTTAATATTTTTATCACCCCCTCCCCACAAAAAAAATGATAAATATTTTTGAGATATTCATATCTTCATTATAATTAACAATTCTTGGGACAGAATGTGTTCCAGAATTAACTTTTAAAAAATAATGAACGTCCTATTTAAAAAAAAAAAAAAAAAAAAATCTTGTCCTTATATTTGTGTTGGTGTTATAAGTAATTTTATGTATCATTATTAATTCTTTTTTTTTTTTACAATATTGACTTGTCTGTCAATCAGATGGCAGCCATTTTGATTTTTGCCAATTCAAGGGAAAAGTTTGATTTAGTCGGCGTTTAATTCAAATTTTATTAATTAAAAGTGTTTCTGTCTTTGCAGTGAATCAAATTTGTGCTCTTACGTTTGTCGTAAAAATAAGAATAATTGAAATAATACATTTTAAGTTTTTAAATAATATTTTTCGACAAGATATGAGAATTTCGTTGGAAAATTTAATACACACATACATACACACAAACCCACACGCATACACACACACATATATATGTATATCTTCATACATATATCCATCTAAGTCTTTTCATATCAATCTATCTTAGAATTTTCTATCTATCTTACAAATTTCATATCTATCTATCGATCTTATAATTTTCATATGTATGTATGTATGTAAGTATGTATGTATCTGACTATCTTAGAATTTTCATATCTATCTATGCATGCATGTTTGTATGTATGCATCTATCTATCTATCTATCTATCTATCTATCTATCTATCTATCTATCCAACTGTGCCTTTGTCGTAAAGATAAGAACAATCGAAACAACGCATTTTAAGATGTTTAAAAAAAGGTGTTTTGTATCTATCTATCTATCTATCTATCTATCTATCTATCTGTGCTCTTGTTTTTCATAAAAATAAAAAAAAATCGAAAGAACATATTTTAAGATGTTTAAATATTTTTAGACAAGACATGAGAATTTCGTTGGAAATATCTAACACACACACACACACACAAACACACACACACACATATACATATATATGTTCATATAGTATATATATTTATATAGATATCAATCTCTGTAAGTCTTTTCATATCTATCTATCTATCTATCTATCTATCTATCTATCTATGTTTTAATATTTATATTTTAAAAAATTTTTTACATCGTTCCACGGAAATTTCTGTTTCGGAACTTTAAATTTGTTCCATTATCAAGCGAATAAGAGTAGGAAACGCTAGCCTTGAAATTGGAGAGGAACAATTTAGGGTTTGATTACCAAACAAGGGTGCGTATCATGTGTGCATAGAAGTATTTTCCCACATTTTCAACACAATTTTAGGGGTGCGTATTATGGATGAAGGCGTATTATACATGAGGAATTACGGTAAGTCTAAAAGAAAGAAAACATTTAGAGAGAGAAAAGTCAAAATTTAGTTAAAATGTATTTACATACAACTCGTGATACTAGTGGAAATTTCACGACTTCCTTGTTTGAACTTTCTTTTCTTTCTTTCTTTGTTTTCTTTCTTTCTTTCTTTCTTTCTTTGAAACCAAGTAGCGTCTCTGATATGTCTTTTTCGTTTTTCCTGCCGATCAAAACGGGACAGTTCATTATTTATTAGGTATTGGCAGGGCCTTTGTTTTCACCACTAAATTGTGTTGCTTGACTATTTCCATGGCGGATCTAACCTCCCTCAAACCCAGCCATCAGCTCCATCCAATGTAGCTCTACATTCATCACTAAAATTTATTGTTGATAATTCGGTGTTCATGTACTTATTCACCCAACTTGCAGGTTTCACTTTTGTGATAGTTTCATTGTTTTCATGCCTTTAGCCAATGTTCATAATATTCTACATCTTTTCTCTCTGTTTACATTCATAACATTAGCTTCTTCAGATATTTTACTGCTGGTCAATCACTCTTTCTTATTAGCCTTTCAATTTTCCCCAGATATCTTTATGGCATTCTAAAAGCCAGTATGTTTTTTAATCCTTATCTTGCCCATATTTTCAATCCCCCCCCACTTTTTTTTTTACTGGTGCTCAATCACGCTTTCTTATTTACCTTTTTTTTTGTGATATTCTAAAATCCAATCTGTTTTAAATT
Organism: Acanthosepion pharaonis; assembly: GCA_903632075.3. NCBI lineage: Eukaryota > Metazoa > Mollusca > Cephalopoda > Sepiida > Sepiidae > Acanthosepion > Acanthosepion pharaonis. The sequence continues at coordinate 764,675 of CAHIKZ030000254.1, forward strand.
CTTGTTAACGTTTTCAAATTCATTTTCTTTTTTTTTTTTTAATTTTCAACGTTTTGTACCCATCATTAAAATACTTGACATCTTTTTTTTTTCGTAACATCTATTTAATACCTTATGTCAGCCGAACTGACTCTCAGACAATAGTGTTTTTTTTTTGTCTCGTTATTAGCTTATCAATAAAGTAACATACTCGTTTTTGTTACGTGGTTTTGGTTTTATTTGATTTTATCAATAAATCGTTGTGTGTGTGAATCCACTCTTCTCCCTCCAGCTATGGATAAATAGCAGGACAGACCGGGTTCTATAGCCTTGGATGGCAACTGGTCTAGGAGAAGGACAACTCTGAATTCAAAACCAGCGGATGGTCGTTTGGGGACCTTGTGGGACGTAGTGCACCAGGTCTCTGTATTCGGCCCTTCAAAAAGTGTGGATGGTTCTGCACGAAACCTTCACCACTATAATCAAATCTCATGTGCTGTTGTCGGGCTGTCGGTTTCCTAGGAACTGATCTGCTTGACCCTCATACGTCGAATTCGACGAGAGAGTCGAATATATATATATATATATATATATATATATATATATATATATATATATATATATATATACTTACACTGAAAGAAAATCCTAAAAGAAAACGTGAACTTTGAACTTTGAAATTCACAACGCTGCAGTTGAAATGTTTTAAATTCACAGAAAGACATGTACATACTCACAGACAAATTAACCCCCATGAAGATCGTCTCAGGTGAGATTGAAAGTACTTGGAAAATAAAAACAATTCGAAGGAAAATTTTGGTATTTTTCTTACTTAATTTTCGAAATCTACCAAAACATGAATCTGCGAACTTGAAAGCTTGAACGGATCATAACGAAAATTAATCGACATGATATGTTTAAAGTATTTACCCAAGCCTATTTGAATGAAAATATCCTGCCTAAACATAAACATATATATATATATATATATATATATATATATATATATATATATATATATATATATATATATATATCTTCCTCTTCTTCTGATCTTTAAGATCAGATCGTCTATTGTGTGTGTATGTCACCACAAAATGTATCCTTTCCGGTTATATCTTTAATGTATAATACAGCTGACAAAATTCTTATTTCTCTCACTTAAACCGTCTTTGATTCACCTCTCTAAAACGCCTCTCTGTTAAGGTTTAATCTCCCACCTTCTCTCGTCTGTTACCCCTCTCTTTAGGTCTAACATTCGTCCCACACTCTCATACTTACACTCTCTCTAAATTCTATTTTTATTTCCGGGGTTATTTTTTCTGTTTTCTTTTTGAGTTTGTAGGTCTGATGAATTGGATCGTATTTACAATTCCAATGGAATAAATTATGACCATGGAATATTAGTGTTTAAGTCTTTTTATTATATTCTTACACTGTCCTGGACATTGAGTTCTACCTGGATTCTATCCTATTGGAATTGTTTTTTTTATTCAAAAAATATATATATATGTGTATGCCTGTATGTATATATATTTATATATTTTGCATATGTATGTGTATATTTACCACTAATATTATCTATCTATCTATCTATCTATCTATCTATCTATCTATATACAGTAATTTTTTTGTTACTATTACGTTTAAATCTTACGCCATCTTGAATTGAAATCTAAAGTTTAATTCAAAAATATAACCCATCTAAAAATAGCTACAAATTAAATTCATATATTAGGCTCAAACTGATAAAGATTTTACCTTAAGAGTCATTCACAATATTAATATATTACTATTAGATTTTTTTTTAATATGATACTCGGCTTATATTAAATCTCCAATTTATTTGTGGAGAAGTTGATTTTTAAATAGCTAACTAGCATTAAATATATGTTCTTTCTAGAGTTTTTTTAAACATTTTTAAACATTTAAATTACTATCAAACGTTAAAATCTGTTTTAATCTAAATTGCTAAAGTTATGTCACCCGTCTCCTTCCTCCAAAAACCCTGCGTAGATCTCTTATCTCTTTACTTCCTTCTTTTTTTTTTCTTTTTCCCTTTTCTTCTTCTTTCTTCTCATTTCCGTTAGGTTAACCGATTAAATAGGTTAATGTCTGATCCTTACCTCCTCCTTCCTCAGTATTACATGTTGTAATAAAAAGAAATATAAAGATAAATTCTAAACTCTCCTTTCCCTCTCTAAGCTCGACCATGTCTCTCACACCATTACTCACCACCCTCTAATTCAACTTATATAACCTTAATACTGCCCGTCAAAAGTGTAAATTTTAAATTAATTTTTTCGTTTCGTCTTTGAAAGTAAAGTCTGAGGATCCAGATGAAATAAATTATTACTATGAATCCTGGTGAAATAAATTATTACTATGAAGCCTTAAAGTGGTCTGTTATATACATATATATATAGTTTACAAATTCAAATGCCCCTGTGGGAGATTGTATCTTCAATGGATTAAATAATATTTATGTTGGTCAAACCACAAACTCGCTTTCATGACGCTTAACTCTCCATTTGAATGAGAATTCCAACATTTTTAGACATTTAAAACAACATGACTGGCCGCGGACACAATTCCGGAAAATCCTTGTTGAAAATACAACTATACTTAACTATGAAAACAATAAACAAAAACTAAAAATTCTTGAAGCTATATGCATAAAACAGTTGAAACCTAACTTGAACACAATAAATTATAAAAACTCCACAAATATACTTAAATGCTTATAGTTGATAACAGAAGCTATTGGTTGATTATACCAACGGCTTTTCATACTTAACATTTCTCTTCATTTTTACTCTCACGTGGTCAAGTGTGACATCATGAACCGCAATGCGATATTTACTTCGTGTGTTTCATATGCACGAACTTATCGTTGCATAGCAATCTTCCATGCAAACAAACAATCTATTATTGTTGCAAAATTACAATCTTTAATCTTCGATGATGGCTGATGTAAGCCGAAACAGTAGGAAGGATTAAGAATAAAACATGTATCAACATGGTGAGTTTCTTTCGTCTTTCAATGATAATGTCATTAAGCTTATCAGACGTTATGAAAGGTTTTGCTTAAAATAGACAAAACTTGTCTATATTATTTAATGAAAACGTTTTTTATATATATATATATATATATATATATATATATATATATATATATATATATATATATATATATGGGCGATTGAAAAGTAAAGTGACTCTCCATTTTTTTAATTTATTCTTTAATTTTAATTTTTACACGAAATGGGTATGAGAGGAAAGCGTTTAGCATAAGGTTTTATTTAAATTTCGATCTGGGCCCCAGAATTGCGTCAACTGGTTTCACCAGGAACTCATGTGTTATAGAAGATATAACTTTTTGTATTCACCCTTTAAAATTCTATCGAAGTTTTTGTTTGGTAGACTTGCTCCTTTAACCAACTCCAAAGGGAAAAGTCGTAGGGTGTTAAGTCACGACTCTTGACTGGTCATTCATGCATAAAATAGGTAGTTACTTTTCAATCACACAGTATATATAAATTAGGATCTAATACACCTCAAATATGGATCGGAATTCGATAAAAAGATTAGATTAAGAGTAGATTTTGTCCTATCATTCTGCCGAATTCCGATCCATTTATGATGGGATCTAGATGCCAGCCGAGCGCTATGCTTATTCATAAAGTCTAGGTACCATAGCAAAGAGCTTCATTGAGCAATTACCATAAAAGTATTTATAGAAAAACAGATGTGTTTTGTGTGTGTGTGTGTGTGTGTGTGTATGCGTGTATGTGTGTGTGTGTGTGTGTGTGCCTCTGTCTATGTGCATATATATATATATATATATATATATATATATAGAGAGAGAGAGAGAGAGAGGGGGAGAGAGAGAGGTAGAGGAGAGAGGCGTGTGGACGAGTGGTTAGAACGTTCACTTTCTAACCATGGGACCCGGGTTCGAATCTCACCATGGTCGATTTGTCAGGAAGGAAACTTCCTGATCTTATCAGACTGGATCGAGGTCGATCCCAGCGTGCAGAACATTTGGAAAGAACCTGAAAACTATACCATGAGTGAAATGGGGTAGACCGAACCCCGTCGAGGGCTTGAGCGTGCTGGCCTTGTTCAAATTGTTGATCACGATAGATAACACGCTCTCTCCCAGAAACTGCAATAGTTGCAGTATAAGCCACAGGTGGGCTCTGTGGGTGTTGAATAAACACAAATCTGCCTGTGCGAGCACCTGCCATAGGGATTGGTCAGCCGCCTTAGAAGACGGGTATTCTCGAATAGGTGTGGCCAGATATTATTATTAGTTTTGCATATTACTTCGTTTTGCATACAGCGTGCGGAACCTTTGGAAAGTACCCGAAAACCATACCACGGGTTGACCCAAGCCTTGCGAATGAAATTGGTTAGACGGAATCTTTGAGTGCCGTCGATGGTTGTGCTAGAGCGTGCTGGCCTTGTTCAAATTGTTGATCACACTAGATAATACGCTCTTTCCCCAAAACTGTAAGTAAGGTCTGTTCAGTATAGTTGCAGTATAAACCACAGGTGGACCCTGTGGGTGTTGAATAAAAGACAAACTCGCCTGAGCAGTTGTCTGCAATAGGGACTGGATAGCCTGCCCTAGTAGACGGCTATCCACGAATACAAGTAGCCAGCTATACATGCATACATACAACCCCTACTCACGTGGGATCTATGTGGCAAAGATGGAAATGAAAATTCCAAATAAAGCATAGACCAAAAAATCGTAACATGATGGATGATTGCTTTGAGAAGGTTTTGGGGGAACAGTGACTTCGCCTGTTCAACTGTCAAACTCTCCGCCTCGAGCAGAGAGGAAACCGGAAGAAGCTTACGTCTAGGGAGGTAGACAGTCCCTGAACACGTTTATACGGGTTCTAAGGGAATAAACCCGGCCTTGTGCCACATACATCCCTCGTAGGGGTAGGGCTGTTAAATATTAACAGTCGAATAGATTGAACGCTGGGTCAACCGGCACACACTCCCTAGTCGTGGAATACTCTTCTGTTGTATTTACTGTTTAATATAAAATATATCTGTAACACTTGTTTTGTTATTTCTTAAACCTTTTACTTAAGGTGTTTTTACTAAGTAAATGGTTTAAGAAATAACAAAACAAGACATAGCCTCGTCTGGGGATCCCCTGAGAGTTTGATCAGCACAGCTAGAACAGATCTATTCAACTGTTATATTTATCAGCCTCCCCACGAGGTTGGATGTGGCACAAGGCCGAGTTTAGTGTGGCGCAATCAGAGCACGTAGGCTCCGCCAAAAATTCCCCATAGGCCCTCGTATAAAACGGGGTTAGCTGTTTCCCGAGATGAGACTTTGCCCTTTGACGGGGCCTCGTCTAGGGATCCTCTCTGCCCTGAAGTTAGAGAGTTTGACCAGCATAGCTGGAACAGATCTATTCGACTGTTATATTTAACAACCCCACCACAAACGAGGGCTGTATGTGGCACAAGGCAGAGTTTACCGTGGGTTCTCCGAGCCCGTAGGCTCGTCCAAAAATATTCCCTTAGAAACCGTATAAACGGGTTCAGGGCCTGTCTACCTCCCCGGACGAAACTTTGCCCTGCGTCCGAGGCAGAGAGTTCGACAGCTGAACAAACTATGCGACTGTTCTCCCAAGGCCTTCTCTCCTACTAATTTTATAGTAGGCGGAAGAGTCCAACATAGACTCTTTAGAAGGAGGACACCACAACAGTTTCTTTAATATCGGTAAACATTTGGGCATCTTTTTACAGAAAGAACAAGTCTTGTTTCATTTAATATTGATAACCCAAAACAGTTGATCCTATTAAGAATTATTCAGCTTTGGTTTCAAGTTTGATTTTCGAATTTATTGAATTATTTCACTTATTTATTTTTTATTTTAAAAAGACCTTACTCGGTCCTGTGAGGGGAATTGCATCTTGTATGGATTAAAGGCAATAAAGCCAGTAAGATGCAAGCGGTTACTGAGATGGAAAGAAACTGAGAAAACATTACTGAGGAGAAAGGATAATAAAAGAACAGGTTTCAGGGAGACAGGTGACGTTTCAGTTTAATTTTTGAAGATCGCATTCGGAAGAAAATCCATAAGATGTCAGAAAGTTCCACAGATGAGAAATCCAAGAGAAGACACTATCAGAATAAAACTTACGGTATATCTAACTTTGTATATTTGTTTTTAGAATCGCATTTTAAAATCCCACACGATATCTGTTTAATGCCCAACTACAACTCATCTGAAATGAAAAGAACAGGAAAAAAAAATTTACGTTAGGGAAGAAAGACAAGTTTAATCGAGTCACGTTAACATCTAATGGAATTTTAGTTTAAAAAAAAGTTAACATTTGTCTCGACTTGTATATTTGCTGGATTCTGGAATTTTGCCAGAAATTAATTTCAGACTTGTCTCGTGCTTTTAGCTGACTTTTGGCGGAATTTGAGTAGACAATTGAAGTGAAGAATTAGTTTGAGATAAAAGTTGAACCTACAATTCATGTTGCAGGGAATCGTCTTATATAGACATCACATTGAACGCTGAAGACTCACGTTTAAGCAGAATTGAAAGCCTTTAGAGATATTGCCATGTATTTTATTGCCAATTCTTTTTGCCATATTGTTTATTCATTTAATTTTATTTATCTTAATAATCTGGGAGCATCAATCCAAAATAATGATTAAAAGGAAAACAATAGAAAAAAAAATTATTAATAAGGATATTTCATCAAATAATTTCCAACGAGTAATGGATAGACTATAATTTAAATATGACTAGAATCGACCAATACTTGAGACAAATCTGAAATTAATTTGTGGACCAAAATTCTAGAGTCGATCAGCACTTAAGGAAAGTCTGAAAATAATTTGTTGAAGAAAATTCCAGACTCGACCTATACTCGCGTAAAGTCTGAAATTAATTTGTTGACCAAAATTACAGACTCGACCAATACTCGAGACAAATTTGATATTAATTTGTTGACCAAAATTACAGACTCGACCAATACTCGAGGTAAGTCTGATATTAATTTGTTGACCAAAAATTCGGATACGACCAATACACTAAGCAAGTCTGAAATTAGATTGTTGACTAATACTCGAGGAAAGTCTGGAATTAATTTGTTGACCAACAATTCTAGGCTTCACAAATACATGAGGCATGTCTGAAATTAATTTGTTGGCACACACGGAAATCAATAAAACAAACTTCATAATCAAAAGATGTTAGCGAGTTTCTCTGTATTGCACTATTTTAATATCTCAACGGAATAAGTTCCTGAAAATGAACTTTTTGCTTGCCAAATTTTGGAAGTCGTTCTTTTATTCAATAGATTGTAAAATTGAACTTTTGTTCGATATTCTTTTCCTCAATATTTCACACCTTGCATATTCTCATTTGCCCTATAAATTTTTTAATGAATTTTATGAAAGGTAGTTGTATGTTAAAGTTAAACAGACTGAAGTATTGGTAAAACCAATACAAAGTTCTCCAACTGACCAAATGAAATAAAAAACGAAAACCAATAAGAAAAAACCGATAAAAATGCTGTCGAAACTTTTGTCTTTTTTTAGTTTTATATATATATATATATATATATATATATATATATATATTTCATCTTATCGGATTCCTATTCATATCTGATCTACATTTGATCTTAAAATCATATATAATATATATATATATATATATATATATATATATATATATATATACGTGTGTGTGTATATAATGTATAGATGCATACACATACATATTATATTGTAATTGTTGGTTAAAGATATCAAAATATGACGTACTGCAGAAGTGCTGAAATTTAAATCTACTCAAATTAGATATTCAGTTAAGGAAATAAGACAATATAAGCAAGATAGTAGTGGAAATTAACTTTTGTTTTACACACGGACAAACACACGAATATATTATTTTGCATTTATTATAGTAATTGTATTGAATTTTACGGAAGGCAGTGGTATGTAAATTTGACAATATGTTAACCTCTTTAAGTTAAACTTTACTTTCATGCAATTGAAAAATCAATATTTGTAAAGTTATCATTAGAAAGGAATGTGACAATACTGAAATAATATTTATTACTGTAATCAACAAAATCTATGAAATATGTAAGCAAAAACGAGTTTTCAACTATAATAATAATAATAATAATAACGATGATAATGATGATGATAATAATAATGATGATGATGATAATAATAATAATAATAATAATAATGTTATTCACATGCATGGCAATCATACCGCATACATTTGTCTGTAATACATGTGTGTTATACGCTTATCAAACCAATTGCCATTATTGTTAGATTGGGTTTCGTTTATTTGTATCACAGCAGCATTTTGTTGGCCTGCTGCTCTATAATAATAATAATAATAATAATAATAATAATAATAATAATAATAATAAGAGTTTCAAATGGGCGAAGAAATACAAGTAAAGCACAAAAAGAAAGCAAAGACAAATGCAACCGACCAGATACAGAAAAAATAGCAAGATAAACAGCTTCATGGCCAATAATCTGCCAAAACGTAGACAAAACCCGTACCCATCAGTGGCTACGTAGTGGAGGGTTAAAAGCTGAAACTGAAGGTTTTATCCTTGCTTGCTAACAGGGGACCAATAATAAGCCCAAAATAACTAGGAATTATCAAGCACATATACTAAAATATTGTGTTAGCCCAAAATGCAAATTCTGTGATAAATATCTAGAAACGATTGATCATCTTGTATCAGGTTGCACGATATTGGCACCCACTGAATATAAAACCCGGCATGACAGAGTGGGCCAATATCTGCACTGGAAAATCTGCAACTTCTACAGAAAGGAAACTGAAAGAAAATGGTATGAACACCACGGAGATAGGACCAAAGGGAATTCTATGGGACTACCCAATACACACTCACAGAACAATCAAAGCCAACCGCCCAGATATTGTTATTAAAGACCACAAACAAAAAAAGGTGCCTCCTTATTGATATGGCAGTCCCTGCAGACTGCAATATATCTTTGAAGATCTTCAAAGATCTTTCAAAATACAAGGACATTGATATCGAAATCTCAAAAATGTGGCACATGGGAACATCAAAAATTCCTGTTGTAGTTGGAGCCCTCGGGTTGGTTGGAAAAGATTCCAATAGACTCATTGAAGGGATTCCTGGAAGCCCATGCCTTAAAGAAATACAAAAAAGAAATTCTCACGAGTAAAGCCCACACCTTCAGTTCAGTGAAAAATATCATGTTGCCCTTTCTGACCTTAGGTCCCTAGTCGTGACCCGGAAATAAATGAGTATACACCAGAAACCAAAAAAAATAAAATAACAACAACAACAACAATAACAACAACAACAATAATAATAATAATAATCTATATCACAAAAGAAGAAGTGATTCTCTATCCGTCACACTCTGCCTGCATGTGACTTTGCATGCGCAGATGTAATCTATATGCGTATTTTTGTGATATGTGTCAGTGACTTACTTGTGTTCGAGTCATTTAATGTACATACAAGATCACAAACACAAACATACATAAGCAATATGACATTGAAATAATAAATTGCCCTCCCACTCAGTCTGGACAACACTTAACCGAGTCTTAGCATTAAAAAATAATTGGAGACAAGAGAAAAAAACATAGAAAGGAAAGAAGAAAAACTTATCAACAGTTTCATGTCCGTCAAACTTTCTTGCTTTCAGCTGTGTATGGCTGTGCAATGAAATGCTAAAACAAATTAAAATAATCAGTTTTTTTCTTTCTTTTTACTTCGATGTCAAATGTTTAGGATTTTAACGTTATATGTGACCCTTTGAAATCATTTTTAAGTTTCTCTATTTAAATTGAATATATTTTCTAATACTGCATTTGAAACAATTTGGATTTGAAATTTGACCATCTTCATGTCAACGAAGCGACTGAACCCAAAGTGATAATAATAATAATAATAATAATAATAATAATAATAATAGGAATGCGTTTTAAACAAGGCTCCTAAACATAACATGATATGAAAGTAATATAATAATAATAGCGGAAATATAGCTTCATATCTCGCACCTCCCGCCTGTGGAATTCCCTTCCTATTACTTGCTTCCCTGATAGCTATATTCTCCAAATATTCAAATGTAATGTCAATCGACATCTCCAGATGCCCTGACCTATTCCCTGTCCTTCTCTTCATCCTTTCCTCCTTCGCACCTCTTTAATCTCGTTCCCACTCTGTAAACCCCTTCCATACTAGTTGCATCCTGCCTTGCTTGGGGGTGAAATGCTTAAAAAAAAAAAAAAAGAAAAAAAAAGGAAATACT
>CAHIKZ030000254.1:780000-790000 GCA_903632075.3 Acanthosepion pharaonis
GCTTCCCTACTGTCTTCGAAATATTCACTGCTAACCTCTGGATTCTATACTCAAAGACGACCGTCATCAGGAACAACATGGAGGGTGAGACTTGAGCGAGGATACGAAAAATGAACAAAGCTCAAAATTAAAAAAAGAAGAAGCAAAATACAGATATAAATGTGAACATAGTGCAAATGTTGTTACGTTGAGTACAATGTGACTGGTTGTAGAATATAGGAATAGGAATGGAGAAAAAGTGCGCCATATTCAAACAAGGAAATGGAAATGAGAAAAGTTTTCCCCAAATGTGGCGACTCGAATCTTGACAGTTTTATTCCTGGATCGGGTCCCGTTTGATTACCTGGTCAATATCCGTTGCTGTCAGCTACAAAGTATTCCTTTGGTGAAGCTGGAGACGATAGTGACCAGGTAAGTAAGCATTGATTTCACTAAGCCATGCCGTGAGATAAAGTGTCAGAAATAGTACTTCTCTCTCTCCTCTCTCTCTCTCTCTCTCTCTCTCTCTATATATATATATATATATATATATATATAAACAGTATATAACTATCAACAGAGAGATTGGGAGAGAACAGGTTATATATATATATATATATATATATATTAGATATAAACAGTAGATAGATGATAGATAGATAGATGAAACAACTGAGATAGACAGATACAGAGATGATTGAACAGGAGGAAGTTACATAGATAGATAGATGATAGATAGATATATATAAACATATATATATATATATATATATATATATATATAGATAGAATAGATAGATAGATAGATAGATATGAACAGACTGAGATAGACAGATACATAGATAGATATGAACAGACTGAGATAGATAGTTACATAGATAGATAGATAGATAGATAGATAGATGATAGATAGATATAAACACACTGAGATAGATAGATACATAGATATGAACAGAATGAGATAGATAGATAGATAGATAGATAGATAGATGGATGAATGAAAAGACTGGATAGATGAGATAGATAGATAGATAGATAGATAGATATGATGATATGAACAGACTGAGATAGATAGATAGATAAATAGATAGATATGGATAGATGATACGAACAGACTGATATAGATAGATAGATAGATAGATAGATACAGATATGAACAGACTGAGATAGATAGATAGATAGATAGATAGATAGATAGATATGAACAGAATGAGATAGATAGAAAGATAGATAGATAGATAGGCATAAATAGACAGAACAGACACTGACATATTAACCACCCACAAATTTTGTAGCCTTATAAGATATCCAGATCTCGCTCAGATGATCTCAAATTTTAACAAAATCTATAAAAAGTTGACTGTCAGGTCTCAATAAGGAACTAACGGAGATGGATCGGTCGTGCCAGTAATAATGATAGGGTGTTGTTAAGATGCCTACCACGTTAACCTGATTTGATACCTTGTGATTTATTTTTCTATGAGGCTATGTGAAAGGACAGATCTATATCCCCCTCTTTCTACAAGCCTAGCGGAACTTAAGCAAAGAATCACTAGAGAATGTTACGCAAGACATGCTACAGCGGCTTTGGCAGGAGCTGGACTATCGACTTGACGTCTGTTGTGTCACAGGTGGAGCGCCTATGCGACATAACTTCTTGTCCGAATTTTGATAAGTAAACATTTTATTGTTCAGTTTCGTTTGTCTAGGACATGTAGTTACTCGGATATTAACATTTTAAATGATGTCAATCTTTTGGACACACTAGACAGACTGAGAGAAATATATAGTTAACTGAAGTACCATCAATTTCGCGTATTGCTTGACGTAGTTGTGACGTAATAGGTAAAGAGTTATTGTAGCTACGATCGTTTAGCCATAAAAGCTATGGGGCATGATCAGGATTTAAAACCAATTTAACGTGGAATGATTATTTGGGTTAGAACAGGGCTCGGCAATCCCCGCCCCTCCCTCTTGTCTTTAATTTCGCTGGGTGTCTATTCATACGTTTCAACGAATCCGGTCAGTACTTAGATGAGGGATCACTTGAGAAAACAACGTATTGTAAACAACCTCTTGCAATCCGAAATATTTTTCAGCTTCAAAATAACCCGAAAGGGGTTGATAAAACGTAAAAAACAAATTAGTCAATCAATCGCTCATCAGAAAAGTCTGTAGGGTGTATCGGTTTTATCGCCAATGACTTGATCATGCGAAAGATGGTAATAGTTTACATGATACTAGTATGACTTTAAAGTAATCTGACATAAAAAAAAAAACTTAGTAGATGCCCGGTAATTGTAGCCTTGTGTCAGACTAAACCAAATTGTGTAAACATCAGCATTACTTCTGTATAATAAGGTCAATCCGTACCGGGTAACCTATAATTGGGTTTGGGGCCGGACAAAGATAAAGCTCAATAAATTTCAGACGATTTTGTGTAAATAAATGGAATAAAGAAAAAATAAGAAAAGACATACTCTGAAAAAGATTTTTGACGGTTAGTTCACGAAATGGAGAACAAACACAAGTATTTCTTTTTGTTTATCAGGTGAACTGCATTTTTTAGGAAATAAATAAATAAACAAACAAACAAACAACCAAATCAATAAACAAATAAACAACCAAATAAATAAATAAATAAACAGGTAAATAAACAGATAAACAAATAAATAAGTAAACAAATAATTAATAAGCAAATAAATATATAAACAAATAAATAGATAAATAAACAAATAAAAAAAATACAAATAAATAAATAAATAAATAAATAAATAAACAAATAAAACAAATAAATAAATAAACAAACATAAAAATAAATAAATAGATAAATAAATAAACAAATAAATAAACAAAAAACCAATAAATACATAAACAAATAAATAAATAAACAAGTAAATAAATAAACAAATAAATATATAAACCAATAAATAAATAGATAAATAAACGAATAAATAAATAGATAAATAAACAAATAAATAAACAAACAAACAAATAAACAAATAAATCAATAAACAAACAAACCAATAAATAAATAAATATATAAATAAACAAATAAATAAATACACAGCTTCGATTTAAAACCACAAATAATACGGCTTGTTTCTTCTGTCTGACTGGAATAGCGAAATTTCTTAAACTTAAATGTCAATTAAAAATGTCCCATAAGAAAAGTATTTCCTCTAAATCTTTGCTCTAAGAAAAGATTTTAATTAACAACCTTCTTGGTCATTTAATTAGCCACCAGTCCAATTAAATTCAGTTACCTACTAGTCATGTAAAACCGGTCCAAAATCTAGGTAGATATAGTCTGAGTTTATACAAGAGAATTACTGATTATTTTTTTAATCATTTTACCGCATGAAATGCAATAAAGCCACTGAGACGCAAGAGGTTACTGAGTGTGAAATAATATAAGAAATAGAAAAAGAAAACAGTATAGGATATTTGTAGAATTCTATTAGTACAATGCAATTTAGTACATCAGTGACATGTTAATCGGCGACTAAACCCGTCACCGTCACTGTTGATAAATGGGGGCAAGGCATTTTTTTTTAAATCATTTCCCACCAATCACGTTAATGAAGATGAAAGGGATTACTGAGTATGAAAGAATATGAGAAAAAAAACTATTAAAGGTAGAAAACAATAAAAGAACAAGAATTAAGATGACAGAAGATAACGATTGAGATTTCATTAAAATTTTTGGAGTCAACTAAAAAGCAAGGAAGTCGGAAGAGAGTTCCACAAGCGAGAAGTATGAGATAAGAAACTGTCAGATTAGAACTTACGTTTACATCTAGCCAGTTCAAATGTAAAATGATGAGACCTAACTGCCAATCTAGTATGCCGTTTAAATTCATAGAGTCCAAGTGCTTAAGTTCCGTCAAAAAAAAATACCAATAAATATGCCTTTGCTTATCATCATTTACATTATTTGCAGGCTATTATCTTTATCTTTGTTGTTAATTATCACAAGGTTAAATAAATTACTTTTCCTTATACTCGTATTTGAAATATACAAAACATGGAAAGAATAATTATCATATCCTTTTTTTCCAATTTATTTACTAATTTACATATTCTGATTAAAATATATTCCTATATAACAACCTCTTTTCTGTCTGTCAGTAAAGTATTGACAAATGACAATCCAACTGGTTCAGAAATATCTAAACTATATTCTATATACAACCGTATTCTCAGATTGATTAGTGTTCTACGGTTAAGTAAATGACCATAAAAATTATTCTCCTTTCCGCATTTTAATAGCAAAAAATCTCTCGCCCTGGCCTTCTTCAGGTGATTCGAATTTCGAACTGAACCCTCTATTACGCTCGGCGGGTTAGATTGTCCTAGTTCCACGTGTCATGCCTCTTCCGGATGTCTCAGTTATCTTCCTTTAAATCAACTTTCGTGCTTGTTTGCTTCTAAAGGGCAACGGATGAATCAAACAGAAATGTGCAGGTCTTTAACCCTAGAACACTAACCATCCATTAAAGATACACCACTATTAACCATGGTTACATACCCGATTAACATATCCGATTTTGAAAATATCAAAAAAAAAAAAAAAAAATGAAATATAAATCTTTATTTGAGATATTTTACATGCAGGCACTTCAAACTTTGTACTTTGAGTTAACATTAATAGGAGCTGAAAAACATTATTTAGGTAAGAAAATCAGGTACTGAAAATTGTAATTAAAAATAGCAAAATTTGCGCTGGGTACTATATACCAATGATTATTGTTCTCGGGTTAATGGCGAAATTTTATTTTCCTAGGAGATTTGAAGTAATATAAATATCAGGTGTGTTATTCTGCTTTCACAATTGAATACATGGTAGATGATACTCAGATTTTGTGGATATGCAGTTTTGTATGGACATAAATACTACAGGCTTTGATATGTGTGTTTTGTTTTTTTAAGTTATATATTGGAGTGCAGTTTGATTTAAGTAATTGAAGGATATTATATGAATTAATGTCATGAAAGTTGATTCTTTGGTGAGCAGTTGATTTTGTTTAATATAATAAATAATAAGTTGAGTTTTTAACGGCATATCTCCTTATGGGTCTGCATAACCATAGAACACTAACCATCAATTAAAGTTACACCATTACTGACCATGGGTATATCATACCCGATTTTGAAAATATCAAAAATAATATTAAATATAAATCTTTATTTGAAATATTTTACATGCATGCACTTCAAACTTTGTACTTTGAGTTAACATTAATAGGAAATGAAAAACATTATTTAGGTAAGAAAATCAGGTACTAAAAAATTGTAATTAAGAATAGGAAAATTTGCGCTGGGTACTATATACCAATAAAATCGTCACAGCTGAATGCTGGCTTTCTTTCCATAAACTAACAATCTTTTCAATAGCCTTTTGCAATTTAAGCCCAGGTTTCCTCACAGCCATGCATTTCGTCGCTATCTTGTTGCAGATGTGTCTCGTTGTCATCCTTTCCTCTTATTCCCATCATCTTTTGCACAAATACAAGCCATTAGGGTGAAATAAGCATAAGCAATTAGTAAATTAGTAATAAGTAAATTTCCTAAAAAACAGAAGTTTCAAATCTGTTACATATCACCCAAATAGTTCAAATATACAGATCAAAATCATTTCTGAATATACTGGATTCCGGATATGAGGTATTCCGGATATAAGGGATTCCGGTTATGGGGGATTTTACTGTGTTTATAATGCACTGCTATAGCAAAATTTGACAACAAAAAAAAAGGAAAAAAACTTTAAATTAACAATATACGTGTTTTTTTTTTATTTTATTTTAACCATTTCGCCTCCAAGTAAGGCTATAAAGCGACTAAGACGCAAGGCGGTAGTGTAAAGTGAAAGAATTCCAGAAAAATCAATATTAAGGAGAGAGGACAATAAAAGAATAGGCTTCAAGGAGAATAAAGATTACGATTGACATTGCATTTAAATTTTTGAAGATCAAACTTGATTGGAATGTTAGAAGTCGGGAAAAAGTTCCGCAAGCGGAAAGTGCGAGAAAAGTATATCCTTGTATTCGTTATCTGATCAAAAGTATCGGGTCTTGTGCTATAAAAAGAAAACTACAACATATATCAATTCGGCACTTAATATCCTTCGAAGTAGTCCCCTTTATGAAGACACACATTTTATCCAGCGTCGTTTCCGTTGATGGAAGCATTTCTGGAACTCTTTTATGGGGATAGCGTGCAACTGTTAGTTGCATTCTTTTGGATTTCCCAGACATCTTGAAATCTTCTAGTGCGATTTAATTTTGAAGAGGAAAAGGCACAATGGGTGAGGGCTGGGGAATATCGTGGTTGCCGAATGGAAAATGTTGTCCTTTGCCAAAAGCTGTTGCGCAAACCATGGTCACTGATGAAAAATCTTTAGTGTAGTAAGGCGACCACACTCTACACACTTTCCTTCCAAGCACTGCTATAAACTACGGAAGTGAGCAAGAACGTTATAACTCAGTGTCTATATGAAACAGACCCCACCGTTAATATTTACCAAGTGGCTTTTCTCTATCTACTTTAGATCCGTTACCATAGCAACAATACCGATACTTGTTGATCAGGCTTCGTATAAAATCATTGCAGTGAATGAAAATTTTGATGTAGTTTCCATCTGAATTTTTGGTATGAGGAGTTATCATTATTTATACTTCCATTCGGTCTCATCGGGTGTATATCTATCTGAGTAACCTACAGGAAATTCTGCCCTTTATTTAATATACGGGGGTAGATTGTTCTTCCATTGCCCATGTCTACGGATATCACATCTAGTTTATATTTTTAATATAGTTCAGTTTAGTATTCGCCTGTTTTCAATAAGTCCAAGCACACACTAATTCGCTCAGGGATTGAACTCACAGTTACTATATCACCAACTACTCGAACCGATGCATTAACTATATCACAAATGTGAAAACGTTGTCTGATCGAGTGTCAAGCAAACAGCCAACATTGTACCAGATGTTTTATTGGTTTGGCCGGTTTAAAGAGCCATATACGCCATATCACACAACACAGCCTTACAGTGACATCTTGTGATATATTGGGATTGGTATAATCGACAACAAAGTGACGACCTACCGCAGTCAATTGCTGATAACTTATGAAGAATTAAGAGGTCGTTTACGAATCTTCAGAGTCTAGGAGATGAAAATAATACAAATCAGCTAAGTGACAATTTCTATTTGTATTAATCCCCCACTACCCTCCTTCTCTCCTTCTCCTTCTCCCTCTCTCTCTCTCTCTCTCTCTCTCTATATATATATATATATATATATATATATATATATATATATATATATATATATAAGTAAACCTAAAGAGCCAGACAAACCTACCTAGGCTCTTTAGGTTTACTTATTTTTCTCTACTTAGCGTATTGAGCACTTTGCTTAATTATTTTTACTTTACACGTGTCGGAGGTTTTTTGTCTTTGGACTCTAGACTTAGATTCTAGACGATTATTTTCGCCGGAAATTCTTAGTTCTTTCTTTTTTTTTTATCCTTTTTTTCCCTTGGGTATTGGTTTGTTCATTTACAAGCTAAAACACCTAAGATTTTGCCGGACGAGTATAGCTGCTTATATTTATAAGATTATTAGTATTTTA
Source organism: Acanthosepion pharaonis (assembly GCA_903632075.3). NCBI lineage: Eukaryota > Metazoa > Mollusca > Cephalopoda > Sepiida > Sepiidae > Acanthosepion > Acanthosepion pharaonis. The sequence continues at coordinate 787,614 of CAHIKZ030000254.1, forward strand.
TATATAAATAGATAGATAGATATAAACAAACTGTATATATATTTTTATGGCAGTTTAGCACGCACGCATGGACACTCCCAGCTGTAAATAGAAGCAGGTACTGCCTTTTGAAGAGGGAAGTTTTCAGCAGTCAGCTCTGACAGTCGGACCGAACATTCTTGCTGTAACACTCTCTTTTTTATATGATTGTATTACTGTTTTTCTGTTAATATTTTCGTTTAACTCAATTCCTCTCTTGTGTTTTTATTTCTGGCCCTAACAAGGCCACAACACGCACACACACACACACACATACACACAACAGGCACACACACAACAGGCGCACACATAGATAGATAGATAGATTGATAGATAGATAGAAGCAGATTGTTATAGATAGATATGAACAGACTTTGTGAGATAGATTGATAATGAGCAGATTGTGATAGATTGATAGATATAAACAATGATAGATAGATAGATAGATAGATAGATAGATAGATAGATGAGGGTTACTTTCAAACTGTCACGTATTTCGTTTCGTACCCCAATTTTTTTTCTAGCACGTCATCAAACCTATATTAAATATCTAAAGTTTACCAAAAACGATTCCTTGAATCAAAACCGGTATCTTCCTTTCGTGGCAGAATATCACAGTTTAGCTAGAAATTAGTGTAAGTTGTCGGAAAAAAAGAAACATTTCTTTGGAATCTTAAATAATGATTCTGTGAAATTGTCCAAATACAATATCTTTCTAAGGATAATTACTAAAAACATTTGCATGAACCTAACAGGAAAGGATTCTGAAACGTTCTTGGCCAGACAATATAGGATTTGTAAAAGTTGTGTGTATTTGGTTATTTGGTGAGTTTTCTGGGTTTAATTCATGTTGAGGATCGAAACATTTCAATAATCTGAATTTTATTAATTTATCGGAAAAAAAAACTAAGAAAGTTAAATACCAGTATAGACTTCTGCCTCCATGACTCCAAAAATTGATGCAAAAAAAAAAAAACAAACAAAAAAACAACAAAACCTTATTAACCTAAATTAATCCCCTCCTTTAAAACTATTGCGTATAAAGAATAATGTAACATTTAGTAATTATGGCTTTCCTAATCACATCGTTTCTGAATAAATAAAATTAATTTCACAGGCAATTAATCCCAGTAACTTGCGTAAAAATCCCGATTTACACCGCAGTGAAAATATTAACTTATTTTACTCTAATTAAATGTACCATAATCTCATGAATAGCAAGAAACAATTAAAATATAATCTAGACACACACACACACACACACACACACACACACACACACACACACACACACACACGCGCGCGCGCGCATACACACTGGGGGAAACAATTATTCGTACATTACAAATGTTTAATTTGTTGTATTTTCCAACGAATGAATAAACACACTTTTCATATAATTAACTGAAGACAGATGCATAATAACTAAATATGCATAAAAAATAGAAAAAAATTTGGTTTAATAGAAATAAATCCCATTTATCAATTTTAATGCGTGAAAAATGTATTTATACAATGCAAATTTCAGACTTAAAAACTTTTAAACTGCTTTAATAATATAGATTATTCAAATGGAATATTCTAGAATATTTCAATGATGTTATCAGTAGTTATTTTTAGCCTAAAAATACAAACAGAACATTGTGTAATTGATATTCGTGCAAGAAGGTTATCATCATGGCAAGAAGTAAAGAAATGACATATTTGCAAAACAAACTGATTTTTAAGCTCTGGAATGAAGGTAAAAGTTACAGGAAAATCTCAGACAACCTGAATATTCCATTTACTATCATTAATTCATTCATAGCAAGGTATTAAAAATTTTTGCTGAAAATAATGTAAATATCCTAAAATGTTTGAGTCAGTCCTCAGATTTAAACCGAATCGAGAATCTGTGGCATTATTTCAAAATTCAAATCCAACCAAGTGCTCCAAGAAACATCCCGGATCTGAAGACCATATCCGAAGAAGAATGGAACAAAATACCAACTAAAATTTGCAAATCATTAATTGAGAATTACAAAAAGAGTTTGGTTGCTGTAGGTGTGAATAATGGCGATTCTACAAAGAATATTTTTATCATTTCAAACGATATTTTTACTGGATATTCGTATTTGAATAGACGCCTCATAGGAATAATCTAAAGCCACACTAATGAAAAGCCACAGAGATGCGAAGTTAAAATTCATTCGTGAACATAAGGATAAGGACAAATCATAATGGGAAAGAGTATTATGGAGAGACGAAACCAAAATTAAGTTGTTTGGATGTAATTCTAAAAATCATGTATGGAGGAAAGATGGCGATGCCTTCAGACAAAAAAACACAGTTCCAACAGTGAAATTTGGTGGTAGCAGAATCATGGTTTG
>CAHIKZ030000254.1:795000-805000 GCA_903632075.3 Acanthosepion pharaonis
AGCCAGACAAGAAGAAATAAAATAAAAGTTAGGTGGAGATGTAATTCAACAAAATACTAAACAAGTTATCTTTTGTGAATTTTCTACATAATTATTTTTGTAGTTCATAAATAAATGGCATCTCTAAGAAACTAGTAAATACACCCTTGTGCAAATTAATTGAAACAACCGCTTTAGTTTCCTTTCTTTCACCATACGGTCAGTTTTAGACCCACCGGAGTGACACGGTGCAATCGATTTCTATTTTTTCCTCAAATTTGCAGTGGTGTACAATAATATGAATCTATTTTTGAGGTGTATGGTAAAATTTCTTTGGCCTTGAAAAATATTGCGTCATCCGTGATTGCATCAGATTTTTGTCACATCCAGATACTATTGTCTCGACTGTCGATTAGTTGTCCTACGCCATTTGTCTGCGATGGACGTTAATACAAGGAAGCGTACGAAAATTGTAATGCTGCACGAACACACTGGCAACCTTATCAGTGAATAAATCAAAGTACTAGAGGCTGGCTTGAAAACTCTCCTGGTTTAAATCCAATCGAGAATCTGTGGTCAATCTGCAAGGAACAACTTCGTGGAATGGACATATGAAGTATTAACATGTTTACTGCGTCATGTTTTTACTGGAAAATACGAAAAAGACTAAATAATAACGGAATTATTCGTTTTGTTTCAATTAATTTGCACAAGGGTGTAATTTAAACATTCTTAATTTTATATTGTTATTTTTATGTTTTATATTCTTCGTTCTGTAACTTTTAGTATCCTTTAAAATTACATTTTAATTTTCAAATGTATCAATATTTAATGATTAAATCTACTCCTTACGAGTTCCATGACTATAAAATACTCATGGAATTCCGTTTATTACATTGTCAAATATTTTGACAAAAGATTGAAATGAACCTCATAAATATGAATGCCGGGCATTATTTAAAAGAATTAAGAGACAAGGATTTGCATTTCACTGAAGCAGACGTTAAACACATGAGAGCGTTATCGCCTCCTCGATCTTCCATTCTTTCTTTCTTTCTTTCTTTCTTTCTTTCTTTTACAGAAACCAAACTCCGTCTCTGATATTTCTTTCCTCACGAACAAAACGAAATAGCTCATTATCTATAATGTATTAGTAAGGCGTAATAAACGAAGTAAGTAACTAAGGCACAAGCATAATAATAATAATAATTATTATTATTATTATGCTTGTTCCTTAGTATATTAGTTTACTACTACTAATAATTAAAATAATAATAATTATTATTTTAATTAGTAGTAGGAAAATAATTTACTAAGGAACAGGTATAATAATATTAATAATAATAATAATAATAATAATTATCATTATTATTATTATTATCATCATTATTATTATTATTATTATTTTTATTATTATGTTAATTAGTAGTGGTCGTGGATTTATTAGTAGTAGCAGTGATAATATTATCATCTACATAATATCTTTAACTTTTCTTTCTTTCTCTTTCTTTCTTTCTTTCTTTCTCCTCCTCCTCTTCTTCTTCTTCTTCTTCTTCTTCTTATTATTATTATTATTATTATTATTATTATTATTGTACTTCCTGTTTCCTTCATTGTGGATATATACGCCCTGGGAGTTTTTCTTTCGTCCTTCCTTTCTTTCATTCATTTATTCATCCATTCTTTTTTTTTTTCTTTCGTTCTTTCTTTCTTTCATTCATTCATTCCTTCATTCATTCTTTGTTCCTTTTTTTTTTCTTCCGTTATTTCTTTCATTCATTCTTTCTTTTTTCTTTCGTTCTTTCTTTCTTTCCTTCTTTCTTTTTTCTTTCATTCATCCTTTCTTCCTTTCTTCCATTCATTTATTCATTCATTCTTTCTTTTTCTTTCGTTCTATCATTCATTCATTCATTCTTTCTTTCTTTCTTTCTTTCTTTTTCTTTCGTTCTCTCTTTCCTTCCTTCATTATTTCTTTCTTCCTTTCTTTCATTCATTTATTCATTCATTCTTTCTTTTTCTTTCTTTCATTCATTCATTTATTCATTCATTCTTTCTTTTTCTTTCTTTCATTCTTTCTTTGTTTTTGCTCCTAAGATTGTTCTTTTTATAACATCGTTCTCTCTTCATATTTCTCTTTCTATTATTATTATTAGTAGTAGCAGTAATAGTAGTAGTAGTAATAATAATAATAATAATATTAATAGTAGTATTAGTAGTAGTATTAAATAAACAAAACGATGCTTTTAACTGTGCAGATCATCGTCGTGATCATTGTCATCGTCACTGGGATCATTGATCAATGTTAATTATTGATTCATATACAATCATAACCTCAAGCAGATATTTGCATTCCTCCTGACATTTCAATTTCAAGTCCTGTCAGGCCACCATTTTTTTACATTCTTTTTAATATAACAGAACATGATTTTACCGTATTCTAATTTTATAAATGCCAAACTCAAAAGAATACCTTATTTATTTTGGTCAATAGCATAATCCAAGACATTTTCCCTTGTCAGAAGTTCGTTAAATGTCGGAGTTTTCACCCAGTTGAAATATTGATTTTTTTTTTTTTTTTTTTTTTTTTTTTTTGGACGGCATTCAACATGATTCTACCAAAATAACACCGATTGATTTTAAAATGTGTTTGAATAAATAAATGAACTAATCAGACGGATTTTTAAAAAGTCGAAATGTAAAAAAAAAAGTGGATTATTAGAAAGAAAATGGTTTCTTGTTTTATTTGATTCTATTTATTTTTACGAAATTTCAAAATGGACGCGGCGTCATTTTTTTTTTCGAAGTCGAATTTTGGAATCTGATTTCGATTTTCTTAAACAAAAATATTATTCAAGGAATTCTATTGTTTTAATTATCATTCAACGACATTTTAAATTAAAAAAATATAAATAATGCTAATGTGACATTGGTTTTCAAAGTGAAACTACTATAAAATTTATCACTTGTTGACAGAAACTCATAGAAAAAGGAAGATATACAAATTATATACCAAGAAATTAATAAATTCTTCAGAAAAGAAGTATTTGAAAAAATTTCAAAACATTATGGAATCATTACATCGGTTTTAAAATACACAAAATTCAATACTTCTTTAATAATAATAGGAAAAAATTTAACGTAAAAATGGACATATCTATCTATCTCAGTTACTTCATATATTTATCTCACTCACTTATTCTGTTCATATCTATCTTCTTGTTCTCTTGTTCTTGTAACGGCATTCACCCGGGGTGGGTTGAGCCGGCTCCAATATTGAAATTTCATGGGAATTTGGAATTCACAAACAGTCCCCAACCCCGCATGTATAGCACATGAGATTTGATTATAGTGGTGAAGGTTTCGTGGAGGACCATCCACACTTTTTGAAGGGCCGATTACAGTGACCTGGTGCACTACGTGCCACAGGGTCCCCAAACGACCCTCCGCAGGTTTTGAAGTCAGAGTTTTTCCTTCTCCTAGACCAGTTGCCATCCAAGGCTATAGAACCCAGTCTATCCTGCTATTTACCGATAGCTGGAGGGAGAAGAAGAGGATTCATACCTTCCCCAAGGGTATTAACACGAAAGTGAATGTAATGGATTAGACTGGAATTCGAACTCGGCTCTCTGATTCCTCAATCCAAGCCGCTATCTATTACTCCTCCACTTCTTTCTTTCTTTCTTTCTTTCTTTCTTTCTTTCTTTCTTTCTTTCTTTCTTTCTCAGTTACTTATTTATCTCCCTCGGTCACATATTTATCTCCCTCGCTCAGTCTGGTCATATCTATCTATCTATCTATCTATCTATCTATCTATCTATCTATCTATCTATCTATCTATCTATCTATCTTTGTTTATATCTGCATGTATTTATCTCAATCTGTTCATATCTATCTATCTATCTATCTATCTATCTATCTATCTATCTCCCAGACAAGAATCCTATAAGTTAAACTATTTGAATGATAAGGAATCAAAATATAAGTTTTACAGTTTGTTTTTCTTTCATTGAAAAGTAATTGCAAACAAATTTTCTTTCATATCCAATTAATGCATCTGATTTCTACCAAATAAGTAAGCAATGCCTTTTTTTATTTTATTTTAATTTGGGGTTGCAGTCGTTTTCTTGACAGTAGCTAATAATGGACAAGAAAACTTTCTCCTCTGACTGGTTAAATCGTTTGGGACCTTTTCATACCGACGTGTATATATATATATATATATATATATATATATATATATATATATGTGTGTGTGTGTGTGTGTGTGTGTGTATATAATGTGTAGATATGTAGAAAAATAGGAAAGAACACGTTAAGCAAATAATCCGGGGTTCTTTAGTATTTTTGTTTTTATTTTTAAAAAAACAGTGCTCCATACAAAAGTAGAGCTTAAATTATAATTATTTTTACAAAAATATGATTCCTTCGCTACATAAGAGTTCTCATGTTTCAAAAACGAGAGCCGAAAACCTCAATATAATTATTAAAATTAAATTGAGTTTCATCCTCAAGCGAATTTTTAAAAGATATCGCACATTTTTTGGATATTGTCTTTCATTATATAACAATAAAAAAAATTCCGTGCTCCCAGATATAAGATCTTGTGATAGGCAGCTCGATTATCGATGTACTTTACGCATTTTTGGATATTGTCTTTGATTCTATAATAATAAAAAAAATCGGTTTCACAGATCTAAGGTCTTGTAATAGGCAACAGGGATATCATTGTATTTTTACGGATATTGCTTTTTAATTATATAATAACAAATTTTTTTTTTTGATTATGCAATAATAAAAAATCGGGCTTAAAGTTTATATATATATATATATATATATATATATATATATATATATATATATATATATATATCCATCCATGCATTTTACGGATTTCTGGATATTGACTTTGAATATATGATAATCAGGAATCCAATTCTGGAATTATGGCTTATAGGGATACCAGTTTGAAAAATTTAATTCCGAGCTTACAGTTTTTCTGCATATTTGTCTGGGGGCTTTATCCAGTATCTGATAATTGCAATTTTCTACATATCCAACCGTTTCCAATGTGTCATAATCAAATCTTTGTATTAGATAAATGGTGTGCTCAAGGAAAAAAAAAAAATCAAAACCCGACATTAAAAGAAAAATTTAGCCTCTGCTTAGGGTTAACGATGTCGAAGTTAAATAATTTTTCGAAAAAAAAATTTCAGCGTGAATAGACTCCGGTAAATTATATCCGAGCTCACAATTTCTCTTGCAACAATTATTAGATAGCTTTTCCAAACATTGAGCAACATTTTTTACTAAATGACGTAAATTTTATCGTAGCTTCACCCACCCAGCCAGCATTTTTTTCTCGTGAAATTTTTTGAAACTCTATAGAAAGATAAAGAGCAGTACGTTTAAACAAGCAATCCGCGGGCCACACACGGACGATGAAGCAACTTCCTGTGGCCTGCAACCAAGGCTGACTCAAAACAACAACACTCATTTCCGGTAGAGGCCGGAAGTTTTCAATTTTAGACTCTAGAGCATTTATAAGACTTCATGAGAATATAAACCTAATCCAATACGAGGCAGAAATTAATATTTTTTGGTATGTCAGTTAAATACCAAGTATTTAATTAAATGCAGCATTTAAATAAAGCTTTACATTGTGCTGTTTTTTAATCATATAACATCCTTCTTTGTATATCTATATATATATATTATATATATATATATATATATATATATATATATATATATATATATATATATATATATATATAAGATGTCGCGCATTGAGTGGTGGCGTTAATAAAATAGATGTAATCTATCTATCTATACACACATATGCATATATAATGATTTGGATTTTGTAGCACAAGGTCGAAAGTAAGGGCACCCAGTGCTAACCATTACACCACCTCTGGTGCCATATATATATATATATATATATATATATATATATATATATATATATATATATGTGTGTGTGTGTGTGTGTGTGTGTGTTTGTAGTCAACAACAGACAGACTGTTTCGCTGTATCACTGCTCATCAGTGTGGCTAGATATCCACTCGCTTCAGGCCAGGACCGAGAGAAAGGCGTATTTTTGCGTATTTATCTTTTTTCATAAACACACCAGTCACTCAGAGAACTCAAATATATGATAAATATGATATCATATGTACGATAAAATAAAATAAAAGACAAATAGGAAACGTATCTCAATCTTTCATGTTTTTCCATTTTTATTAAAAACCTTCGTCAGAGATTGAGATCGAAATGTAAAAATCAAAGAGACAGAAAACAAATATCTTAAGTTTTTTTGTTTTTTTTTTGTTAACTCTTCTTGGTCAGATACGTGTCACGTATATAAACGCAATCGATAATATATAAATATATGTGAGGAACATTTTAAACGTTAAAATTTGTGATAGTTCAAGAATATGTATGTAAAGAAATGCTTGTGTGTTTAGGTGTATGTAGGATGGTAACGTTAATTCATGTAAGTGTATAAGTGGGCTTCAATGTATGAGATAGACATAAGTCAGATTCATGAATAATGGATGGTTCTTGACTGGAATTTAAAGATGGAAGCCAGAGTATCAATGTTTACCAAGAATGAATGACCATTGTTCACTTGGAAAGACAGTAGGTCTGACACAAAACGATTTTAACCTGGTCTATTTTAGCTGAATAACACAAAAGGGCTTTTTCAGAGATTCTTACAACAAATTGTAACAAGATGGCTAAATGTCTTATCTGAAAACCTGGAAAAAAGAAAATCAATTAATTTTGTGTATTTTTTTTTTTAGATGTTAAACATTTTGTGTCATAGCCATTACCCACCATTTGACAATTTTACTTTTCACGCTATATATATATATATATATATATATATATATATATATATATATGAAGAAAATATGCGGAAAAAACAAACAAAAACCTAATATGCAATTATGCTGTTTTAATGTTAATATAATGTCAACGTCGGACGTTTCGGACATTATATTATCAAAACAATAATTTTAAACATTTTGTCCAAAATCCATATATTATATCCATATATATATATATATATATATATATATATATATATATATATATATATATATATATATATAATTATATATATATATATTGAATAATTTGCAATAAAACTGGAAAGAAACCAGCTTGATTTTGCAAGGGTTGTTATCTAATTCATGTTACAAGTTCTCCTCCAGTCAACTTTGTCTTTTTTCAACACCCACAGTGTCCTGTGGTTTATAAAATGCTTAGCAGACCTTATAGTTTCTGGGGAGAGGGGGAGGAAAGATAGATAGATATAGAGAGAGAGATTTCAGATGATGATCAGTAGTTGAAAAAAGTTATTAAAACCTCAGTCACTAAGAAATTTAACCATTGACGACATCCGCCTGAACACAGATATATATATATATATATATATATATATATGAGAAACGTTGGATTTTTCTTTACTAAGATTTATCGAATGTCCGGCCAATAGACGTAATACACACTTTTTAATAAATAAAAATAGGGCGTCTAATTCAAATACGAAGTCTCCAATATAATAACGTTTGAAGTCTGTCTGTCTATTAAATATTTTATTTTACTATTCCATGTGTACGAATAAGATGTTGTATACCAGGATCAAAACTAATTTTAAACTGTCCAAAATTCATATTCTTTTTTCTTTTGCTAAAGTATTTCCGATAGTTTCAGTGATGATCAAGACCTAGATAAATCCTTGCTCCCTGAATGCATCTCATATATATATATATATATATAACATAGTAAAAAGAAAGAACAGTAAGATATATAATCCGGTGTTCTTATTGATATTTTTTTATTTTTACAAAACAGTGCTCAATGTAAATTTACACAGAATAAATATTATAAATTAACTGATTTAAAATATAGTTTCATCGCTACATAGGAATTACCATGTTTCAAAACCCGAAACTAAAAACTTCAAATTCAATTATATAATTAAATGAAAAGCATTAGTTCTCTGTCATCTTCAAGCGAATTTTGGAATTCCAATACTATTTGCTACATGCTATATATAAACCTTTGTGCAAATTAATTGAAACAACCACTTTAGTATCCTTTCTTTCATCATACAATCAGTTTTAGACCCACTGGAATGGCAGGGTGTAATTGATTTCTATTTTTACCTCAGATTATGTCATTTTCCGTGGTGTGCAGTAATATGAATCTATTTTTGGAGTGTATGATGAAATTTGTTTGGCCTTACAAAATATTGCATCATCCATGATTGCATTAGATTTTTATCACGTCCAAACACTATTGTCTCGACTGTCAATTAGTTGTCCGATGAGCATTTATCTACGATGGACGTTACTCCAAGGAAACGTACGAAAATTGTAACACTGCACGAACGCACTGGCAAGCCTTATCAGTGAGTAAATCAAAGTACTATAGACTGGTGCGGAAACTCTCCTGATTTAAATCCAATCGAGAATCTGTGGTCAATCTTCAAGGAACGACTTCGTGGAATGGACATACGAACTACTAACATTAGCACTGGGTCATGTTTCTTTGGAAAAATACGAAAAAAGTAAATAATAACGGAATTATTCATTTTGTTTCAATTAATTTGCACAAGGGTGTAGGTCATCTAGCCCTCCACAGCTTCCTGCATAATTAATTTTAACAAGGGTGTACGTCTCTTTTCGTGTTACGCCTTCAGTTATTAGATAGTGCAAAATTAATAATACTCATAATTGTCGAATTTCTTTTAGCCTTTAACCATAAATATTTATCAACGTTCATTTTGAATTTTTCAACGTTTTTTTATCAACGTTAAATTTGAACTATTCCGGTAGTTTTTATTTGTTTTTGTTTTTTTATCTATCCCCTATCCTTCTCTTCATCCTTTCCTCTATCACTCCTATTTGCTCTCGCTCCAACTCTCTGGAACCCCTTGAGTGCTAGTGGCTTCCCGCCTTGCTTGGGGTGAAACGCTTATAAAAAAACAAATTAAAAAATCGTTTTTTAACAGTGATCGGAAAGTGCGACACTGAATTCCGAAGGTGTGTTGGGGTAGCGAATGGTGCACATGTATATATTAATACAATGGCAGATTTAATATTTCAAAAGTACAAAAAAAAATTCTGCTTATTACCAAAAACGCAAAGCTTTTTACAAAATACACGAGAAAGAACTGTTGGAACTACTAGACAACCTTGACATTTTTGAGAAGGATATTAGAATAAGGAGGAAAGAGAGCTTGGAAAATCTGATACCCACGGGCAAGTGGGACAGAGGAAAGCAACGTATAACATAATGAGCTTGAGTAAATGGATGACAGAACAAAGTTTAGAAGGAGGATAATAGAATAATCAAGAACCTACATTGGCATCAAACTGCCTGGCTGCAGATAGAAAATGATTTCAGTATATATATATATATATATATATATATATATGTGTGTGTGTGTGTGTGTGTATGTATATATATATATATATATATATATATATATATATATATATATATATATATATATAAAAGAGGTGTAAAACAGAGATTTTTTTTCTCACCAGACTTATTCAACGTATATAGTGAGGTGACTCTGAGAGAATTAGAAGTTCTAGCCATATTCATTATTAGCTGCCACAATCCTAACAGCGCACAGATGACACAGTGTTGATAGCAGATACAACGAGGAAACTACAAGAAATCCTTAGTAATGAAAATTGAAAAGAAATGAGTAAACACCAGTTGCAAGTAGACAGAATGTATGGTTGTTAGCAAAAGGAAGAGCCCAACATGTAAATTAAAATTGGAGATACTAAAATCAAATAAATACAACAAATTAAATATCGGGGAAGTCCTTTAACTGAGGACAGAAAGTCTGACATTGATATACAAAGGCACACTTGGATAGTGAAAGGTACCTTCCAAAAGTTAAGCAAAGTATTAAGAAACAGGAAAATTTTGTTAGAAACAGTGTATGGAACGGTTACATAATATAATCCTCTTATATGGCAGTGAATAC
>CAHIKZ030000254.1:812500-847500 GCA_903632075.3 Acanthosepion pharaonis
TATTACGAAGACACTTATTCGGGAAATGTTAGAAAATTACCAATAAATTTTAAATTTACTGCAGTTATTATTCTTATTTTCAAAAAATTATGTTTAAAATACTGGGATTAACTGAACTGTAAGAAACTTTTCTATTTATAATTAGTAAATACAGTTTTTACATAATAATAGCAAATAACCGTTAAAATTAATACAGTATTCAAAAAAATTTAAAGTTTGTAAATTAATCTAATCAAAATGAAAATAATTCTTGTAAAAATTCAATAATTATAAAAATAATAATAATTTCTTAAGACAATAGTTTCCATAATATATCTTATTCATAAAACAAATAAAAGATTTTCTAATTAAATAATATCTTGGTGTTATTGCATTTTTTTATTTTGTGATTCTGAGCTGATTTTCTGTAACAGGGAATCATTTAATTCAAATAAAACTGATGAATTAAATTCTCCAAGGACTAGTTCTTATAACTATCGTAAATATCAATCTCTACAGAAATGAATTTCATAAAATTAAATAAGAGATGTTGTTGATGGTGGTGGTGTTTGTGTGCGTGGAGGGGGTAACAGATGTAAAAAAAATTTTGCTTACATTTTCTAAAATCGTTCATAGAATAATTTAATTTATTTGTGAATAAGTCTAGAGATTTTCATTAAAATACGAAAATTAACTGATTTTTCCAGAATTACCAAATCAATGTATTTTCATCGCAAAAATGACGCTAAAATTCCATATACTAATTTATGGCCATCCGTTGACGCCAGAAATACATTTTTAACAAAAAATTTAAATGTTATTAAAAGAATTAAAAAATATAATTTAACATACATACACATTGATAGCGAATATTTCTGAGGTACCTTTTATATATATATATATATATATATATATATATATATATATATATATATAATATATATATATATATATATATGTGTATATATATATGTGTGTGTGTGTGTGTGTAAAATGTATATTTGGTTAGCAAAGTTTTCTTAAAAGAGGTGTCATTGAATATAATGGAAAATAATACTTTTATTAATTTTTCATTTTTTTTACAAACATTCGTATATTTTCCTGTTTGGTGGAAGTTAGGAATGCAATTATATATATATATATATATATATATATATATATATATATATATATATATATATATAAGGTGTCGCGCATTGAGTGGAGCCGTTAATAAAATAGTATGTATTCTTTTGAAATATATGCACATCTTTCTATCAATCTATCTAGAATCTATCTATCTATGTATCTCTTCAAATTTAGTTATTTCAAATTGTACCTATCTATCTATCTATCGATCTATCTATCTATCTCAAACAGTTCATATCTAACTATCTTCAAAGTTTCTTTCCTTCAGAGTGTTCCTATCTATCTATCTATCTATCTATCTATCTATCTATCTATCTATCTATCTATCTCTCTATCTATCTATCTCAGTATGTATGTATGTATGTATGTATGTATGTATCTATCTATCTAAATATTTTCAAATTTATTTATTTCAGCCTGTTCCTATCTATCTATCTATCTATCTATCTATCTATCTATCTATCTATCTCTTCAATTTTATTTATTTCAAACTGTTTCTTTCTTTCTTTCTATCTATCTATTTATCTGTCTATCTGTCTATCTATCAATCTCTACAATTTTATTTATTTCAAACTCTATCTATCTATCTATCTATCTATCTATCTATCTATCTATCTATCTATCTATCTATCCTAGTTTCTTCATTATCTATCTATCTATCTGTCTATCTATCTAGCTATCTATCTTTTCAAATTTATTTATTTCAACTGTTTTATCTATGTATCTATCTATCTATCTATCTATCTATCTATCTATGTCTGTCTGTTCCTGTCTATCTATCTATCTACGTCTTCAATTTTATTTATTTCAAACTGTTTCTTTCTTTCTTTCTTTCTTCATCTATCTATCTATCTATTTCTGTTTAAAATTATTTCAGTTTCAATCTGTTTTATCTATCTATCTATCTATATCATTCAGTCTGTTCCTTCATATCTATTCATTCATCTATTCATTCATTCATCTATTCATTCATCTATCTATTCTATCTATCTATCTATCTATCTATCTCAGTATGTATGTATGTATGTATGTATGTATGTATGTATCATTCATTCATATCTATCTATCTCATTCTATTCATTCATCTATCTATCTATCTATGTTTTTGTCCTTGTATATATATGTGTGTAATCCCTCTTCGTGTCTTCTGTATGGAGGCTCAAATTCTTTAGCAAATAGTAACCGAATTTGACCTTCAGTATTTCTTTCTACAAAACCTCTTAACCAATTTCTGTTATAATTCAAATTTCAAACTGGCCATTTTCTTGGCAATGCGACTGTGAAGATAAACGCATCTGCTTACCATATGAGCCAAGTCACCCGATCTCTCCTCCCCCGCTCCGTGGACCACTAAAATGTTCGCATCGAGAAGAGATCTATCCCTCTTTCTTTCCTCCCTCCTCGCCCTCAACTCATTAGTATGAATGTTTGCTTGCTGGAGGATGGGTGCCTCTCGACAAAACGACCAATGAAAATCTTGCAACAGGTGCGTTTCATCATCAAATTTTGCCCCTGAACGCGAACCTCGGCGGGGCTTGGTTTTAAATTTGGTAATGGTCATTGGAAGATTCCATGGATGAATCATGTGATGTCAATCGGGCTCTCTGATTTGCTGGAGTGATCATGGGGTTGAAAACTAACGGAAAACCCAGTATGAAGATCCAGTATGGGAGGAGAAGACTGATGCAGGGAGAACACCACACCCACCTGATGTGCCCGAGGGGAGGGGGTTCTGGTGACGAAGACCTGCAACTGGTTGAATGTCGATATTATTAACTGAAGTGGGATGGATGGTAGTAGCAGTAGTAGAGATATTAAAGAATGACAAAGAGGGAGATAGTTGAAGGATAGGTGTGTGTGTGTGTGAGGGGGGGTGTAGGATTAGATTCTGCTGTGTTGGAGGGCACAATTTAGAGAAATGAATATAAAGGATTGGTAGGTTGAAACAGCGATGGGAAAAGATTGAGTGGAGAGAAAAGAGAGGAATGTCAAATAAATAAAGGGAGGAAGAAGGAATGAATGATAGAGAGAATGAAGACAAAGTAAAATATCCAGTGAAAGAAAAAGAAAAAAAAGAAAGAACTAGAGAACGAAAAAGAGTGACCTAAAAAGAAAGAATTAAAGAGACAAAAAAGAGTCATTTAAAAATAATGCCTTGTAATAAAGCTAGCTTCAAAGAATTGAATAAAAAAACAGAAGAAAAAGACAAAAAGAAATGAAAGAACGAATAAGACAGAGAGAGAGAGAGAGAGAGAGAGAGAGGGATAGAGGGAGGGAGAGAGAGAGACGTGGATGCAAATAAAGAAAAATCGAAAATAGAAAAGAAAAATAACCTAAAACAAATGAAAAAAAAAAGAAGGTAAAAGAGAATGAAAGAGATTTCCCTCAGAAATAGAAATGAAATATAAAAAGAAATTAAGAAAAAAATAATGAAAGTCGCCAAAAACTTCATGAGTAAAGGAAAATGAAAGAAAATAAAGGAAAAATAAATGAAGACGAAATAGTGCTTTAAAATGAAAAGATATTAAGAAAGAAAAAAATAGAAAGAGGGGAAAAAAAAAGAAAGCTGAAAGGAAAAAAATTATGTTAGAAAAAGAGAGAAAAATACAAGAAGATAAAAAGAGATTGAAAAATATACGAATTGGGTCCTAAAATGAATGAGAGATAAAAGGGGAAAAAAGAGAAAAAAATCTTTCTAAAGATAAAAGCAAATGAAAAAGAAGGCAGTAATTAACTCCGAAAAGGAAACAAAAAAATGTCAAATATAATTTAGAATGAAAAGAAGTGACAAGGCAAATTAGTAATTGCTCCATGAAATGAAAGAAAGAAAAAGAAATAAGAAAGGAAGTGAAGTATAAGACAAAAGAAAGTTAGAACAATGTGAGGAAAAAAGGAGTAATTGTGCAGTAAAAAGAAAGAAAGAAAGAAAGAAAGAAAGAAAGAAAGAAAGAGAGAAAAGAAAAGAGGAAGTAAATGTCAGGATGAATAAAAGTTAAAAGATGAAAGAAAATGGAGAAGAGTGCCTTAAAAAGAAAGAATAAAGAGAGAAAGAAAAAAATTAACAAACAAAAAGAAAGAGGAACAAAGAAAAACAAATAAAGAAAAAAGAATGAAGAAAAGAAAAAAGAAAAGGGAAATAAATTGAAGAACGAATCAAGATAAAATAAAGGGAGAAAGAAGTTAAGAAATCGTGTCGTAAAATGAAAAGAACGAAGAAAAGGGAAATAAATTAAAGACTAAATGAAGATAAAAAAAAGTGAAGGAAAGGTAAGGAATCGTGACATAAAATGAATGAAGAAGGACAAAAGAAAGAAAAAAAGGAAAAAAATTGAAGAAGGAATGAAGATAAAAGAAATTAAGGAAGAAGATGAGGAATCGTGTCGTAAAATGAATGAAAGAAAGAGAGATAAATTGAAGAATGAATGAAGATAAAAAAAATTAAGGAAGAACTTGAAGAAATATATCGAAAAAAATGATTGAATCAAAGAAAGAAAGAAAGAACGAAAGAAAAAAAATGAATGACGATAAAAAGAAAAAAGGAAGAAGTGGAGGAATCGCGTCATCAAATGAATGAATGAAAGAAAGGAAGAAGAAAGAAAGAAGGAAGGAAGGAAGGAAGGAAGGAAAGAAAAAGAAGAAAGAAAGAAAGAAAGAAAGAAAGAAAGAAAGAAAGAAAAAGAAAATAAATTGAATAAGGAATGAAGATAAAAAAGTAAGGAATAATTTGAAGAATCATGTCGGAAAATGAATGAATGAAATAACGAAAAAAAATTAATGAAAGAAATAATGGAAATAAATAAATTGAAGAATGAATGAAGATAAATAAAGTAAGGAAGAAATTGGGGAATCCTGTCGAATGAAAGAAAGAAAAAAAGAAAGAAATGAAAGGAAGAAAGAAAAAAGGAAAAGAAAAATAAATTAAATAGTGAATGAAAATGAAAGAAAATATGGAAGAATTTGAGGAATCGTGTCGTAAAATGAAAGAAAGAAAGAAAGAAAGAAAATGGAAATAAATTGAAGGATGAATGAATATAAAATAAAGTTAGAAGGAAAGAAAGAAAAAAGAAAGAAAGAGACAGAGGTATATAAAATAGAAAAAAATTCAAGAATGAAGATAAAAAACAGTAAGGAAGAAATAGAGGAATCGTGTCGTAAAATGAATGATGAATGAATGAGTAAAAAAAAAAATAAATAAAGAAAGAAAGAAAGAAAGAAAGAAGGGGAGAAAGAAGGATAGAAAGAAAAAAGGGAAATAAATTGAAGAATGAATGAAGATAAATAAATGTAAAGAAAAAGTTGCAGAATCTTGTCATAAAATGAATGAATGAATGAAAGAAAGAAAAAAGAAAGAAAGAAAAAAGAAAGAAAGAAAAGAAGAAAGACGGAAAGAAAAGTAAAATAAATTGAATGATGAATGAAGACAAAAATTGTGTCTTAAATTGATTGAATGAAAACACGAAATAAATACAGAAAGAAAGAAAAGGAGAAAGAAAAAAGAAATTAAGAAAGACAGAAAGAAAGAAAGAAATATTGAAATAAATAGAATAATGAATAAAGACAAAGAAAGTAAGGTAGAAGGTGTGAAACGGTGTCATAAAAAGAAACAAACAAACAAAGAAAAAAGAAAGAAAGAAAAAAAAAGAAAAATGTATCAAAGAAAGAAAAATAAATAAATAAATAAAGAAAGAAAGAAATGAAAAAGTGAAATAAAATGAAGAATAAATGAAGATCACTGAAACTAGGAAGGAGGTTAATGAATCGGTCGTAAAATGAAAGAAAGAAAGAAAGAAAGGCGAAAAGAAAGAAAGGGAAATAAATTAAAGAATAAATGATGATAAAAGAAAATATTAAATAATTTGAGAGATTGCGTCATAAAATGAATGAAAGAATGAAATAAAGGACGAAGGAAAGAAAGAGAAAGAAAGATAAAATAAAGAAGGAAAGCAAAAAAAAGTAAAATAAATTGAATAATGAACTAAAAAGAAAAAATTAAAGGAAAATATGAGGATTCGTGTAGTAAGATGAACGAAATAAATAAATAAATAAATAAAGAAAGAAAGAAAGAAAGAAACAAAGTAAGAAAGAAAGAAAGAAAGTAAGAAAGATAGATAAAAGGGAAATAAATGAAAATAAAAGAAAGTAAGGACAAAGTTGAGAAATCGTGTCCTAAAATGAATGAATGAAAAACGACAGAAAGAAAGAAAGAAAAAATGAATGAAAGAAAGAAAGAAAATGGATATAAATTGAAGAATGAAGGAAAACAAATAAAATAAGGTTGAAGGTGTGGAATCGTGTCGTAATATCAAAGAAAGATCGAAAGAAAATAAAGAAAGAAAGAAAGAAAAAATAAAGAAAGAAAGGAAGAAAGAAAAAGTGAAATAAATAGAAGAATGAATAAAGATAAAAGAAAGTAAGTCAGATTTTGAGGAAAAGTGTCGTAAAACGAATGAAAGAAATAAATAATGAAAGAAATAATGAAAGACAACTTGAAAAAAGGAAAGGAAGAAAATGAAAATAAATTGAAGAATGAATGAAAATGAAAAAAAATAAGTAAGAAGTTGAGGAATCGCGTCCTAAAATGAAAGAAAGAACGAAAGATAAAAAGAAAGAAATACAAAGATAGAAAGAATAAAAAGAAAGAAAGAAAGAAAGAAAAAAGTAATAATAAATGGGAAATAAATTAAATAATGACTTAAGATAAAAGAAATTAAGGAAGAAGTTGAGGAAATTGTGTCGTAAAATCAATGAATGAAAAACGACAGAAAGAAAGAAAGAAAGAAAGAAAGAAAGAAAGAAAATGAAAATAAATAGAAGAATGAAGGAAGACAAATAAAGTAAGGTTGAAGGTGTGGAATCGTGTCGTAATATCAAAGAAAGAAAGAAACAAACAAACAAACAAACAAACAAACAAACAAACAAAAAGTGAAATAAATTGAAGAATGAATGAAGATTAAATGAAGTAAGAAATAAGTTCAGGAATCCCATCAGGAATGAAAGATAGAAAGAAAAACAGAAACAAAGAAAGGGAAATAAATTGAAGAATGAATGAAGATAAACGAAAGTAACGAAGAATTTTGAAGAATTGTGTCGTAAAATGAAAGAAAGAAAGAAAGAAAGAAAGAAAGAAAGAAAGAAAGAAAGAAAGAAAAAAGAAAGAAAGAAAGAGAGAAAGAAAATGGAAATAAATTGAAGGATGAATAAAGAGAAAGGAAATAAGGAGAAAGTTGAGGAATCGTGTCGTAAAATAAATGAAAGAATGAAAGAATTAAGAAAGAAATAAATAAAAAATAAATAAAGAATAAAGAAAAAAGAAAAAAATGGAAATGAATTGAAGAATGAATGAAGATAAAAGAAAGTAACGAAGAATTTGACGAATCGTGTCGTAAAAAGAAAGAAAGAAAGAAAGAAAAAACAAGGAAAGAAAGAAATGAAGGAAGACGGAAATAAATAAAGAAAGAAAGAAAAAGAAAGAAAGAAAAAAGAAAAAATGGAAATAAATTGAAGAATGAATGAAGATAAAAGAAAGTAAGGAAGAATTTGACGAATCGTGTCGTAAAAAGAAAGAATGAATGAAAGAAAGAAAGAAAGAAAGAAAGAAGGAAAGAAAGAAATCAAGAAAAAAGAAAGAAAAATGGAAATAAATTGAAGATTGAATAAAGATAAAAGAAAGTAATGAAGAATTTAACGAATCGTGTCATAAAAAGAAAGAAAGAAAGAAAGAACATAAAAGAAAGTGTGGAAGAAGTCGGGAAATTGTACCCTGAAAAGAACTAAAGAATGAAAAAATGGGAAAATAATTTCAAGAATGAAAGAGTATATAAAAGTACTAAAGCTATGTCTGTAATTGTAACCTAAAATGAAAACCAATTTGACAGAAGGACGAATAGGATATAAATATATGAATGAAAGTATATAAAATAATTTGATGAAGAAGGTGGGGAAAATAGCAGTAATGTGAAAAGAAAAGAAATAAATTAAAAATGATAGAAGATAAAAGAAGGTGAGGAATCAGTCGAGGAATTGTGCCATAGAATGAAAGAAAAGAAATAAAGAATATTCAAATAAATCGAAGATTGAAAGTAGATAACGAAGAAAAAGGTGTGGAATTTGGTCCAAAATTGAAAGAAAAGTAAGACAGAATGGAAAAAACAAAGAAAAAGAGGAGAATAAATGCAAGAAAGAAAGAGACGTAGAACAACTGTAATCCTGCCCTAAAAACGATCTTCCTGATGTCATAGATTCCCAAGTAGGCATCTATGCAGACGACACTACTATTTACTCCTGCCTCAAAAACAAGTCTAGTGTTGTTGACAAAACTAACCTGGCCGTTTGTCTTGAAAAGGACCTCCAATCGGTTGTAGACTGGGGCAGGAATTGGCTGGTTAACTTTAATGCCTCAAAAACAAAACTGCTCTCTATTACTCACCAGACAGAAACATCCCTGCCTCCCATTAGAATGTCTGACGCTCAACTCCACGAGAGCTTCTCTTTGCGACTGCTCGGTCTCACATTGACTGCTGATCTGAGATGGAACGAATACATTGAGTTAATGGCTTCGTCCATCGCAAGGAAATTTGGCTCCCTGTGACGCGCCAGGAAAATTTTCCCGCCAAAGTCGATCCTTCAAATCTACAAATCAACTATTCGCTCTTATTTCTGCTATATATGGTCTGGAGCCCCTTCTGTTTGTCTCAAGGTCCTTGATATAATCCAAAGACGAATATGCAATGTAATTGGCCCTGATCTGGCATCTCGTCTGTAGTCGTGCCGTTGCCTCCCTCTGTCTTTTTTACAAATACTTTCATGGTAACTGCTCCGATGAGCTGCTTTCGCTGGTTCCCAGACTTTATGAATTTAAGCGTTCAACTCGGCTGGCGTCTCGCTCTCACCCTTTCACTCTCGAAACTGTTAAATGTAGCCGTCTCTTCTACTCCAATAGCTTCATGTCTCGCACTTTTTGCCTGTGGAACTCCCTACCCATTTCTTGTTCCCCTGATAGCTATAATCTCCAACTATTCAAATGGAATTCCAATCAACATTTCCAGATGCCCTGATCTATCCCCTATCCTTCTCTTCATCCTTTCCTCTATCACTCCTATTTGCTCTCGTACCAACTCTCTGTAACCCCTTGTGTGCTAGTGGCTTCTCGCCTTGCTTGGGGTGAAATGCTTTAAAAAAATGAATGAAAGAACCAGGAAAATAATGAATGGGAAAATAAATGTAAGAGTGAAAATAAAAAAAGGAAAGTGGTGTAGGAGATTAGTAATGGTACGCTAAAGTGAATGAAAGAAACAAAAGAAAGAAGGAATAAAATAAATGTAAGAATATAACAAGATAAAGGAAAGTGACATATAAGGTTTGTAATGGTGTGCTAAACTGAATGAAAGAAACGAAGAAAGAGTGAATGAGAAAAAAAGAAAGAATAAAGAATATGGAGCAAAGTGACGTTTAAGGGCTGTAATGATGATCTAAAATGAATGAAAAATATGAAGAAGGAATGGAAAAATAAATGTAAGAGTGAAATAAGATAAAGCCAAATGTAACGGGGGAATAAAATGAATGAAACATAAAAAGAAGGAAGATAACAAGTTATCTACCATCCCCTGAAGAAGTACAATCTTAGTACTGAAACATGAAAGTTTTTATTGTAATTTATTATATTATATATGAAGAAATATAGTCTTAAGGTATGCTATATTCATGGGATAAAGTGCTCAATATCAGAGATAGAGCGTGTGTAAATAGAAAAGTGCACATTGAAGTCAACACTTAGAGGCGACAGGCTGATTCACGCTGGACGCAATCGTGGCCTGACGATTGCGTTTAAGCATGAAACAGTCTGTCGCCCTAAGTGTTGCTTTCAATGTTCAATTATATATATATATATATATATATATTAATAATCAATAATAAAAAAAATTAAAAAGAGAAAAAGATTACTAGTAGTAAACTTATATTTTAAAATAAAATGTTATTCTTTTAATGTACTTTTCTATGAATATTTTGCTAATCGACTATTTCATAGAAAATACCTAAAATTTAAAAAAAATTTAAATCACTAACAAACATCAAATTAAATTCTTTGTAGACAGTTTAGACATTCAAATTTATATCAAATATTATAATATTTATGAACCCCCAAAATAATACTTTCAAAGTAAAACGAAATGACAGCGTCTTTTTCTAGCTGTTTTTTTTTCCAAAGAATATTAGTGCCACCGTCTCTCATGACTTCCTTCTCTCTTTTTCTTGTCATTGTTTTTCTCCCATACCCCTTTGATATCAATATATAACTTCCGTTAAGTTAACCGTTTTAATATGTCAATGTCTGGACCTCCTCAAGTAATTTTAAGTATAAAAGAATAGAATTTTTAAATTACATCTAACTCACTCATGTCTTCTCTCTCCCCCTCACTTCCTTACTTCGTTAATTTACATATGCTTAATACGGCCCGTCAAAAAATGTGTAAATTTCTTTTCATTTTTGTTTCAACCTTTGAAGTAAAGTCTGATGATCCGCAGTCCTTTAAAAAAGCTGTGGTGAAATAATTCATTACATGGAACCTTAAAAGTGGTCTGTTTTTTATTTAAATTATATATATATATATATATATATATATATATATATATATATATATATATATATAAAATGACAAAATGAAGACAGACAGGTATTTTTCGTCAATATGGACTTTATCAAAGCAAAATACGAAAATGAAATTAAATGAATTCGTATTTTGCTTTGATAAAGTCCACATTGGACGAAACGCGTCAGCAATTACCAGTTTTCCTATTGTCATTTTTATTCATAAATATTGTCTTCTCTACTGGTTAAATCGGAGAAATTTTCATATATATATTTGTTATATATATATATGATGGACTCTCGCGCCGATTCGATATATGACAGATCAACAATCTTTGCAGTTCTATATTTATGTTGATGCCTTAAATGGTACTTCAGTCCAGCTACTGATTTGCATATGAAGCCGCATTTAATGTCGATGAGAGAAAGTTAAATAGACCAGGTTGGAATGTTTGATCGAAGGCTGGTTTTAGTTCTTAGATCTCGAAGATGAACCAAACGAGATTTTTTTAAAGTTCTTTATGCCTTCATGGCTGAGTGTCCTCCATTTTCCACGGTCAGCAGCAAGTGCTTCAAAAGAAGCAAGAGATACATTGACAGAATGATGATTGCACTTCTGTTTCTCTTTATATCTGAGTCAGCGTCTCTCTACATTACGTGTACTGAAAAATATATAACAGTAATTTAGGTATGCAGTCCTCTGTCATCTGTAGTATATATATATATATATATATATATATATATATATATATATATATATATATATATATAAGACAATAGGAAAACTGTAATTGTTGCCGACGTGTTTCGTCCGATGTGGACCTTTTCAAGGCGAAACGAAATGAATTTATTAATTAACCAATATTAACAAAGCAAAATGTCCTTAGCAACTGGAAGAATTTAGAGAACGTTATTTTCATACTGTTAACTGAAATTACGTCATTTACTGTCACGTGTGGAGATATTGTTTTATTGCTGTATTGACCACTTCAACCCTTTTCTTTTTTGATTTCTTGATACTGTTCGTTACGTTTATTTGGGAGAGTAGTAATTCTGTTAAGAAATGTGAAATAGGGAAAAATCCTGGGCGTGGATTAAGATTTGGGTAATATTCAATGGCGGCACTCTCGAGGATTTTCCTTCTGAGTGAGTTATTTTCTTATGCCATATATATATATATATATATATATATATATATATATATATATATATATATATATATATATATTATTGCGTACACATACGCAATTGGCCATTGTTTTCGGGGGCTGGAATTGTCTAGCGAATTTTCTCCACAAGTGGACGGGATGGGGAATTGGTGTCTATTCGTCTAATTTTTTTAACAAACTCACATCAACATAACTAAATTTGTTAGGTATATTGTGTGTGTGTGTGTGTGTGTGTGTGTGTGTGTGTGTGTGTGTGTTTTGACAGTTAATTTTATATAATCAAATTAATAATATTTTTGCGGGAAGTATATGATAACCCTCGCTTAATTTGGCACAAGATTACAAATGTAAGGTAGCCAGTGAAAATCAAATTCGGTAAACAAGCAAGCTTTCAGTTTCTCTTAATAAATTTTTCTCCTGTTTTGATTATTTTTCATAAACAAAGTAAATAATTCCGAATTGAAAAACGAAGAAAAAAGAATTAAGCAAGAAGTTTTTGTTTTAACATTGGGAGTGCGAATGATTTTATCTAGGCCAAGATTTTTGACTATGTAAACAGCAAACTCTACAACTTAAAACTTCAAAGCGGTCGCCCACTTGCCGAATGCAATTGGAATAAATAAATAAATTAATTAATATAAATCTTTCGGGATCAGTTACCACTTGGCCGGAAGATTAGAAGTTCCGTTGTGGGCTTATATATGCTGGATGACAGAATTATCAGTTCCGGACTGCCTTTTAGGGAGTTGCTACCCGCGCGTCGTGATACTGAGATAGAGAAATGGATGGAAGGAGTTCTCCCTGGCCGAAATGAAGATCTAGTCTTTTAGTCTGTTATGAGAAAAGACAACGTTAGTGTTATGGGACCTTACCCATAAGAACATAATGAACTATTCCATACATAATAAATACTGCGCCTCAAGAGGAAGCAGGTAGTTCAGTCCGAAGTCGGGCGACCTGCTGACCGGCTGATCGGTTGAACTATCTGCCTTCGGGCGGGGAGGAACCCGAATGAGGCTACGCCGAAGGGCGGAGTCTCTTTCGGGGAGGTAAACCGACCCTGAACCTGTTTATACGGGTTCAAACGGCATATTTTTGGCAGCCAACGGGCTCGGAGATCCCACGTTTAACCGTGCCACATGATACCCTCGTGGGTGGGGGGGTGACTAAATACCGTTCAGTCTGAAGTCTGGAGTGAAGTCCGTCAGGAGTCAGTCAGTCGTGTCAGAGGCAGTCCAAAACAGAGTCGCGTTCAGACAATTACTACTAAACCTGATTGTTCATACTAACACTTTCTACTTCTCTGTATATATTCCTGTTTGTAATATATCTGTGTTGTTCCATATCCGTGTTCGTGTTCTTCTTTATTGGTTCTACCTTGGACTATCACCGGGGTACAAGGAACCGCACCATAACAGTTAGTAACAAACATATTTTTCCCTTGCCATTTTTTTCACCTTTCGTTCACTTGTAGACGTACGTCTTTTCAAGATTTTGTGCACATTAACGCAAACATGAATTAAGACACAACGTGGGTGATTTGGCCATTTGGTGAAATCATCACGCTAATATTCAGAGGTTAGAAATAAATAAATAAAAAACATTGTTGTATAATAATAGTCGGTTTTAATGGAGATGAATAAATACTCTCATAGAAACATTGAACGGTTATTTTATTTTACTTTTTTTATTCTTTTCCTTTAATTTCTCTTAGCTTTATTTTTCTGAAAATTGCCGCTTGCTGTAATAATAAATCGTAAACACATTGCCTCAGGCAGCCAGAGCCTCGGACTGGCCGACTTGTCAGTTGATGACACGTAGGAGGATTTTTATGAGAGCAGTGTGAAATGTGTTTAATATGCCATAAAATATGGCGCATTGTTGTGAGCGTAATGCATTGCTCAATTATGTTGAAAGCTGGGGACAAAAATCAAGGAAATCAAGTGTCGAACTATATATGCGACATGTCATCAATCGATACATGAAATCGACTCATACAAAACCATAGATAGATAGATAGATAGATAGATAGATAGATAGATAGATAGATTAACATAATGACGTGATTATGTAAGTCTAATCGACACGTCCTCCAAGGATAAGAAGAAAAAAGGAAATAGTGGAAGTATGGATTATATCCTCGAGGAAAGAAAGAAAAAAAAACAAAAGGGAAAATCGAAAAGGAGAAAAGAAAGAAAATATTGAAACATTGATATTGAAAGAAAGAAAGAAAGAAAAGAAAAGAAAAGAAAAGAAAGAAAGATCAAGAAGATAGTTCAACGAAAGATAAAGACGTCGAAAGGAGGTGAAAGAAAGTAAGAAATGAAAATATAAAGAAAGAAAGAAAGAAAGAAAGAAGGAAGGAAAAAACAAAATATGAAAAGAAAAGATAAATGACTGTTAAAAGAAGAAAAAGAAAGAAAGAAAATCGAGAAAATAATTGAACGAAAGAAAAATGAAATTTGAAAGAAAGAAAGAAAGAAGGAAGGAAGGAAGGAAGGAAGGAAAAAACAAGATATCAGTTGAACGAAAGAAAAAAGAAATAAGTCGAAACGAGGTGGAAAAAAGAAAGAAAGAAAGAAAGAAAGAAAGAAAGAAGAAAATAGTTGAACAAAAGAAAAAAGAACGAACACTCAAAAGGAGTTGAAAGAAAGAAAGAAAGAAAGAAAGAAAGAAAGAAAGAACATGACGAGACTGTTGAAAGTAGAAAAAGAAAGATGGACATAAAGAATGAAAAAAAAGCGAATATTTTCGAGAAGCGATGCAAAGAGCCAATCAACGGAAAGAATGCCTTCTTTTGCCTCTTCCATTCTGGTTGAATGTTGGCAGGCACCAAAATCCCGTGGAAATTCTAAAACCATGTCTGCGTTGGAGAGTGGCACTCGCTGCAGGGAACTGTTTCTTGACTGGCCTTCTTGGGGTAAAGGAAGGGGATATATCTTGGAATCAGGAAGTTTGGCACGACCTACCGGGTGGTCATGTGATGTGTATCTTTAACAAACGTTCCACTCTCGTCCCGACCCACCCCGTTCCGATCCACCCCTGCTACACCCGCCATTAAATCATGGATATTGTTTATTAATCATTCTCTTCATTTTGAGAATTCTGTTTGAATGTTGTAGTCTGTCTTTTAGCGATCACAGAATACAGATAAAGTTGGCATTGTACGTCCACTTTCTTCGATAAACACGAAAATTGATGGAATCAAGAAGATAGATTCTGGGAGCCGGTTCTGTGTTCTTTATTTTTCTTTTATTCATTTCCATGAAATAAATCGTAATAAATATACAAGTAAGCCTTGGCACATCGGCGTGGTGTAAGGGTTAGCAAGCTTGTCTTGCTAGATCAGTTACGTCTGAGTAGTGAGTTCGATTCACACTAGGTGCCACATAATTTGGGTCTTAGAAAATCACCGTAATTTACTAGCAGGACAATTCGGTCTTGAATTGAATTAATAAAATAAATATACATCATTTGTAAGGAACTAACATTTTAAAATATATGCCCTATGACACGCAACACACACACACACACACATATATTTATTTAACAGCAAAAACAAAAAATGCCACAACATAGGTATAGTCTATTTCAAATCGTTCTTCACACAGCTATCGTCAACCTTCAAGTTAGAGGCTGACGATAGCCACCAAGTTAGAGGCTGACGATAGCCACTAAGTTAGAGGCTGACGATAGCATCTAAGTTAGTGGCAGCCGATAGCCACCAAGTTAGAGGCTGACGATAGCCTCTAAGTTAGAGGCAGACGATAGCCACTAAGTTAGAGGCTGACGATAGCCTCTAAGTTAGAGGCAGACGATAGCCACCAAGTTAGAGGCTGACGATAGCGGTGTGAAGAACGGTTTGAAATAGACTCTACCTATGTTGAGGTAATTTTATAAAATATACATGCTCTGTTAAAATAAAAGCATCGAACTTTCTGTGGATCAGTTTCAATAATTAATATTACTAGGATCCACCGGATTATATACAACCGATCGATTACTTGTACTATATATATATATATATATATATATATATATATATATATATATATATATATATATGTGTGTGTGTGTGTGTGTGTGTGTGTGTGTTTATATATATATATATATATATATATATATATATATATATATATACACACACACATATATATATATATATATACACACAAATATATACATATATATTAGTCTTTATTTGCGGAACAACCTTTCTTAAACAATATATATATATATATATATATATATATATATATATATATATATATATATATATATATATATAGCGAGAGAGTTAATATACACATGAATTGGATCTTTATGGTGACTGACGGTTTCAAGCTCAATGTGATCTTCAGAACAAGTATTCATATTCAAACTTGCTCAATCGACAAAGGTTCTTCTTGGCCGAGTCGGCTGAAACACATCGGCTCTAACGACCTTTCCTTCTGCCTTGGTGTGGACGCAGGTTCGAATATTTTTCTTTAATAAAATTCCCTATATATTCAAGCCAGTAAAAGAAAATAAATATACTGTTTGATAAATAAAAGGGGCCACGACACAAATATGAGTATCCCTTGAAAATAACGCTTAAAGTGATAAGATCTGTTGCATTAATAAATGAAACAGTTCATTTTCTAGGATGAACCATTATCGCATGATGTTATACAAGTTGAACAATTTTGCTGTTACACCGCGTATATTATACAGATACTTATACATTTAGTGCCATCGATAATTAATCAATGCAATAGAATTAAAACGAACAGCAGGGACGATAGAATAAATATATCTGAGTGTATGTATTTTGTAAACAGGGCGAAAAGATGTTACGTTCTCGAATCAGAATGCATAGATTATTTGTACACTGAATCGGAAATTTCTTATTTGAAAGCCATGAAGGTAATAATTTTTTCGGGAAGCCACTAGCACGCAAGGGGTTATAGAGGTTAATTTGGTTTGTATTGTTTTACGGCATATCAACCTGAATGGGTCATTTAATACCGACAACTTTTTTTTCTGGTAATATTTTTGTTAATCTATTTCTGTTAATATTTTTTTCCTCAAAAATGTATAGTTGGTAATATTATTTTTTCAAAACGTATATCCAACAGCACTATACTTTCAAGAAAAAAAACAAAAAAAAAACGTATAGCAAAAATATCAAAAATGTATAGCTAATAATATTATTTTTTTAAAAAACGTACAGCTGACAACATTATTTTTTCAAAAACGTATTATCAGAGGCCTTGCTGTTTAACGTAGTGTATCGTGTTACCCAGGATGCGGATGTAGTTTATTGTCATACCCAGGACGCGGATGTAGTCTGAGTGTTAAGTATTTGCCCATAGCTGGGACCCTAACAAGTGCTACCACCCCGGGTCAGGGCGGACCTGAGAACACCAGCAATTAAGAGCCGATTTCACGCTCCTCAAAACCTGATCAGAGGCCTTGCTGTTAAACGTAGTTTATCATCTTACCCAGGACGCGGATGTAGTTTATCGTTATACTCGGGATACGGATGCAGTTTATCGTCATACCCAGGACGGAGTTACAGAGAGTTGGAGCGAGTGTAAAGAGGAGTGATAGAGGAAAGGATGAAGAGAAGGATAGGGGATAGATCAAGGCATCTGGAGACGTCGATTGACATTACATATGAATAGTTGAAGATTATAGCTATCAGGAAAACAGGAAAAGGGGAGGGAGTTCCACAGGCGAGAAGTGCGAGACATTGGAGTAGAAGAGACGGCTATATTTAACAGTTTCGACAGTGAAAGGGTGAGAGCGAGATGCCAGCCTAGTTGAACGCTTAAATTCATGAAGTTTGGGAACCAGCAAATGCAGCTCCTCGGAGCAGTTACCATGAAAGTATTTGTAAAAAAGACAGAGGGAGGCGACGGCACGTCTGTGAGAGAGCGGATGCAGACGAGATGCCAGATCAGGGCCAATTACATTGCATATCCGTGAATCATTTAATTTTTGTATTGTGTGATCATTTTTTTACAAATGCAGAGAATATATAAAAACATAGGTAGATAGATTGATCGATAAATAGATATGAAGAGGCAAAGATATATATATATATATATATATATATATATATATATATATATTGTAGCATACCTGGTTATATATATATATATATATATATATATATATATTGTACATATATGTCTACCCGACCCCGTTTTATACGATGTCTATGGGGAATTTTGGCCCAAGCCTATGGGTTCGGATACCCCACATTAAATTCGGCTTTGTGGAACTTCTGACCGCGTAGGACGGTTGGTAGATATCCTGCAGACGTAGATTCGTCTCCAGCTGTGCTGATCAAACTCTCTGCCTGCGGGCTTTGAGGATTCCCAGACGAGGCTATGTCGAAGGATAGAGTCTAATCTCGGGGAACATCTACCCGATCCCGTTTTATACGGGGTCTACGCGGATATTTTGGCCGAGCCTACGGGCTCGGATACCCCACATTAAATTCGGTCTTGTGCTACATCTGACGGCATGGGGCGGTTGGTAAATATTCTGAGTTGGAGATTCTTTGTGGAATTCACTTGACTCACTTCTAGCAGTTGAGTACTACTTCTACGCGCCGCTAGCAAATCTTATATGTGTTGTTCATTACCAACCTTCGTTTGATTATTCTATTCAGTAACCTTCCCTAGGTTACAACAAGATATATATATATATATATATATATATATATACAGAGAGAGAGAAAGAAGTGGATAGATAGACAAATAGATAGATAGATAGATAGATAGATGTGAAAAGACACAATAGACTGATATGGAAGGATAGATATGAAAAGACATAGATATGAAAATACCAGTAAATGCTCTGTTTATAAATAGTAATACAACACACGCTGAATGTCCGAAAAATTTCCCAGAAAATATGAGTCTTCCGACAGGGATCGAATTTGCATCCAACACTTAATCGTCATATAGCCTGACATGCTCTACCATTTAGCTACAGGGGAAGCGTCTGGGTAGCAAGATCGAATTACTGCTTTTAAACTACAAATTTCCCATGATTTTTCTCGAACGCTCCTACTGCTCGAAGCGTATCTTAGCGTAAATCACGGGAAATTTTGAGAACAGCAGGGTAGACTGGGCTTTGTAGCCTTGGTTGGCAAACACTATAATAGAAGGATCACGTTGGGGAACTATTCCACTTCTTTCCCAAGAAGTAATGGTAATTGTTAAATGTGAATATAGGTAGGGGGAAAAGACAGCCAGGAAGCGAGCATTTAAAAGAACAATGATATTTCTGATTGAATCCGCAACGTTATTTCTGAATGAAATCGACGTAATATTTATATAAGTAAAGGTATAAAAGCTTTATTTTTTTTCTGGAAGATTTAAAAAAACAAAAAACAAGATGCCACCCACAAATTTGAAATGTCCAAATCAAACAAATAGAGAAGTTCAAATTTCCGGGAAGTGTTTAACAGATGATAGATTTGATAATAAAATCCGAATAACGAACTGGAATAGCAAAAGATGCTTTCCAAAAACTAAGCAAAGTATTAAGAAACAGAAAAAATACATTAGAGACAAAGTAAAATTACCGTGTTGTTAACCCTAGAACACTAACCATGGGTTTATAGTACACAGCGCAAATTTTTCTATTTTTGATTACAATTTTCAGTACCTGATTTTCTTACCTAAATAATGTTTTTCAGTTCCTATTAATGTTAACTCAAAGTACAAAGTTTGAAGTGCCTGCATGTAAAATATTTCAAATAAAGATTTATATTTAATATTATTTTTGATATTTTCAAAATCGTGTATCATATACCCATGGTTAGTAGTGGTGTAACTTTAATTGATGGTTAGTGTTCTCGGGTTAAGTAATATCAATTCTCATATATGTCTCACGGCCAAATATACGTTGCCCAATGTCCATTCGATCAAATATCTCTGGGCCAAATGTCTCTCTGGCCAATGTTTCTCGGCCATATGTCCGTCGGCCGAATGTCTTTTGGCCAAATGTCCGTCTCCCAATGTCTATTCGAACAAATATCTGTTGGTCAAAAGTCCGTCTGCCAAATGTCCGTCGACTAAATGCTTCTCGGCCAAATGTCCGTCGCCCAATGTCCGTACGGCCAAATGTTTTTTTGCCCAAATGTCTGCTCAGCCAAATGCCTCACGGCCAAATGTCCATTCGACCAAATGTCTTTTGCCCAAATGTCTCTCGGCCAAATTTTCGGCTACGATGGACATGGCATTCAAAAGAACTTGTGTTATTCTTTTTGTTTTACAGTGTTGGATTTCTAATACGTACCGATAGAACGTTTGACTAAAGTCAATTTGGCAAATTAGTTCATTTCTGTACATTGTAACGATATGAAAGAGTATTGACTTATTTAAGATGTCATGTTGATTGATTGACATTGTGAGAGAACGTTACCGTCGAATGAAATATAAAATTATTTTAAAAGCCTTCATGCTTGTGTTCCATGTCTTGATTGTCTCCTTTTTTTTTCTACTTTCCTAACGCTTGAGAATTCACACAATGGAAAGGTCAAAGGAAAATGTTTCATTTTCGTTTGCATTTGTCCTTTGGAAATTCTCGACGACTTTCGGGTTTTCCATTTTCTGTTTGCGAATTTCCGCTTTTTTTCTTTCTTTCTTTATTTCTTTCTTTCTTTATTTATCAATATTTTTGTCTTTCTTTATGTATTTCGTTTCTTTCATTTTCTCTCTCTACTTCACCCAATCTTTTCTTTCTTTCGTTCTCCAATTTTCAACTTTTTTCTCGTTCCATTTCTTTTTAAATATTTCTCTTTTTTGTCCTTCCTTTTTTTTTACACTTTTCATTTTCCGTTTTTTTTCTTTTTCTCACTTTCTCTTTTTATCGTTACGTCTTTCTTTTTTTCCCTTTTCTCACGATCTAGTTTTTTTTCCTTCGCAATGTTTTTTTTTATTTTTTCTGTTTTTCATTTTCTTTCTTTCTTTCTTTCTTTCTTTCTTTCTTTCTTTGATACATCCTACCCAAAAAGCAAAATATCTATTAGGATGCATAAAGGTGTTTCTCTAGACTTCCAGTTCCAATTGTCAGGTATTTCGTGAGAAATGTTTCCCTTGAACTCCCAGAATCTGTCGACATATTTAAGAAAAAAACAAAAACAATTGTTCAGTGATTTTTATTCATATCTATCTATCTATCTATCTATCTATCTATCTATCTATCTCAGTCTGTTCGTATCTATCTATCTATCTATCTATCTATCTATCTATCTATCTATCTATCTATCTATCTCAGTCTGTTCATATCTATCTATCTATCTATTTATCTATCTATATATCTCAGTCTGTTCATATCTATCTATCTATCTATCTATCTATCTATCTATCTATCTATCTATCTATCTATCTCAGTCTGTTCGTATCTATCTATCTATCTATCTATCTATCTATCTATCTCAGTCTCATATATATCTATCTTTCTATCTATTTACCCCAGTCTGTTCGTATCTATCTGTCTATCTAAATATCTATCTATCTATCTGAGTCTGTTCATATCTATCTATCTATCTATCTATCTATCTATCTATCTATCTATCTAAGTACCTGATAATTTAAGGCATAGAACCTTTTAAAATTCATATTTATATATGATTGACTATTTTCTGTCAGAGCGCGCTTTTCAACAGAAACAAAATACAGATACAAAATCACATACAAACACAGATACACATTAAAGGATATATGTACACACACACACACACACACACACACACACACACACACACACACAAACACATACGCACGTACGTGGTTAGGAAGATGCGGCGTCGAGGAAGCCAATTTGCTTTATTTTAAAAAAAAATTTTTTTGCAAAATCCACGCACTCCCCCCGCCCCCGCGCTATACATTGGTTCGCTTAAAAGTCTTTTTCGTTATCTTTTTTTTTTTGCATAGAGAGTCGCCCAGCGGTGTCAAAGTGCCTCAAGGAAGGTGAAAGGTCGCTAAAGTACCAGCTTCTTCACTGAAGATCAACCAAAGAAAAGAACCTGACAGGAAACACCATTTGTGGACACACCCTCAGGTAGTAAGCAACAAGGAAGTAAGTTATATATATATATATATATATATATATATATATATATATATATATATATATATATAATGTTTATACGTTATTTTTATATATATAGCTTATTTAAGGATATGCTCTTATTTAAATAAAACAGTATAAATTACAGTTACCAGCCTGAATGTTCGAGAAATTTCGTAGAAAGTATGAGCCCTCCAACAGGAATCGAACCTGTATTTCTATACGGAAAGCCTCATTTGATCTGACGTGCTACAGAGAAGTGTCTAGTTACCCAAGTTCAAATGACTGTGAACATACA
Organism: Acanthosepion pharaonis; assembly: GCA_903632075.3. NCBI lineage: Eukaryota > Metazoa > Mollusca > Cephalopoda > Sepiida > Sepiidae > Acanthosepion > Acanthosepion pharaonis. Next base: position 834,735 of record CAHIKZ030000254.1, read on the forward strand.
ATCTTTTTTTCTCTCGATTGATTTAGATCTTTCTCGATCAATAATTTCTGCTCACGAAAAGTATTAAGGACAACATATTATGAAAAGGATTAATTTACTTAAATAAACTGTATCTATAAAAATATGGCATAAACAGGAAGCATATTAAATAATTTTCGGATTTCATCCATTTCATAATATATCTATAACTATATCTCTCTCTGTCTATTTTAGAAGATCATGAAGATAAGTGGATTCTGCGCCTAAAAACGCTCCATCCAGCCGCGCTTAAATCACAAATTTAACAATATAGATTGAATTAATTTATAATCCCACAAATCTGGTCCTACCCACACAAGACAGACATGCTTCTGGAGGTGTTGATGCCTCACACTTATACACACGCCCATACTAATATACACACTTACACACATCATATTCATACACTCTCTAATGAGCCAAATAATAACACACACATACTAATATACACATTTATACACATCATACTCACTCACTCCCTAAGAGCCAAATAACACACACACTTAACAATGACACATCCCCTTCCCAGGAACCAATAAAACTGTCAAAATGACCAAGGGAATTCAGAGCAGCATGAATCCATCCAGCTCTCATCTTAAATTACAACTTAAAAGGGACTGCTTGACCAACACAAGGACTGACCAAAATTCATGTTAAAAAAAATAAAATATACAAATGAAAACTACAGACAAATGTTCATTTTCTCCATCATGACATTCATTTCTGTAGTTCACTGCTACCAACAAGCAGAAATATTTCTTCTCCCGATGATGGCCATTTTGGCCGAAACTAGTCGAGGAATCTAAATGGAATAATAAAAACGAAAGAATATACAACCCAGTGTGCCTGAAAGTTTTAATTTTTTAATATTTTTTATTGTTCAAAACACACACACACACACACACACACACGTATATATATATATATATATATATATATATATATATATATATATATATATATATATATATAATAAAAAACTTAAACACTAATATTTCATGGTCATAATTTATTCCATTGGAATCGTAAATACGATCCAATTCATCAGACCTACAAATTCAAAAAGAAAACAGAAAATAACAACTCTGGAAATACAAAATAAAATTTAGAGAGAGTATAAGTATGAGAGTGTGGGACGAATGTTACAGTTAAAGAGATGGGTAACAGACGAGAGAAGGTCGGGGATTAAAATTTAACAGGGAGAAGTTTTAGAGAGGTGAGTCAAAGACGGTTTAAGTGAGAGAAATATGAATGTTGTCGGATGTCTAATACGTTAAAGATCTAACCGGAAAGGACACATTTTGTGGTGACATACACACACAATAGACGATCTAATCTTAAAGGTCAGAATAAGAGGGAGGGGGAGGAAAAGAAAAGAAAAGGGGTGGGGAAGAGAGATGGAGCGGGGGAAACTAAAACTGAAAGGCATTTACTGAAAGTGCTGCTGTGTAATTGAGAAAATTTGACAAAAAAATTAATATCGACTACAGGTTACAAATCAAATATAAACATATAAAAAATAAATATAACGATTATCTAATCTAGCAAGGACCTATATTTTTATGTTCAAAAACACATGCGTATACACACATACACAATAACATATACACGTACATACATACATATAAGCGTGTACCCACATACACACATATATATACCCATGTACACACATACACATATATGCATATATATATATGCATATATATATGCATATATATATATATATATATATATATGTATATACACACACATACACACATCTACATATTCTCACATACATATACATACATACATGCACAATACATACATACACACACATACACATACATGTATACATATACATAAATACACACACATACATATACACATACATCCATACACATCCACTCCTACATATATATATACACATTTACACAGGACGGACATACACATACGTGCACATAAACATATATACATAAAACCTTACATCTCCATGCAATTACATACACCCATCTACACAAATAAACAATGTATTCCTATATCTATCCATCTGACTTTACATACATACATATATACATACATATACACCCATATACAGATATATATGAGTACATTCATACCGAAACATACACACACATATAAACACATCTACATATACATCTATCTACATATACATACATCCATATACGCATACATAAAGATACATATACATATATACGCATACATATACATATACATCCATACATACACATACATATACCTATATACACACCTACATATATACACATATACACACATACACACACAGGTACGCACATATACATATACATATAAATTAAAATGTAAAATCTAAAAAAGTAAAATTTAAAAAAAATTGGTCTAAAAAAAAATTAAATACATAGCGCATCACATAAATATACACAATGATATATATATATATATATATAAACATATTATTCATAATAGTCATTCCATTAAAATGTCATGCCCGATGTTATTGAACTAAGATGGAACTGACATAAGTGACAAAATGTTACAAAACGGTGTTTATGTTTTGAATTGTTTCTTATGTCTACATTTAGAAAATATCTCATTACGAAGATTCAGCAGTTCGTGTTGATTCTTATCTTTGATAATAAAAATATATATATAGTAAATGTAACAAATCTGTTGGTATATAATCTAAATATTAAAACTGATCCACAAAAAGAGCCCATGTATTTATTATTACAGAGCAAATAGTCGTTTCCTTTCTTCTGACAGAAATATTGAAATGGTTAAATTCTGTATTTTTTTTTTCATAGTTAAATTTCTGTTTCTGACCGAACTCAGTCTACGTCGGGATTTTGATGAGAAAGAAAACCGGTGTTTTTTTTTTGTCTGCCGAAATAGGCTATTCACCATATGAGGTGATTTATGATTTTATTGATATATATATATATATATATATATATATATATATATAGTCATTCACAGACAGACTGTTTCGCTGTATCACAGCTCCTCAGTGTGGCTAGACATCCGATTACTTCAAGCCGTGATCGAAACCCGACTGATTTGACATCAGTCAGATATCTTACCACGGCAGAAAGGAAGGGAATTTTATCGTTTTTCTCTATACGAAATACGCCAGCGGCTCGGAGAACTCAATTCAATTTCAGGGGTGGCCATACTGCTGCGTGCGTGCCTTTATGCAGCCCGTGGAGACATGTTGACTAAGATCCTCTTTACATTGCAGTTACTATAAAAGGTAGATAAGAAAAAATAATTAAAGTTTACAATTATTAATTGGGTGTGATTTAAGGCCCCATTGGATTAAAACGTAAGTTTAAAGTTCATAGTAAAAATATTTAAGAACTTAAATCCTAATTTTAATGATGGAAATGTGTTAGGCATTGTTCTTTAGTGCTGAGGGAAGGCAAATAGATTAAAGAAATTTCTGATCAGCAAGTGTTACAGAGGAATGTCCGAAGATTGAGGTCATGGATAAAGAGATTAAGGGATTAAGGAGACCGCCCTTATGTCATGTATATATTTTATTTGAATGTACAGAAAAGCAACTTCACACATTTTTCTTAGAAATTTCGTAGTTGATTACCATATTAAATATGCGCAATAGAGTTAAAACAACAATCAGCCAAGATTGTGAATATATATATATATATATATATATATATATACCTACAAATATAGATAAGTATACTCGTTTCGAAAAACCCTCGAATTTTTGATTTGCTAATAATCAAATCAATCTCGAGGGAAAAAAAGGTTTTAAAAAATGAAAGACCTAGAAACATAAAAGTCTGTCGAAAAAAAATCGCACAGATACAGGTTTGAAGCCCAAAGAAAAAACCCCAATACCAGTAACATAACGATCCGTTTAGATCCCTGACGATCCGTTTTGGTGAAACCTAGGTAGGTTTGTCTGGCTCACTAGGTGTATCTAGTATCTGTATCTATCTATCTATCTATCTATCTATCTATATATATATATATATATATATATATATATATATATATATATATATTATTCCCATTCTCCTTCCCATTATACATTTTCTGTTGTATTAATTTAAATTAAATCTCTCGTAGAGGCCTGAAGAGCAGGAGCGAAACCGGTTTGTTTCGGTTTCAACATGTTTGTAATATTAAGCTACTTTTATTTTTTAATTAAATTTTTTAATTAAATTTTTTTATATATATATATATATATATATTATATATATATATATATATATATATATATATATATATATATATATATATATATACATACATGAATAAATAATATTGTATACATGCATTTCTTAATATTTATATAAATTCGTTTTAACAAAATATGTATGGAAGAAAAACGAATGTGTCAAATTTGTTTATAACTTGCTGCTCTCAAACATCTCAGCTTTATTGTATGACCTGAAGATAATCACCGCTGGGTGTTGAAAAGAATGTCCACTTTTATATTTACATATGCTCTATCACTGATATTGTGTACTTTAACTGATAAATATAGAATTCCATAAAACTAGAGACGTCCACAAACGAAGAAAAAAAAATGAAAAAACGTGATGCCAAAAGTTTAAAATGAAGTTTAAATAATAAAAAAATGCACTTTAACCGATAAATATAACATAAAACTAGGGATGTACGCAAAAAAGAAAAAAAAAAAAAATTTAGATATTTTTTTTTTTTTTTGTGGACGTCCCTAGTTTTAAGGTATGCTATACTTATCGGTTAAAGTGCATTTTTTTAATTTTTAAAAATTCATTTTCAACCTTAGGCATCATGTTTTCTTTTTTTTTTTAAATTAAAAAATGCACTTTAACCGATAAATATAGCATACCTTAAAACTAAGAACGTCCACAAAAAAAAAAAAAAAAGAAAAAACGTTACACGGTTTAAAATGAATTTTCAAAAATTAAATGCATTTTAACCAATAATTATCGCATACCTAAAACCTATCGGAGTCCACAAAAAAAAAAAAAAAAAAAAAAAGTGATGGCTAAGTTTCCAAATGAAATTAAAAAAAAAAAAAATACACTAACTGATAAATATAGGATTCCTTAAAACTTAGGACGTTCACAAAACAAAACAAAACAAAAAAAGAAAAGAAAGAAAGAAAGAAAGAAAGAAAGAAAGAAAGAAAAGAAAAAAAAAAAAAAAAAAAAGAAAAACATGATGCCTAAGGTTTAAAATGAATTTTTTAAAATTAAAAACTGCACTTTAACCGGACGCAAAAAAGAAAAAAAAAGGGACGTACGCAAAAAAGAAAAAAAAAAGAAAAAAAAAAACAACTTAGATATCAGTTTTTTTCGTGGACGTCCCTAGTTTTAAGATATGCTATAATTATCGGTTAAAGTGCATTTTTTAATTTTTAAAAATTCATTTTCAACCTTAGGCATCATGTTTTCTTTTTTTTCTTAAATTCAAAAATGCACTTTAACCGATAAATATAGCAAACTTTAAAACTAAGGACGTCCATACAAAGAAAAAAAAAACTTTACACGGTTTAAAATGAATTTTCAAAAATTAAAAAATGCAATTTAACCAATAATTATAGCAAACCTGAAACCTATTCCTTAAAACTTAGGACGTCCACAAAACAAAAAAATATAAAGAAAGAAAGAAAGAAAGAAAGAAAGAAAGAAAGAAAGACAGACAGACAGAAAAACGTGATGCCTGAGGTTTAAAATGGTTCCTTAAAAATTAAAAATAAATTGACTTTAACCAATAAATATAGCATACCTTAAAACTAGGTGACTTCTACAAAAAATAAGAAACGTGATGGCTAAGATTTCAAATGAATTTTTAAAAATCAAAAATAATTCTTGAAGCTTTTATTGTAGTTTTAAGTCTTACCTAATAGTTTAAATTTAATATTTCCAATAAGCAAAATACTTTCAGAAACTAATTTAAATTGACTGGAAGATATTTTTCTTTTTCTTTTTGGTAGATTAGCTGATTAATCGTCTTTAATCACATTGCAATTCTCTGTATTAAAATATCTTCCAAAATTAAATATACCATTCTTAAAATTTATTTTAGGAATAGTAGCATGTATATTGAATTTTAGAAATATTGGCACTAAATTTGTTATTGTCATTGCTTTTATTTTCTGATATTATCGTGTATGGTAGTTCATACTTACTAAAATCATTACGTTTATGCATATTGTTTTGACCAAGTAAATGGTTAAGTAATAACAAAAACCAGGTTTGCAGATATATCGTATATTAAACAATAAGTACACCAGAAGAGTATTACACAACTAGTGAGAGTGTATCGAATGAACTAGTGCTCAATCTAGTCACTGTTCACTGTTTCCCGAAGCCTTCTCTCCTACTAACCTTATAGTAGGCGGAAGAGTCTAGCATAGACACCACAATACATATACAAAAAAAAAAAAATTCAAACTTTTTATTAAAATATTACTATTTAATTATTTGTAATAAAATTTTCTGTTTATGATTTTCGATTAATAATAAAAGGCTGAAATTCATACAGAATTTTTGAAGGGGTTAAAATACATTTTTCTAGTTAAAATTTAAAAAGAATGAAAAGAATTCATTGTTCTTCAAAAATTGTTTTCTTAAGACAATTGTGTCCTTAATATATTTCATTTATAAAAGCAATTAAAAGCTTTTCTAATTAAATAATATCTTAGTTTTATTTCATTTTTTATTTTACGATTCAGGGCAGATTTTCGGTAAATGGTGTTTGTTTGAGGAAAAACAAATTGATAATTTAATTGCTCCAAAGAGTTCTGCTTTTAACAAACATAGATATAGAGAAGCTGATGATTTATCTTTTTTTTTTTTTAACCATTTCACCCCAAGCAAGGCAAGAATGCCACTGGTATGCAGGGGTTTACAGAGAGTGAAAGTGTGCGAAAAGACTGGGCATAGAAGAGATTGAGGAAAGGATAAGAGATGAACGAGGTTCAAGTCAACAGAAGATTGCGGTTGAGGTTGCAGTTAAATATTTGAAGATTGTAGTTATCAGGGAAGCAAGAAAGCGGAAGGGAACTCGACTGTCGGGAAGTGCGAGAAAAGCAGCTGCTGGAGTAGAAGTGGTGGTTACATTTAACTCTTTCAGTAATAAAAGTATGGGACCTAGATGCCAGTCTAGTAGCACGTTTGAATTCATGTAGTCAGGTCACCTAGGAAAAAAAGCTTGTCAGTACAGTAGCCATGAAAATATGTGTAGAATAGTCAGAGGGAAGTCACGTCGCTTTGGTGAGAAAGTGACGTAAGTCGAGATACCAAGTCAGTGTCTATTACATTTCTTTGGAAAACATTTTATTATCTAATCTAGAGAATGGTCCTAAAGTTTTGGACTAAAGTGAATATATATATATATATATATATATATATATATAATTACATGGACAAAGTCCGACAATTATTTAAAGCATTTTTACGTTTATACATTCTTTTTATAGATATAAATATTTAAGTAAATGCTCTGCTTTATAATAAACAGTATTAAACAACATTTACCGGCCTGAATGTCTCAAAAATTTTCAAAGAAAATATTCGTCCTCTGACAGGAATCAAACATGTATCCTATAAAAAAGAGCGTATAAACATAAAATAATATCTGAAAATAATTGTCTGACTTTGTCCATTTCATAACACACGCACGCACACACACACACGCACACACACAGACTATATATATATATATATATATATATATATATATATATATATATATATATTTTAAACAATTTTTTAAAAATACAATTTCAGAAATATTTTCACTCATTGATGAATATGTCTTGAAAGTTTCTTTAAAATCTGACAATCATTTGATTTTTGCTAAAATTTCTAAAACAATGTGTTTTTAAATGCTAAAAAGACGATAAAATTCCCTCTTTGGCCCACCTGCTGATAAATAAAAAACAAGATTTTTAATCAAAATCTCGAACGTGCTAGAAAGGATTAAAAAAATTTAATAAAATAATTCAAAAATATTTTTGTCTTTGCTGTTAATAATAGCATAAACATGTTGACGATAAAACTTTGTTTTCATCATTTGGGGAGTCTTTTTACATTGTTGGAAGTACCTACTTAATAATATTATCAAAACACTTTTAGTATCTGTCTATATTTCTGAGATGAAGTATTATGTACACTATTTACATTATTCGGACTATTGTCCTCATCTTTGTCGCCATATTTATCACCCTTCAGTATCTGTCTATATTTCTGAGATGAGGTATTATGTACACTATTTTCATTATTCGGACTATTGTCCTCATCTTTGTAGCCATATTTATCACCCTTCAGTATCTGTCTATATTTCTGAGATGAGGTATTATGTACACTATTTTCATTATTCGGACTATTGTCCTCATCTTTGTAGCCATATTTATCACCCTTCAGTATCTGTCTATATTTCTGAGATGAAGTATTATGTACACTATTTACATTATTCGGACTATTGTCCTCATCTTTGTAGCCATATTTATCACCCTTCAGTATCTGTCTATATTTCTGAGATGAGGTATTATGTACACTATTTTCATTATTCGGACTATTGTCCTCATCTTTGTAGCCATATTTATCCCCCTTCAGTATCTGCCTATATTTCTGAGATGAGGTATTATGTACACTATTTTCATTATTCGGACTATTGTCCTCATCTTTGTAGCCATATTTATCACCCTTCAGTATCTGTCTATATTTCAGAGATGAGGTATTATGTATTAATTATTTACATTATTCGGACTATTGTCCCTCATCTTTGTAGCCATATTTATCCCCCTTTCAGTATCTGCCTATATTTCTGAGATGAGGTATTATGTACACTATTTTTCATTATTCGGACTATTGTCCCTCATCTTTGTAGCCATATTTATCCCCCTTCAGTATCTGCCTATATTTCAGAGATGAGGTATTATGTACTATTTTCATTTTCATGTCCTCATCTTTGTAGCCATATTTATTCAGTATCTCATATTTTTGAGGTATTATACACCATTTTCATTATTCGGACTATTGTCCTCATCTTTGTAGTATTTGTCACCCTTATATTTCTGAGATGAGGTATTATGTACACTATTTTTCATTATTCGGACTATTGTCCTCATCTTTGTAGCCATATTTATCACCCTTCAGTATCTGTCTATATTTCTGAGATGAAGTATTATGTACACTATTTACATTATTCGGACTATTGTCCACATCTTTGTCGCCATATTTATCACCCTTCAGTATCTGTCTATATTTCTGAGATGAGGTATTATGTACATTATTCAGACTATTGTCCTCATCTTTGTCACCATATTTATTACAAAGTTTCGGCCGTTGTACGGTCCGGCCTTCTTCAGGTGATTGGAATGTCGAACGGAACCTTTTATTTCGCTCACTGAGGTAGACTGTTCTAGTTCAACGTGCCATGTTTTAATGGATGTCAGTTATAAGTTATCTCTGTTAATATCAATATATATATATATATCAATATATATATATATATATATATATATATATATATATATATATATATATATATATATATATTAGCAACTGGAATAATTTAGAAAAACGCTGTTATATTCAGAAAGAAAGACAAAAGAAAGAAGAAAGAAAGAAAAAAGAAAAAAGAAAGAAAGAGAAGCAGATAAACATAAGCGAAAGAAATATAAATTGCTATACAGGCAGACAGAAGAAGAGATCGTCAAAGGCATGAAAAACACTGGAATATTCAGATACTGAATAGACGCGTTGTATTGGCACTTAAACAATATTTTGATAAACAAAACGAAAGAGAGGCTGAGAGACAGACAGATATGAACAGGCTGACATAGATAGATAGAGAGAGAGTGAGAGAGAGATGAGAGATAGAGAGATGAGATAGAGATGATAGATAGATAGATAGATATCAAAACAGACAGATAGATGATAGAGATGAATAGATAGATAGATAGATAGATAGATAGATATGAACAGACTGAGATAGATGAATGAATGAACAGACTGATATAGATAGATAGATAGATAGATAGATAGATAGATAGATAGATAGTGACAGAGATAGATATGAACAGACTGAGATAGATAGATAGATAGATAGATAGATAGATAGATAGATAGATAGATAGATAGATACTGCAATAGATATGAACAGAGATAGATAGATAGATAGATAGATTGATATGAACAGGCTGTCATAGATAGATAGATAGATAGATAGATAGATAGATAGATATGAAATGACTCAGATGGAATCCTTCTTCATCAGCTAATCACTTTTCTGATTAGCTGAAAATTAAAAACAAAAAAACTACTTTTTTCTTTTATCTTTGAATTGGAATATAATTTCGTTTCTGAAGCTGCTTTGATGTTTCTCTTACTGCAAATCGTAGATGTTGTTTTTGATTAAATAATATATTCTTTCTTAATATATCGACACTCGTTCATGCTCTCGTCGAATGACTGCACATAGGCACTTCTCAGATAAGGGGTACCTCGAAGCGGTGTAATATTTAGCAAGCTTGTCTCGCTAGAACATTTACGACTGACTAGTGAACTCGATCCTCATTGGGTGCCCCATACTTTCGGCCTTGTGCCACATCTAAGCTACGCTTGGAAAATTACTACGTATTTCTCAGCTGTTACGGAACGCTCTTGCAACATTTCAGATGTGTTGTGTGTGTGTGTGTGTTTTTTTGGGGGGGGGTATCTGACGTCGGGGTGTCATTACTGCAACCCTGCAATCAACCATTTTCCTGACCCCTAACTGACCTTCTTGTCCCTAACGTTCTCACAACATTATGAGGCTGCAGCGGAAGAATTTCGAACTTCTCAATTATATTATCAGAATATTACTGAAAAAAATGAGACTTACGGCCATATCATGTTGAAACAACAGTTCCCATAGGATCACTGATGTTAAGCAACGTTGAACTTTGTCAGTACCTGTATGGGTGACCACTTGGGAATATCAATCAAATACTGATTCGCTACCCAGGCATGTATTTTAGATTTATTTACATTATCTGGAATATAACTGTATCGAAACTACCTCGGCCACAAAGTGGGGTATCATTTTATATATGGATTGTAACATAGAACTGATCCCCCACTTTGTATCCGCATTATAATTTGTTTGTCAAATTCTGATCAGGCATGGATCCAGCTTTTCTCCCCAACTACGGGTTAAATAGTAAGAATTGTAACAGTAAATCCTTATTGTCTCCAAATAAAAATTATTACAATCTAAAAGAATTTTCTGGGTTTCATTAACATGCAAAAAGTTTATAACCCGTAGAAACCGAATCAATCAAGGCAATACAGATTAGCTACGAAGGAATGGATTTTAAATTTATTTACTTTGTTTGGAATATAAATCTATAGAAATTACAGTGGCACAAAGTCAGGGATCAGTCTATATATTGATTTTTTAAATAGAAGTGATCTCACACTTTGTATCCACATTATAATTTCTTGTTTCTTTGTCAAATTCTGACATCTTGGGTAAGACGATAACCTACATCCGCCCACTAGGTAAGACGATAAACTACATCCGCGTCCTTGGGTAAGACGATAAACTACATCCGCGTCCTGGGTAAGACGATAAACTACATCCAGCAGCGAGGTCCCTGATCAGGAGTTTTTGAGGAGCATGGAACCAGCTCTTAATTGCTGGTGTTCCCAGGTCCACCGTCCGGGGTGGTAGCACCTGTTAGGGTCCCAGCTATGGGCAAATAGTTAACCCCTAAACTGGGGTCAAAACACTATGAAAGTGTAAAAATAAGTTTTAATACCAGCAATACATTTTTGTAAAAAAATATTACCAGCAATGCATTTTTGAAGAAAAAATATATTAGCAGCAATACATTTTTGACAAAAATATTACCAGCAATAAAAATCTTGTCGGCATTAAATAACCCACTGAGGGGTTGAAATGTCGTAAAACAAAACAAAACAAAACAAATCAATCAAATTTTGACAGGTATCAATTCATGTTTCCTCCTTTCTAGTTATGAGTCATTTAGTAAAACTTGTAACACTAAAGCATTATCTCTTAAAAGAAAATTTCTTAAAATCTAAAATATTTTCTGGCTTTAAATAACCTAAGCCGTAAAAAAAACCCAAAAAAACAAATCCAATCAATCAATGAGTAATACATATGTATAGAATATATTAATTTAAAAAAAAAAATAAAAATGACTAATTTACATGATCAGATTTTTCAATTTTCAGATCTTCCTGAAATTTAAGATCTATTTTATACTAGCAGTAGAGCCCAGTGTTACCCGGGGATGTAACAGTAAGAGATAGATCAAGTATCGACCATCATAAAGACTGAAAAATAAAATTGACAAAGATTATTGTTTAAGGTTGACGGACACGCATGTCTTAATTAGTTATTTTTTTTTTTTTTTTACGAATTGGTCAAACCCAAACTCGAACAAGAACATTGTTTTCAATCGTTATGAGTCTATCGATTGAATAGAATTTTATTAAAACAATTGTCTTGTAAATGGAATTTTTAAAGCATTCTGAATGTAAAAATAAAGAAAAAAGTGTGCAAGACAATAAGAAACACAAAAAAAGTGAAGTTTTGTTGAAATCGGTTGAAAAATGTAGGAAATCCGATCCTATATATAAACGAACACACACACAACCTGAATTTTATAATAAGTATAACTCGATATGAGTTGTCCCTCTTTCATTTTCGCGATGCCTCTTAATCGTGTTTTCAAATTGATTTCGTGCAAAAACAATTGTGTTTTTCCAACTTTTTGGCGCTGTCAGAACCA
>CAHIKZ030000254.1:852500-867500 GCA_903632075.3 Acanthosepion pharaonis
GACAAAAAAAAAAAAAAAAAAACTAGGGGGGTAAATATTTTTTCATACAATTTCTCATGCGAAAAAAAAAAATCCTTTTTTCATTAACGGGAAAAAAGTCTAATTTAGTCCGAATGTTCTTTTTATCCGTCTACAGCTTTCAAAATTGAACATTTAAAATTTTCAATAGTTAAATAGGGCGATCATAAAAAAATAACGTTCAACGTCAAAAATTTTTTTTTTTGTTGTTGTTTTTGCACCAACCCCCATTTTAGGGTTTTTTTTTTGTTTGTCATAGTTTGTTGACGATATGTTTTGAAAAATTGTTTTCATTTTTGTCTGGTCAATATATATATATATATATATATATAATATATATTAAGTGTTGTGTGTGTGTGTGTGTGTGTGTGTGTGTGTGTGTGTATTTTTAGCCTTTTTATACATGTAGATGGCTATGATAGATTTGTAAAAAAAAAAACACAGTAGCATCCGGTTTCATCCTTTAAATCAAATCTGTTAACGGGGAGAGCTTTACATCAGGAAAGGCAACCTTCTCTTTGTAAACAAAGAGATTGTTTGCATTGAAATTTATAGAAATCTAAATTGGTATAATTTTTAAATAATAATTTTTTTTTTTTTTTTTCTCCCTATATATTCATATCATCCATGACAGACTTTTTCTTTTCTTTTCCTCATAATCTTAGTTCCCCGTTAACAGTTCTGATGAGAGGACAAAACCGGTTCATTGTAGTGATTGTGATTTTTGTTTTAAATCTAAAATAATGAATATTACAATATATAATTTCTTGATTTTTTTTGCCTTAATATTGTACTTATATTCTTTTCAAACATATATATATATATATATATATATATATATATATATATATATATATATATATATATATATATATATATAATTGTTGAAACTGTAGAGAATCTCAACATTGTTTTCAGATCAATATGGTATAAATATATATATATATATATATATATATATATATATATATATATGGTCTGAAAAGTTAAGACATTGCGTCTATTATTGACAACAAAATCCGTTCATACTGACGAATAACCTTCCGTGTATTGATGTTAAAGGATGAGAGAAAGTGCTATAGCTGTTTAAATTTTTTTTATTTCAATTTCCCTAAGAGACGATATTCTTTCAAGATCATCTTCAGGGATGCAAGTAATACAAAACTATATGTTGTTCATTAATATAAAAGTATTTATACAAAGTTTTGCGTTGTTGTCTATTACCGTAATTTTTTTTCATTTTGCTTTTAAATGCAAAAACATTGACAATGTTCTGAGCTTTCATTAGAATGTCAAAAATTATCCATTATGGATTTTTTTTCTCTCTAGGTTATAATGTGATGGTCACGCATACAAACGTAACTTTCCACTCCATCTTATTATATCCCAAATTCCCCCTCCTGTCTACCAAATAACTAAAACGTTTAACCAATTAATTACACGGTACATACCTAACAAATATAGCGTTAAATCAATTATTTCAATCTTAAAATTCTAATGTCTCCATCAAAACATTGAAATTTTATTTATTCATTAACTTTCCCCCAATAGAAGTGGATAGGTTCGCCTAACATCCGGTTCATACTTATCATTTGTTTCCTGTTTAGGTTTGGGTTTCCGGTTTCTTTTAGAGTCTAGTTTAATTCTAATCTTCTAAGTCACCACCTAAACTCTGGAATTTGATTTAGTGTTTATTCATTAATTTTTCTTCAATAGGAGTGGATAGGTTTGCCTATCATCCAGTCCACATTTATAATTTGCTTCCTGTTTAATATTTGATTTCCGGTTTCTTTTAGAGTCTAGTTCAGTTCTGACATTCTAACGTCTCCACCTAAACTCTGAAATTTTATTTACTATTCATTAATTTTTCCTCAATAGGAGTAGATAGGTTCGTCTATCATCTGGTCCACTCTTATCCCTTCTTTCCTATTTAGGATTGTATTTCTAGTTCGTTGTAAAGTTTTCTAATTCTCTTTTATTTGAAGTAGCTTCTTAGAATAATAATTTTATTAAAGTGTCAACAATCGTCCTAGATGGAGAAGTTCTATAAAGAAAAATTGGTTCGATTCCAGTCGGAGGCACATTTTTTTTTCTTATACATACATGCATACATATATACACGGGGATGGTCTCTTCTTGACAGAAGAAGATCATCTTCGCAATATATTTCTTTCTTTCTTTTTTTTTTATATAACTTTCAGATTCGCCGTTCATGAGACCACAGATGACTTTTTAAACCAGCCTTACTTTTACAAGCTTTTGGGCAAATGTTGCACCAGAAATGGAGACCCCTAAGCCCAACAGGCACGACAATGTGAATTTTCATGTGGCTTGTTGATTCAGAATTTGACACAAATGAAATTTTAATGTAAACACACACAGATATATATATATATATATATATATATATATATATATATATATATATATATATATATAATAGATGGCCACTGCCATTCTGAGGATACCGTCTACTTCTGAATTCATTGCTAGCCCACCTATCGACTATCTACTGAATTTCACTCACAAGGTTTAGGTCAACCAGTGGTATAGCTTTATATATATTTATATATATATATATATATATATATATAAGACATTTTTTTTATGTTTATACATTCTTTTTAATAGATACAAATATTTAACAAATATATATATTTATAATAAATATATTAAATAACATTTACGAGGCCTGAATGTCTGAGAAATTTTCATCAAACAACATGTAAATGTTGTTAATACTGTTTATTATAAACACTATTTGAATAAATATTTGTATCTATAAAAAGAATGTTATAAAAAAATCTTCAAAATAATTGTCGGACGTTGTCCATTTAATAAATGAGCATACGCGCACACACACAAACAGATATATATATATATATATATATATATATATATATATATATATATAAAATATATATATAGAAAATCAGCCGATTTTTTTACGTTGATTTAATGTCCCCTCGATATGAAATGATTTTGTCTATATGATAAAATTTAAATACATATATATATATATATATATATATATATAATATATAATATAATATAAAAGACCCAAACACTAATATTCCATGGTTATAACTTATTACAATGGAATCGTAACCACGATCCAATTCATCAGACCTACGAATTCAAAAAGAAGAGTACATATTTTCTTATATTCGTCTCATCTGCTTGATGAGTCCTCGTAATTCTTATTCTGCTTTTGATTTCTTTTCTATGCCAACAATGAGAACTTTTGTGGCCATTTTTTTACATGATAGACAAGTTTTTAAACGACCTGTACAGTCTTTAACCCAATGCCAAGACCCAAAACGATAGCATAGACTGGAGGGTAGTTATTTTTTTATGTTGATTATAATTAGAAAATTTTGTTTTACCTGTTCTTCAGGCGGGAAAATCGGTTCGTTTTGTTTTTGAGAGGACCGGGAAAATTTGTTTTGCCTTCGTACTTCAGCAAAGACTACCTGTGCTATGCCAACTTTTTCTAAAGGTCTTTTGGATCTTTCTTCACACTGATGTATCTCTGGCAGTCTTCGGCTAGTTTTGAAGTGTCTAGATCTTGTTCACTCTCCAATTTAGTAAGTATTCTGCGTCTCATTTCCGCGTCTTTGGTTGAAACCAGGCTTTGGACGTAAATTAAGCATTTGAAATTGTTTGCTGAGTTCTGATAATCTGAAGTCGAGGAAGCAATTTTTTGTTAACAATGGATGCGAACTTTTGTAATTTTCTTCCTTCCTTTTCGTAAAGGTTCAATCATTTTCCATCTTTTATGGAATAGTAAATATTACATTTGAAAAGTTCCGTTAGCAGTTTTATGGATTCTTTGAACGTTTGTCTCGCTATTTTTTCGCCTAAAGGATATAATTTACTAATTTGGTATAAGCTGTTGTTGCCTTTTTTTTTTAGTAATAAGCGTACTTTACGTGCGTCTGACCAATCTCTGCTGTCAAAATCATGTGAAAATTAAAACCTTCGGAATTTTTTTTATCCAAAGTTTTATCTTCGACGGGTGCGTACTTAAAAATCTTCGTCCGATTATTTTTTTAAAGTGTCTTGAGAAAGAGAACTTTTTCGTTCTCAATTTTTTTGAATATTTGTCACTGCACATAACAATAATTTTGTAATTCCAGATGTTTCTGTTCGTACCTTTGTTGCTGTTCAAATTGGATTTTGATAAGTTCCATAATGGTTGACTAAAAAATCTTCCATGTTAACGTATTTTTTTGTAACCTGATATTCTGTAGCCTGTGCACGCAAAAAAAAAAAAACACAAAAAAAAAAAAAAAAAAACTTTCCTTTGTTGTCAGTGAAAATTTTATATCAAAAAAAGAAATGTTTTTTTTTTTTAGGAATAGAGTTTCGTATTACCCTTTAAAAATCACGTCGCCAATTATTTCGACAAAAATCGACGGAAAATCAAAAAAAAAAAAAAAAAAAAAAAAGGTATGTCCTCCGCGCGGAGAGTTGGTTTCTTCGTCGCCACTTGCTATACTGTGGCGAAGGAATTTGTTTTTTTTGTTCTTCCACCGAATGAATTCGAATCTTCGTCGCCACTTGTTATGGTCCGGTTCCTTGTGCCACGGTGATAGTCCAAGGTAGAACCAATAAAGAAGAACGCGAACACAGATATGGAATAACACAGATATATTACAAACAGGAATATATACAGAGAAGTAGAAGTGTTAGTATGAACAATCAGGTTTAGTAGAGAGAACAATGTAGTCTCGACCAGTATCACTATTCCAATGTATTGCAGTAATTGTCTGAAAGCGACTCTGTTTCGAACTGCCTCTGACTCGACTCTTGACTCGACTTGAACTACTGACTCACTGAATGACCACTGAATGACCCTTGCCTAATCCTGAGGCGCAGTATTTATTAAGTATGGAATAGTCCATTACTATTATTATGGGTAAGATCCCATAACAATTATAGCTATTAGGGAAGCAAGTAAGAGGAAGAGAGTTTCACTGTCGGGAAGTGCGAGATAAGATGTTTAACCGTTTCGACAGTGAAAAGTTGGGAATGAGATGCCAACCTAGTAAGACGCTTAAATTCATGCAGTTGGAGTGCCAGTGAGAGTAGCTCGTCAGCGCAGTTGCCCTGAAAATAATTGTAGAAAAGACGGAGGGTAGCTACAGCACGTTCGCGAAAGAGTGTCTGTAGACGGGATGCCAGGTCAGGACCTATCATATTGTATATCCATCTCTGGATTTTGACGAGGAATTCGAGATGAACAGCGGGGGCACCAATTCATACATGGCAGCAGTATTTAATGTAAGGACGAATGGTTGATTTGTAGATTTGAAGGCGAGAAAAACCTTCTGGTCCGACACAGAGAACCAACTTTCCTTGCGGTAGATGAAGCTATTGATTCAATGTTGTTGTTTCCACCTCAGGTCGGTGGAAAACGTGAGACCAAGAAGACGCAGAGAGACGCTCTCGTTGAGTTGAGAATCATTTGATACGAGGCAGGGATGGTTATCTAGGGTGGGTAAATGAGAAAAGTTTCATTTTGGAAGCATTAAAGTTTACAAGCAATTTCCTGTCCCAGTCAACCACAGATTGGCGACCGTTTTCGAGACCAGTATGACATTCATATTTAAAAGTTTCTTATTTATTTAGTATACATAAATTCGAAATTAAAATATATTTTTTCTTTCCTAGCAAAAACTCATACGTTTTTTCTCTTAAGTTTTTCTTACATTAGGAAAAAAAGTGGTTATCACAAATTTGTCATGAGAAGAAAATTGCACATCAGAACAATTCTTCTATCATATAGTTCCCGGGTAAATTTTATATTATTCTATTTTGAACGCCTGGCAAAATTTAGCCAAGGTTGTCCTGATTGGAAGTTATAACACAAGTTAAAACAGAACAAATGAAAAAGAAGAAACTTATAAACTTGTACTGGAAAGTATACGATATAGAAATTAAGTTATTGATAGACATGCTTCCATGTCGTTTTCGTCCTCGTGGCGAGAGATTTCTGGTATTTCGCACTCCCATAGATTTAAGTAATAAAAAAAACGAGAAAGAGAAAAAAACAAATTTCGTTAACATTCAAAGTTAAAAAAACAACACGAACAAGAATTGAAAAACACAGATCTAAGTTTAAAGAAAAAAAAATACTGGCGTGCAGTATTGTTAGCAAACTACCCGTAAAAAGAGATTTTTTATGTAGAAACCAATCATACATAGCAGGTGATCACCATGTCAATCTGTTATTTTAATATGCTGTAAGAATCAAATAATTGTATGACCTTATCTGAAAAATCTGTTATTTTAAAATACTGTAAGAATCAAATAATTGTATGACCTTATCTGAAAAATCTGTTATTTTAAAATACTGTAAAAATCAAATAATTGTATGACCTTATCTGAAAAAAAATCAGTTATTTTAAAATGCTGTAAGAATCAAATAATTATATGACCTTATCTGAAAAATCTGTTATTTTAAAATACTGTAAAAATCTAATAATTGTATGACCTTATCTGAAAAAAAATCAGTTATTTTAAAATGCTGTAAGAATCAAATAATTATATGACCTTATCTGAAAAATCTGTTATTTTAAAATACTGTAAAAATCAAATAATTGTATGACCTTATCTGAAAAAAAAATCAGTTTTTTCAAAATGCTGTAAGAATCAAATAATTGTATGCCCTTATCTGAAAAATAATAAAGAAAACAGAAACAAAGAAAACGACAAAACGAAGGTGTAAGTTGAATATGGATGCATCCAATAAATTAAAAATGGTAATGATTAAATGTAGATTTTTATCGCTTAAATTTACAAAATAATCAGCCAGATATAAGCAAGAATTGCTAATTTGGCAAACCTAAATTATTCTCCTGTCTCACTTAATCTCTCAAGGTATTTGCATCAACTTTATTGTTTTACTTTCGTTATGGGTAAAAGATTCGATTTCAATATAAGAAATTTAAAACAAAAAATTGAAGCAATAAACAACCCTGTTAAGATGACAGAAGATAACGATTGAAATGGCATTTACATTTCTGAAAATCAAAGTTGATTGGGAAGCAAGAAGATGGAAGAGAGTTCCACAGGTGGTAAGTGTGAGAGAAGAAACTGTTAGCATAGAACTTACGGTAACATCTAGCGGCCATTTCAACCGTAAAAAGATGAGACCTTGCCGCCAATCTAGTACTGCGCTTAAATTAACAAAAGCTTTGACAGAACAATTACCATGGAAGTATTTGCAGAAAATGTTGTCACACACACACACACACACACACACACACACACATATATAACAATTTATATTTGGGTAGCAAGCATTCTTTTAAATATCTTTCCTTAATTACGTCAGACAAGGAAGATTTAATTATTTTTTAATTTACTTTTTCCACAATCCTTAACTTTTTCTGTTTTGTGGGTGTAAGGGAATACAGAAATTTCCATAATTTTAAATTTCCCTAGCGCTTTCGGCCACTATTTTAGCCATTGTCAAGAGGATATATATAACTATATAACTATAACTATAACTATATATATATATATATATATATATATATATATATATATATATATATATATATATATATATATATATATATATATATATATATATATATATATATATATATATATATATATATATGTGTATTTGGCAGCAACCTTTCTTTTTAAAGATATTTCATTACATACAGCAGACAAGAAAGATTTAATTAATTTTTATTTAGTTGTTCCAGCATTTATACGTTTTTCGTTTTATAGAAAATTTCCATAATATTCATTGTCCCAAGTGCTTTTTCGGTCACATTTTAGCCATTTTCAAGAGGTTTTGTAATATATATATATATATATATATATATATATATATATATGTGTGGGGGTGGGGTTGTGGTTGGTTGTATATATATATATATATATATATATATATATGTGGTGGGGGGTTGTGGTTGGTTTTTATATATATATATATATATATATATATATATATAAATGTATATTTGGCAGCAACCTTTGTTTTAAACATATTTCATTAAATACAGCAGACAAGTAAGATTTAATATATATATTTTATAGCTATGTTTTATATATATATATATATATATATATATATATATATATATATATGTATGTATGTATGTATGTATGTGTGTGTGTGTGTGCGTATATATATATAACAGGTCATCCCAAAAGTTATGTCTGAATTTTAACTTTTTGTTAAAATGAACGAAATTTAAAGTGTATTTTATAATGTCTAATGGAGCTGAACATTATTTTTATGTTTAGATGCATTTAAACTGATCAATTTTTATTTCAGAGAACAATAAAATAAAATTTTGTTTGATTAAAACCCAGCTAACATGGAAGTACCCAAGAATGATTTGAGGCAGATAATGCTTTATGAGTTCAAGAAAGGAAACTCAGCAGCCGAAGCGGCTAGAAACATTCACTCAGTTTATGGAGAGGAATGTGTGAATGAAAGAACTTGCAGAAGATGGTTTGCAAAATTCACAGGTGGAAAATCCTGCTTTAACAGTTGAGGAATTGGCAGTGGTTCTCAGTTCAAACCATACAACTGTTCATTGTAATCTTCAAAAACTTGGAAAAGTTCCTAAACTTGGAAAATGGGTGCCTCATGAATTGTCTTAAAACAACCTCAAATCCCGAGTTGACATCTGCTCTTCTCTCCATTCTCGCCAACTTGTTTCACCTTTTTTTTTTGGATAGACTTGTGACTGGCGACGAAAATGGATCTTTTAACGAAAGGTTAAGCGTCGTAGACAGTGGCTTTAGTAAAGGGAAGGACCCCAGCCACAGCCGAGAAGGAACTTCATGGGCAAAAAGTTTCTTCTTTCAATCTGGTGGGATCGCCAAGGAATAATCCACTTTGAATTCTTACCACGTAATGCAATAATTAATGCTCAAATATACTCAGCAATTAGAGCGTTTTGAACCAAGCTTTGAGGAAAAAAAGACCTGCTCTAGTGAATCGAAAAGAGGTGATGTTTCATCAGGACAATGCACGACACCACACAGCAAGAATCACGTCACAAAAGATCGAAGAACTTGGTTGGGAGAAAATTCCTCATCCACCTTATTCTCCCGATCTTACTCCTTCAGATTACCATTTGTTTCGTAGCTTACAGAATCATTTGGAAGAAACAGTTTTTGTAACAGAGGAAGAGGTTAATACTGACATTTGTGAGTTCTTCGAATCAAAGCCAAAAGAATTTTAGAGTAATGGAATTAGTAAGCTTGTTAATAGATGGAAGGAAGTCATAGATAATCAGGGAAAATTGATTGAATCTGTAATTAAATGTAATATTTGGTCACTTGTTTTTTTATTCAAAATTCGGACAGAACTTATAGGATGACCTGATACATACATACATACATATATATATATATATATATATATATATATATATATATATATATATATATATATATATATAAAAAGAAAGAACAGTAAGATATATAATCCGGTGTTCTTATATATTTTTATTTTTACAAAATAGTGCTCAATGTAAATTTACAGAGCATAATATTATAAATATATATATATATATATATATATATATATATATATATATATATATATATACATATAACACACACACACACACACATATATATATATATATATATATATATATATATATATATATATATATATATATATATATATATATGTGTGTGTGTGTGTGTGTGTTTACGGGATATACTGACAAAATTTATATATATTTTTAGAAGCATTTTTCTCTCTCTCTCTCTCTCTCTCTCTATCTATCTATCTATCTATCTATATATATATATATATATATATATATATATATATATATATAGGCAGAAAGAGAGAGAGTTCTTATCTTAAAATTTTAGAAGAGCTGTTCACAGTTCATATTAAATCTGTGTGACTGGCATGGAACTGTCCATAGCACATGTTAGCTCCGGAAATTAATCCATCAAGAAAAAAAATGATAAAAATATAATACTTATAACCAGGTTGTTATCCTCAACAAAACATACTGGGATGAACATTTGCTGGTTATGTTCGGCCGTCCGCGCGTGTATGTGTGTGTTTCTGTGTGTGTGTGTTTGACATTTTATAAGTACAATGCAATTAAAAATTACTATGTCAAATTTACCAGAACAGAAAATGATATTTCAACTCTACCATCAAGCCATCACGGAGTGGGAAGAAAGCGTGTATATATATATATATATATATATATATATATATATATACACACCTGTCTATATTTCTGAGATGAGGTATTATGTACATTATTTACATTATTCGGACTATTGTCCTCATCTTTGTCACTATATTTATTACAACGTTTCGGCCGTGGTTGAAATGTCGAACTGAACCCTTTATTTCGCTCACTGGGGTAGACTGTCCTAGTTCCACGTGCCATGTTTAATGGATGTCAGTTATCAGTTATCTCCTGTTAATTTCCCTCTAAAAGTTCTCCACCGCCTTAACCGGCTATTGAACTTACACTCTTTGCATCCTGTCACTGGATCTAACAAACGCCTTTATCCACTGTGCCATGTGTCCTTGAGGAAATAAAGGGTTCAGTTCGACATTCCATCTACCTGAAGAAGGTATAAGTGAATGTATGGATTCGACTGGAATTCTAACTCGGCTCTGCGATTTCTCAATCCAAGCCGCTATCCATTACTCCACCGTTCCTCCTATGGGTAAAATAGCAGGACAGACTGGGTTCTATAGCCTTGGATGGCAACTGGTCTAGGAGAAGGACAACTCTGAATTCAAAACCTGCGGAGGGTCGTTTGGGGAACTTGTGGCACTCGGTGCACCAGGTCTCTGTATTCGTCCCTTCAAAAAGTGTGGATGGTCCTGCACGAAGCCTTCACCACTATAATCAAATCTCATGTGGTGTTGTCGGGCCGTCGGTTTCTTGGAAACTGATGTGCTTGACCCTCATATGTCGAATCTCGACGGGAGAGTCGACTATATATATATATATATATATATATATATGTGAGAGATATAAATATATATATATATATATTGATATATCTAAAATATTTTGGGAATTGTAAGGCAAGAACTTTTACATTTTGTTTTACAGTATATATATATATATATATATATATATATATATATATATGTATGCGTAAAAGTGTGTCACTTAGCTGACTGATGTTACCTTCAGCATCCCGATTCCAAAGTTTCGTAGACGGAATATTTACTGCTTAAATTTCTCGATTTTCATTTTTATGCACTTTTCATTGCTGTAAGTTTTTATTTTCTGTATTTCTTTGTGTCCGTGCGTGCGTTTGAACACGGGCGGCTATGTGCCCGTCTAGGCGGTTGTATGTTCGCGCGCTTGTCTGCGCGTTTGTGATTAAGTGTAAGGTGTCGTGATCATTTGTACTTTTCTTCGTTTTTTTTCCCGCTTTACACTGTTTTTTTTAAAATTTTTCCTCTTTTCTTTCAATTGTAGCCAGTTATTTCCAGGAAGTTCTTCAGACAAGCTACCATTTCAAATTTTTGATTTTTCGCTAGCTATTTGGGCTATGAAAATTGTATTTCGTTTTTACATAAACAATTGATATTGATGCTTAAAATAACACACACACACACACACACACACACACACACACACACACACACACACACACACATATATATATATATATATATATATATATATATATATATATATATATATATATATATATCGTTTTCTTATTCGGTTTGGTGGTATCTTAAGTATTAATTCTAGGTTAGGCTTTTGATTAAATTTTTATTTTATCATGGTGGCGGAATATATATATATATATATATATATATATATATATATTATATATATATATATCTATCTATATATATATATACATACATATATATATATATATATATATATATATATATATATATATCTATATATTATATATATGGTACTTATTGGAAAGCACTCAATATCAGTGATAGCGCTAACATATTCAGTCTTATGGATATAATTTTGTAACATATATATATATATATATATATATATATATATATTCAGTATATATGAATATTGGTTTGTAACCCTGACTTTCACACATTTGCGATCATCAGACAAATTTGTCTGATGATTTCAAAAGCATGAAAACCTCTCGGATCACGATTCTATAAATATCGATTTAAATCAACACGAAAATATATCAACTTCTGCGCGTAAAATTCTTGTCGAAAACAAAAACATAATACATGCTTCTAATTGTAGAAAATGTTTAAAAACAATTGAGGCCTAAAGATAAAAGCAAAAACCTACAACAGTCCTGAATAACATCAGCTACGAACATGCCTCTCATTGAAATGTGTGTCCGGTAAAACAAACACAGACCGAGTTATCAATAAACTAGACACCATTAAGAATAGAACTACCGAAATTCTTTGCATGTGACTAATAGTTATGCTTGGAACAACAATAAGTTTGGCAATTTCTCCATTCACTTTGTCCCAAGAGAAGCACACAAAAATACTTAATAAAATTACCTTGTCAAATATTGTACTGAATCATGTATAAGAGAAAAATAACAATTTCTGTCTCTTTCTCTGTCTGACTATCTCTGTCTCTCTGTCTCTCTCTGTCTGTCTGTCTGTCTGTCTCTCTCTCTCTATATATATGTATATATATATAATAACAAAATAATATATATATATATAATAACAAAATAATATATATATATAAAAAAAAATATGTATATATATATATATATATATAATAACAAATGATATATATATATAATAAAAAATATATATATATATAATAACAAAATAATATATGTATATATATATATATAATAACAAAATAATATATATATATATATATATATATATATATATATATATATATTAACAAAATAGAACTTTATTCATATTGTCTTTCAACGGATATATTTTTAGTTATATCTGAATTTTGCACACAACACACAACACACACACACACACACACACACACACACACACACACACACACACACACACACACACAGAAAGAAAGATAGACACACACTCCCCATGCAAAGTGAGATACAGAGAAACATATCACACACACTCACTCATACCCACGCGCACACATGCAAAACACACACACACACACACACACACATATATATATATGAGGAAAAATTAAAATTTCTGTCTCTTTCTCTGTGTCTGTCTCACTTTTCTCTCTCTCTCTCTCTCTCTCTCTCTCTCTCTCTCTATATATATATATATATATATATATATATATATATATGATATATATATAATATATATATATATATATGTCATTCATATGATTCTTGGAAATTGTTCGGGCCGCCATTCTTTCAGCATCCCTTGTATAGGCTTCCACGCGCGCGCGCACACACACACACAGATATGTATATGTGTGTGTGCATCTGTGTGTGTATCTATGTTTACCTAGTCTCAATGTGGTTTTCATAATTATATGTTATCCTTTAATTCTCAGTGTTC
Source organism: Acanthosepion pharaonis (assembly GCA_903632075.3). NCBI lineage: Eukaryota > Metazoa > Mollusca > Cephalopoda > Sepiida > Sepiidae > Acanthosepion > Acanthosepion pharaonis. The sequence goes on from CAHIKZ030000254.1 coordinate 865,990, forward strand.
GTAATTTGTGCGAAGGCTGAGTTTTGTGTCGTCGTCGACTGCAGCTGTTGTGAAATGAGACAAAAATTAATCGATTGTCGATCGATCTGCCAGTCAATCACTCACTGATACATAGCAGTCGGAACGCGTTCATACAATTGCATGCAGACATAGTGCCAAACGTATCAACACAATTACTCATAGCGATACGCACGAGCTAGACTTAGACATTTTACCCGTATCGTATTTGCACTTCTGGGAAAATAACTTTTTCATATTTTTTACAGTAAGGTTCACACAGTATAAAGACCCATGGGCCACTCTAGGTAGAGGCTTACGTTAGTGGATAGTTTACATGGATAGGAGGGTAAGATAATGGTTGACTCTCGACTTGAACAGTTTAAGATTGTAGTGATCAGGGAAACACCCTCTTGGGAGTCTGTTCCACAGGGCAGCGGTTTGCGGGAAGAAGCTGTTTGCGTGGAACGTTTTGACAGTGTAATACGGGGGAAATGTGAGTGGTTTGCTACTATGTAGGTGGCATGGCGTGTCCTAGCTATGAAGGTCAAACCTGGTGGAAGCAGGCGACGTAGTTTGTCCGAGCACTTTTCATGGTAGTAGCGATAGAACAGTGGAGATAGGAGGGTGGAACATAATTCTTCACCAACAAAGAATCGGAGATGCTTTTGAACTGGAAAATAAGATCTGGGAAGCTCCTGCCCAAATAGGATAATAGTACTCTAGTATCGGCCTGATCTTGCTCTTATAAACGCAAAGAATAGCATGAGGATATATATATATATATATATATATATATATATATATATATATATATATATATATATGTTTGTGTGTGTGTTTTGAACAATAAAGAATATTAAAAAAAAAAATTTAATTTTTAGACACACGCGTTTGTATATTAATATTTTTTTGTTTTATTATTTCAATTAGGTTCCTCGACTAGCTTCGGCCAGCATGGCCATCATCAGGAGAAAAAAATCCTGCAGTGAACTACCGGAATGAATGAGCTTTTGAAGAAAATGAACTTCATCTGCAGTTTTCATTTGCTCTTTTTAAAAAAAATTTATCGTTAGTTTTGGTCAGCCCTTGTGTAGGGCAAATGTCCTCTTTTATGTTGTTTTCAAGGTAAAGGATGGGAGATTCCTGATTTTAAGAATGTTCTCCTTCGTCATTTTGACAGTTTTATTGTTTGCTGGGGATGTGATGTGTGCGTGTTAAGTGTATGTTATCTTTTAGTTCTTTGGGAGTGTGTATGATGTGTGTAAGTGTATATTTTAGTTTGGTGTATAAATATATATATGTGTGTGTGTGTGTGCATATATATGTGTGTGTGTGTGTGTGTGTGTGTGCGTGTGTGCGTGTGTTGTAGCCTTGTTAGGGGCCAGAAATAAAGACACAAAGAGAGGAATTGAGTTAAACAAATATATTAACAGAAACAGTAATGCAAACATATACAAAAGAGAGTGTTACAGCAAGAATGTTCGGTCCGACTGTCAGAGCTGACTGCTGAA
>CAHIKZ030000254.1:880000-885000 GCA_903632075.3 Acanthosepion pharaonis
GGCTTAATTTTCGCAAATCATGTTTTTCACACTTTCCTTTTTATCTTAAAAAAAATGAACAAAACAAAAAAAACAAACTCTCACATTCACACGCTTTTCACATATTTTTTTTTTATTAACCGGATTACAAAATAAATCTATATAACAAAAGAATAACTGATTGTCTGTCCGTTACACACTGTCTGCATATGACTTTGCAATGTATGCATGTAATGTACATGCGTTTTTGTGGGACGTGCATTTTTAACTTGCATGTGTCTGTGTCATTTAATGTACACACACACACATAAACACACACATTACAATTAAATTTGAAATGAGATATTCGAATAAAACATTTTTTTCTACTCAGTCTGGAAAACTCCTGCACTGGTCTAAAGAAATAAAAAATTTAGTGACAAAAAAATATAAACTTGATTTTGAAAACCCTAAAATAAATTTAAAAAAAAAGAGAATTATAAGATTTTATTGAGATCCTTTTGTGAATGGATAGTTAATTATTCTTTTAAGTGTAGAGAAGTAAAAAGGCAATTTGAATGAAATTGAAATTTCCTCAGTCTGGCAAAAACCCTTGGGTAACAGGAAAAGAGTATAAACCGAAATGTGCAGCCTTTTGAAGTAATTTTTTCTCTGTTATATTTAAACTGAATATATACTAATAAATGAACAAGCAAATTTGAAATTTGATTATCTAAATTCAGGAAGTGAAATGTATTGAGTTAATACACAATAATTAATATATGTTACATATGAAAATATATATATATATATATATATATATATATATATATATATATATATATATATATATAATAATAATAATAATAATAATAATAATAATATAAATATAAGTAATTATACTCGTCTGGAAAAACCTTAGGTGTTTTGGCTTGTAAATGAACAAACCAATTCCCAAGGAACAATAAAGAATAAAAAAAGAAAGAACTAAGACCATGAAATTGAGGCGAAAACAATCGTCCAGAATCCAAGATCAGAGTCCAAAGAAAAAAACCTCCAAAACGAGTAAAGCAAAATTAACTACTTAAAGTGCTCAATACACTAAGTAGAGCAAATCTAACCTATGAACCTAAAGAGCCAGACAAACCTACCTAGGTTTCACCTATACGGATCGTCAGGTTATGCTCCTGACGATCAAGTGTAGGTGAAACCTAGGTAGGTTTGCCTGGCTCTTTTATAGTTCATATATATATATATATATATATATATATATATATATATATATATATATATATATATATATATGGGGATAAGATATATAAATTTTTATATATCAGAGGATTTTTTTTCATCTTTAGTGTTTCGTCCATATATATATATATATACAAATGAAATGAGAACGAATCAAATCTAAATTCGAAGGTTCACAGCATTAATTTAAAAATAGGTCTCAACACAAAATTAAAGCAGTATTTTTTATAGAATATTACATTTGAACATATGTAAGACCGCTACACACACACACACACACACATATATATATATATGTGTGTGTGTGTGTGTGTGTGTGTGCGTGTGTTCATTACAAATGCCTCACAAGTTATTTAACGTTCTATGTTAAGTACGAACAAAAGAATCAGAAATTAAAAAAAGAAAAAATCTTGTTTGCACAAAATTTAAACAAAATAAAAATCTTAACAAAAATATGAAATATGTGTTAGTAAGAGTGGTTGATTAAAAATTATATGTGTGTGAGTATATATATATATATATATATATATATATATATATATATATATATATATATATATATGTATGTATATATATACTCCGTCAGATTTTATTATGCAAAGACTATATTTTCTTATACGATACTCTAAATTAATTATGAATTTCAGCTTATAACATTTCTGTCTTTAATAAAAATTATGGTACCATGCTTTGTTGGTGTTCGGTTTTATTATACAGAAAAACTAAGTTCCAAATATTTTTCATTTACAAATAAATTTATAGGCCATGCAAACACACATTTGATCCACGTGGTATCCTATAAACCCGGATAAAGTAGTATTTTATAGTTTTACATGTTAATATGGGCTCTTCGACATTCGGTAATATGCATCGTCCTTTCAGATAATCGTCATCAGCCTTTCAGACATTGATTTTATTAACTTTTCTACTATTTTGACTTCAGCATTATTTACAGCAGTTTTGGCTCTCTCATGGATCTTTGCTTGAATATTGTTTTCCATTCTTTTTTGATGACTGACTAAGTTTGATGGTGTTTCATCAATTTGGTGCTTTGAAACCTTTTCGGGAAAGATGGGCAACAGTTAGCTTTGCAAAATATGAAAACGCATGAATATGCTCTTTAGCATAAAGCTTTTTTAGTTGCAACCTGTACGGCACAAAAACATTTTGTTTAAATCCACTTATCATAATTATTTTCATTTATCTTGATACCCTCATCAAATTTAGAGGGGCCTATACTTCTACTGCTTATATCAAGAGCCCAAAACATTACTCCACTTCACCACTAAATTGTGTTGCTTGACTATTTCCATGGCGGATCTAACCTCCCTCAAACCCAGCCATCAGCTCCATCCAATGTAGCTCTACATTCATCACTAAAATTTATTGTTGATAATTCGGTGTTCATGTACTTATTCACCCAACTTGCAGGTTTCACTTTGTGATAGTTTCATTGCTTTCATGCCTTCAGCCAATGTTCATAATATTCTACATCTTTTCTCTCTGTTTACATTCATAACATTAGCTTCTTCAGATATTTTACTGGTGGTCAATCACTCTTTCTTATTAGCCTTTCAATTTTCCCCAGATATCTTTATGGCATTCTAAAAGCCAGTATGTTTTTTAATCCTTATCTTGCCCATATTTTCAATTCCTTTTTTTTTTTCTGAGAACTTTCTTCAATTTTTTCACAATTTCCAACATTTTCTTCTTACCATTTAATAACTTTACTATATTTTGTTTTTCTTTTGAGTTTATATCTATCTTACGACCAATGACAATGTTTATGTAGAAATTAAAATAAACTTTCAGTAACTATATTATCATATACACATAATTATTTTGTTGTGGGCAGTGTTGGTGTGCTTGTTGGAAAACACGTGTCTCCTGGTATGCATTTTCCCACCACAATAATTGCGGAATCGTATGTGAGTCCGAGTAATAAAATAAAATGTCAATAACTATATTGTTATATACACATATTTATTTCTAATTCTTTTTATTTTTTCTGTTCTTCAATCCACTATTTTTAAAACTTATCAACTCATTCGCTTTCACTCCTTGTAGCTCACCTCCACCTGCGTTCTAGTGACATTGTCGCCTTGCTTGGTGTGAAGCGAATAAAAAAAAGTAGACAACAACACCTGAATTAATCAATTAACGTGAAATTCGTATACAGTATATTTATCACATAAATATATCCTGAAATTTTTTCCTCTGGTGATCTCAACTACATGAATTCTAAGTGTGCTACTAGATTGGTAACAAGGTTTCATTGTTTTACTGTTAAACTAGTAAGACACAACTACCACTTCTACTGTAAGAGGTTTTATTTTATTATTTGCACTTCCCATCTGTGGAACCTCCTTTCAATAACTTCCTTTTCTTAAAAAATATAAATGCAATGTCAGTTGCCATGTTCTGTTTTCTTGAACTCTGTTCTTCGTCCTTTCATCAACCCTCCTTATTGTGTCTTCTCATTCTCTTTCACTACCTGCATTCTAGTGGCATTGTCACATTGATTGGTGTGAAGCAATTTAAAAAAAAAAGAAAAAAGAAAAGACAACACCTAGAATTCATAGAGTGACATAAAAATATCCGGAAAATTTTACCAAGAATGGTTCATTGATGTAAATTTAATTGTGAAAACACTGACATGTTTAATAAAATGTGACATAGCATAAAAGTATAAGATATTAAAGTTTACATATGTCTCAGCTGGGAAATTGAAGAAAGAGGCAGAGTTCTTTGATACAATATATATATAAATAGATTGAATTAAACTAGCCTTCTTTTTTATGACTAGAGTGGAATAAAGAAAATAATGGAAGATAGCAAAAAGAATGGCTTTCAAGCATCGTACAGGTCACAAGCCAGTGACAGGGTTATCAGTGAACAAATAAAACAATTGCAAAGACTTGTATATGCATTTAGAATAACTTAAGTGTCAGCAAAGATAGAATGCAGATTCTATCTTCATAAACTGCAATCAGAGAACTGGAAGATGGCATTTCAGAATTCTTTTTCTTTCTTTTGTGCCATGCGTGACACGCTTAGGCGATCATGTATCTTTTGATACATGACTGACGAGGCTGATTTTTTTCGCGCAGTAGGTTGTCATTTCTTTCTGCGGTAGACCATTTGCCATCCAAGGCTATAGAACCCGGCCTGTTCTGCGATTTACCCATAGCTGGAGGTGGGTGGTAGGGAGAATAAGAGAATTCATACCTTTCCCAAGGGTATTAGTATAACATTAAGTGAATGTAATGGATTTGAATGGAATTCAAACTCGGCTCTCCGATTCCTCAATCCGAGCCGCTATACATTTGTCAACCAAATTTAGGTTAAATAAATATTCCTTACAATTTGAAATACAAGTCAAATATGAGATAAAAAAAAGAACTAAAAAGAAATTTTTGGAATATTTTATTTGAAGGTAAAACATTACAAAGTAGAGAATATATGTCTCGTGGAAACATGTTGGTTGAACTCTTTTTTCGAACTTAATATAAAAGGTAAAAAACTTATTAATTATTTACTGGGCATGAATTGAGAGGCTAAAACATAAGTTTAATGCTAATGTGAATGTAACTAAAACATGTGTAAATTTTATTCATGACTTGAGGCTCTCAAAAATGTGAACTTTATTGTATGTGGCTCTTACATTAATCAAGTTGGGCCGCCACTGACTCTTGTCTGTCACAGAGCTGAAATGTTCATTGTATAACACTGAATCTATGAGAAAAATACACACCACTAAATTAAGTCGATTGAAATGAGAGATACTATAT
>CAHIKZ030000254.1:892500-895000 GCA_903632075.3 Acanthosepion pharaonis
CGCTGTTCCATAAGCCCGATATAAGTTTGATTGATTTGAGTATTTTAAAACTCTTTATTCTACGTTTAACACCTTCACTTGATAAGACACCAGAAGTGTTGAAACAAAATGGCTATTTTTTAAATATATTTATGTTACAATTTTTCGAATAAATAATTATATTTTGCTCTACTCTGTATTAAGCACTCTTTTAAGAATAGTATGTATTTGTGTATATATATATATATATATATATATATATATATATATATATATATATATATATATATATATATGTAATCGAAAGTGAATAAATTATAATCAAATATTAAATGAAATCATCAAAAAAGAGAATATGTGAAACTGTTATTTCGGTCTCACTGTGAGACTAAGTTACCTCAAAGCCGATTCTAACTTACCCATAGTGTCTTGGATGAAAGTTGAGGTTATATATATATATATATATATATATATATATATATATATATATATATATATATATAAATTAATTGATTTAAAATATGGTTATTTTACATTGAGCACTATTTTGTAAAAATAAAATATCTATAAGAACATGTCTATTCTTTAGTTTGAGTATTTATAAATATGCATTTAATTTGATTTGATATTTAATTTAAAACTTAAATCTTCTTTTGTAAGCCAATAAACATTAATATTTTAATTCTAATCATTAATCTTTGCAAGTCAAACAGTTGGATGAAATGGGATTTTTTGAGGTTGTTAGTGTTTTTTTTTAGTTTTTATGTTGTTAAATACACTTTACATGAATTTTTTTCCACTATACATATGTCTAAAATGTATATGTAAATTCTATATATACTATTTATATATTATATTTAGCGATACTTATTGGAAAGGGCTCAACGTCAGTGAGAGTACTAACATATTTACTTCAATCGAAAATATATATATATATATATATATATATATATATATATATATATATATATAAAGTTGTACTGATGTGAGTTTGTGACCCTGGGTTTCACGCTCTTGCGATCGTCAGAGTTTTTTTTACGATCGCAAGTGCGCGAAAACAGTCTAAACTCACATCAATAACTATATATATATATATATATATGTGTGTGTGTGTGTGTGTGTATAGTCGAAGAATCTAAATGAAATAATAATAATAAAATGAAAAGAATATTAATCTACAACCCAGTGTGTCTGAAGATTTTAAGTTTTCAATTTTTTATTGTTCAATATATATATATATATATATATATATATATATATATATATATATATATATATTAGGGCATTTTATGTTTATATATTCTTTTATAGATACAAATATTTCAGTTCTATTATCACGGTCGATTTTACTGCTTTTTAAAGTTCAATCTACCATGAAAACAGTAAGATCGACCTTGTTTATCGAGCGATCATCCATGGCTCGATCGGTTAAGGCACATTAGGCTATATGATGGTTCCGTATAGGGCACAGGTTCGATTCCTGTCGCAGGACGAATATTTTCCATGAAAATTTCTCAGACATTCAAGCCGGTAAAAGTTATTAATAGAGTTTATATATATATATATATATATATAAACAGAGCATTTACTTAAATATTTATCTATAAAAAGAATGTATAAACATAAAAATTTCTTGAAATAATTGTCGGACTTTGTCCATTTCACAATGTGTGACGTCATATATATATATATATATATATATATATATATTAGACTTCGATTTGTAATCAATACCTATTACTGATTAATATATTAAACAGTGGTTTTTAAGTGTTAAAATATTGTGCGCATTGTCTGCTCAACTCCTAATCAAATATTACCATCGGGGTAGACAATGAAAATTGATTCTTTTTTGTTTCATTTTTTTAATTTATTTATTCATTTTTAAGTACACATCTTATCTGCCCCTAAAAAATAAGACTTGTTCGGTAGACAATTTGTATAATGGAAAACGTCTATGCTGAAAAGGACTTTACATCCTGTTAAACAATCTCTTCACATCTTTTTAACTTATTTTCTTTCGCTAAAAGCAAGTTTTTATTAATCTGATTAAAAAAGCACTTCTTTTTTTTTTTAGATACAATGTCAGAGAACTAAATCTGAGAGTGTAAGAAAGCAAAGACACTCTAATTCTTTTTTAAAGATTACGTTTTTCTTCTTACACAAAGAGACACCATATATATTTTTCATACAGATATATATATATATATATATATATATATATATATATATATATATATATATATATATGCAGGATCAATGGAGGGTCAAGCAACCGACAGACATCTAGGCACACACACATATATATATATATATATATATATATATGAGATGAGGTATTATGTACACTATTTACATTGTTCGGACTATTATAGTCATCATTGTTGCCATATTATCAAAAGGCTTCTTCAGGTGGACGCATAGCACAGTGGATAAAGGCGTTAGTTAGATCCATAGACGGGACCCAAAGAGTTGTGAGTTCAAAACCTGGTTAAGGCAATGGAGAACTTGGAGAGGCGAA
>CAHIKZ030000254.1:900000-910000 GCA_903632075.3 Acanthosepion pharaonis
CTTACAAATAAAAATAAAATATTGTTTATGTGTTTTAGCTTGAATTAAAAATCAAATTCTGATTGGCTATTATCCTCAAAATCATAGTTAGAAAATACATATCTGCTGTTCTAATATAACCGTTTCATTTCCATGCAAATTTGAATTCTCTTTTTCCGTATAATTTCATTGGCTTAACTTGTGTCAACATCTTCTCATTTACTTAACTTTCCTCTTCCTTTGTATATGTGTACTTTTGAATATACTCTTCTCTTTCTATTCTCTTGCCTTTCTTTTTTTCTTTTTTGTATTCTCTTGGTAGTAGGGTTAATTTCTTATACTTCCTTTTTCCTTTCTTTTCTTTCCTTTTTTCTTTATAAAAAAAATCTTACGGTAAAAACGGAAAATGAAGTGATGTTTCATCAAATGAAATTTTTAAATAAAATCATTTATTACCATTATTACCCGCGTTACATGTAACAGTGTATAATATATATATATATATATATATATATATATATATATATATATATATATAAAAAGGCTCAAACACTAATATCCCATGGTTATAATTTATTACATTGGAATCGTAATTTAATGGTGGTTTTAAATGAACTCACATATTCAAGCAAAATAAATATTTATTTCTCTACACTTGTACTGAGCCCTGTTTTAAATTAATGTTTTGAACATTAGAATTTTATCCTTCTTTTACATTTGTAATATATATATATATATATATATATATATCTTGAAAAGCTCTTGAAAATATGTTTTCAATTGAGCACTGTTGAATGACAAACTAATTCTAAAAACAACAGCCACCTGCGTTAATGCGAAGCTCTTCAGTAAAATGAATGGAGCACTTCACTTGTTTGGCGTTTGTTTACATTTGTAAAAAATACAATATGCTACATTTGGCTGACTCATTCCGTCGAGTGAAGATAGTGGTAGAGACTCTGACTGACACCAAATCGGTTGGGTTTCAATCCGGGCTTGGGCCATTCGGTTGTCTGAAGAACTGTGATACAGTGAAACAATAATGTCTGCGAATGACATATATATATATATATATATATATATATATATATATATATATGGCCTGACGTGGCTGAAGATTGAGTCTAACATAAAACAGCCTGTCGCATCTAAGTGTTGACTTTTATATTTACATAAGCTCTGTCTCTGATATTGAGCACTTTATCCCATAAATATAGCACACCATAAAAGTATATTTTTTCATATATATATATATATATATATATATATGTGTGTGTGTGTGTGTGTGTTTATATTTGTGTGTGTGTGTGTGTGTGTGTGTGTGTGTGTGTGTATAATGCAGAGTATATAGGGAGTGAAAGTGAAAGAGAATGAGAAGACTGAGAATGGGGAGGACTGGGAAAAAGGACAAAAGGAACAGGGTTAAAAAATAAACAAACGAAAATTGGCGATTTCCGTTGTATTTTTGATTTGTTTTTGAAAATTGTAGGTCTTGCTTCAGGTAAGCAAGAATTCGGAAGGGAGTTCCACAAATGGGAAGTGCTAGAAAAGAAACTATAAGAATAGAAGTGGAGGTTGCATCTAAACTAGTTCAACAGTAAAACGATAAGACCGAGACACCGATTTAGTAGCACGCTTAAAATCATGTCGTTTGGGGCACCCTTGGGAAAAAAGATCAACAGAACGGTTGCCATGAAAATATTTGTAGAAACGGCAGAGGGTAGCGGGGGGGTCACGTCAAGTCGGTGGCAATGTGGCTTAAGTCGAGATGCCAGGTCAGGATCGATTACATTGCAGATCCTTCTTTGAATTTTGTCAATAATCTCGAGATGAACAGCAGGATCAGCTGACTAGATATGGTGACAGTAAGCAATGCATGGATGTATGGGATATATAAATATAAAATATTGCACAATGATATATATATTTAAAAATTACAACATAACCATAAGTATTGTAATCAACAGCATCACTTGACAAGACACCAGACGTGTTGAAACAAAATGGCTATATTTTTGTGATGTTATAACATGTTTATGTTATCATTTTTAAATAACTATTATTTGTTCTACTTTGTATTGAGCACTTTTTAAAAAATAATTGTTTTGGTTATAGATATTTTATTCCATATATACCAACCATGTATTCGCATATATATATATATATATATATATATATACGCGCCGTCCCTGGTCGGCTGCCTTCTATTTATTTTGAGTAAGCTACAGTATAGGAAAAGGACCCTGTTGAATAAAACAAGTATTACTTCAAAAATACAGTTTCTTTCTCAACAGAATCAGAATCTCTGGTGAGGTATATTTTACGTTTTCTAGTGGGTATAAATCCCAACAGGTCCGCCTTGCACGTTATCCATTCTATATAACAATGTCCGTAACAGGATTCTTGTCTCCTCCACATCGCCCAAACTCAGGGGGTGTGACTGGCTGTCGAGTTTCACGATCGTCGCCGGCACACCAGTGGTCTTCGAGGACACCTTCTGTGAATCCCCTGGACTACAGGGTCTGGGATGATATCAAGCAGGAAACCACAATATCAAGAAGCTGTTGAAGGTCAACCGGAACGAAAATACTATGATCCGGGTATGTAGCTGCTTCTGAGGCTCCATCAAGGCCGCCCTAGAGGCTAAGGGCTTTTTTTTTGTTAATAACCCTTTTCCGTTCTTCTCAATTGAACATGTGCACAAATTAAAAAAATATATCTACTGAATTTTGCATTGGATGTTTTTCTAACTTACACCCAATTATTTTGCACAGTCTCTCTCTCTCTTTCTCTCTTTCTCTCTCTTTATATATATATATATATATATGTGTGTGTGTGTGTGTGTGTTTATTGGCAGCAGTTTCTCATTTAAGCAGGGTTTATTGAAGACAACACAAAAACTTGTAATACATTTATTTGCATTTTTTTCTATTTTCTGTACAAGATAACAGATGTTGGATTCCAATGTACATATAAAAAAACGTTCGTACATATTACACCATTGAAACAAACATCTATTATACTGTGGGTAACTAGCAAATAACACATTTTACGTGATATCTAATAAAACCTGTTTTATATATATATATATATATATATATATATATATATATATATATAGATAGATAGATAGATAGATAGATAGATAGATGAGATAGATAAAGACTCAGATAGATAGATAGATAGAGATAGATAGATATGCACAGACTCAGATAGACAGACAGATAGATAGATAGATAGATGGATAGATATGAACAGAATGAAACAGATATAAACAGAGTCAGATAGATGGATAGATTTATAGATAACGAGCGATATATATGAACAGACTAAGATAGATAGATAGATAGATAGATAGATAGATAGATAGATAGATTTGAACAGATTAAGATAGATAAGTAGATAACAGCTAGACACTCGTATTCGAGGATACCCGTCTATTAGGGCGGCTAGCCAATCCCTATTACAGACGCTCGCTCAGGGACATTTTACTCAACACCCACCTTGCCCACCTGTAGTTTATACTGCAACTATGCTGCGCATACCTTAGTTACAGTTTCTGGGAGAGAGCGTGTTTTCTAGCGCAACCAACAATTTGAACAAGGCCAGCACGCTTAAGCCCTCAGCCACGATGACTTGTGGCTTCGTGCTAGCACAGCTATCGACGGCCCACAAGCGTTACGTCTACCCAATTTCACTGACAAGGCTTATGTCAATCCATAGTATGGTTTTCAGGCACTTTCCAATAGGTGCCGCACGCTGGGATCGACCTCGATCCAGTCCGATAACATCCGGACGTCGCCTTCCTGACGCATCGACCATGGTGAGCTTCAGACCCGAGTCTCGTGATCAGAAAGCGAACGTCCTAACCAGATACATACATACATACATACATACATACATACATATGAAAAATCTATTAACTTTTTTCCCACATGAACATTGTACAATGCCTACATATTACAGTCAGTTCGTTACACTGATTTAATAGATCATTATTTTTAGGGAAACTTAATAATATGTAGTTCTCTATGCAGACACAGTAGGCATGGGTCATTTAAGGACTTACAAATTCTGTTTTTTTTTTTTTTGTTTTTTTTTTTTAATAATTTCCATTTTACTGTGGGGGTTTTAGTGATTTCTTTTAAATACCAAAAATATTTAGATAGGGATCTTCGGCTACGGTACGTATTGTTGTTAAAGAAATATTTTGGTACCATCTTGAATTGAAAGTGTTTTTTGTGTTTCCATTATAAAATTTCTTAACATTTGGGTTTTCAGTAGATGAAATAGTATACTGATAAACAATATATTCAGTCAGACATTTATTTTCCAAAGGACACTTTATGGGATTTCCAAAGGACACTTTATTGATTTCTGTTTTGGAATCACTATTATTTTTATTTAGGTTTAATTATTTATTTAAAATTTTATTATTAAGTTTTTTTATATTTTTTCTAGATTATCATTACAAGTATAACTTAATTTTAGCGTATTTTTATTGAAAATCTTGCTTAGAGGATTATTAATCAGAAAATGTTTCTTAATCAAAGCCATAAACTTTTGTCGTAACTTAAGACGCAAATAGTAAATTCATAATACAGTTCTATGATGTCGTAACACGCGAAAAAACAAAATTTTGACAAGAAAACTGTATGCAGCATATATTTATATATATATATATATATATTGACGATTGTATCTAGCATGAAACAGACTGTCGCCTCTAAGTGTTAACTTCTATGTTCACTTATATATATATGTGTGTGTGTGTGTGTGTGTACTCGCGCGCGTGTATGTGTGTGTATATATATATATATATAAAATCTTATCACTAGTCCAAGAAAGAGATTCGAATCACAAGCACTCAAAAATTAATTTTCATGTGGGGAAATAACTACTCTGCTTGAAGAAGGTCGCGAAACCAGAAACACGTGTAGCAGAATTATGGAAAATAGAGTATAATATCTATTTTAAAATAAAGAATCCACGTTTCAATCAAAAACGTTTGCCGTTTATCATTTTTAAAAATAACACACACACACACACACACACGCGCGCGCACACACACACACACAAACATATATATATATATATATATCTGTCTCAGTGTGTTCATATCTATCTCTGTATCTATTTATTTCATTATTTATACACCACTTCTCTCTATCCACTTTTCATTTTCACTATTTATCTGTCTGTCTCTCTCTCTCTCTCTCTTTCTCTCTCTCTCTTTATATATATATATATATATATATATATATATATATATATATATATATATATATATATTTGTGTGTGTGTGCGTATCTGTCTTGAGAGGATGTGTTTGAATACAGTGAATGTATCTACGATGATATATAATATCTTTAATTTATAAATGTAAATGACAATAGGAAAACTGTAATAGTTGCCGACGCGTTTCGTCCAATGTGGACTTTCTCAAGGCAAAACGAAATGAATTTATTAAACAAAGTAATTAATAATAACAAAACAAAATGTCTTTTACTTTTATAAATATTGTCTCTTTTTCTACAGGTTAACTCTGAGAAATTTTTCATATATATATCCAAGAGAAAAAATTCTGCACCGTTATTCTAAAAACTAAAATGCTTTTTAAAATCAATAATTATTCAAATTATATCCTTTTCCTCGCTTCTTTTCTTTTTGCAAAAAGAGAGACTAATAAATCATCTTTGATTCGAAACGTCCTTATTCCACCTTACATTTAAACCTATTATTACAACGAGATATAAACTGGCCGAGTTCAGACTAAGCTATTTTCTAACAAAAGGTACGAAGTTGCCTAATCACTCTCACACACTGGAGTTATTCTGGACGCTTAGGCGATCATTTATCTTTTGACACATGACTGACGAGGCAGATACTTTTCCCCGCAGTAGGGAAAATACAAAATATGTTGATGTATTTTAAGCCGAATTTAAAATACAAAATATGTTGATGTATTTTAAGCCGAATTTAAAATACAAAATATGTTGGTGTATTTCAAGCCGAATTTAAATTGATTGGAATTAATTTCTTTTCACAATTATCAGTGAATCGATAATATTGTCCTTATTGAAAAATCTGTTAACTCAACATAATTCTCTTTATTTAAAGAAGATTTCAAAAATAAAATATAATTTTGTGAAACTTTATTTGTGGAAGATTAGCTGATATAAAGTTTAATTGATCTGAATAATTAAATTAAAAAAAAAACAGTTTTAATTTAAAAATATCGCAGAAAAGCTAAATAATTTTTCACACGTGTCATTAATTTTCTATATTATATATATATATATATATATATATATATATATATATATATATATATATATTATAAAAAGAGAGCGAAAGTGAGAGAGAGAGAGAAAGAGAGATCAGCTAAGTGACTATTTTATATCTATATTAATCATAGATTGATGGATAGATAGATCCAAGGCTATAGAACCCTGTCTGTCCCAGTATTCGCCCATAGCTGGGGTGGAGAATCCATACCTTTCCCAAGGGTATTAGCACGTTAAGTGAATGTAATGGATTTGAGTGGGATTCGAACTCGTCTCTCCGTGTCCTCAATCATAGCCGCTATGTTCATATAGTCTTTTGTTTAAAGTTCTTGAGTTTTCTTCAATATATTCTTCCCTCCTGATAAACCCAACGAATCAACAAATATATTATTCTACCCACGAACGCTATCACAACTACAAGTGAAAAGAATTTATCTAAACCCAACGTAAAATTTGTCACAACTACATCTAAAACAATTAAAGACTTAATCAATAAAAAAAACAAAAAACTTGAAGGAGGAATTTACTATATCAACTGCACTAATTGCCATAAAAAATATATTGGAGAAACTTCAAGAAGTTTAAACAAACGACTATATGAACACAAAGGGGGCATTTAAAAACAAAAAAAAACAAGACAAATACACACACACAATACGCATTGATTGTCGAAACCGATCGAAATTGTGATATAGCGAATGCTGCTCTGATTAAAAGAGAAAATAAATCTCTAGGCGAAAAAAATATCTGCCTTCATCGCTAGTTCAGTGCCGGTTAAATTTGCATCCAGGTTCTTACTATATATCACCATTCTTGGCAGATTTTCCGTTGTTATACAGTGGGATAGTCAAGGACAAAGCTGATGAAGAGAAAAAGAAAAAAAGAATATTGAGGAATTTGGCTAAATTAAAAAAATATTCTCCACCCAAAAAAATTCTTTCAAAAAATATTCTTTCAAAAATTTTGAAACTACCAGAGTCTCTGGTTCCGTGAGCATATGTAGTCGTGGGAAGATCACCAAAGCCCAGTCTGATGAAGTCGTAACGGATGAAACAATTTATCATACTATTTTCTCAATACTGTTTCTTGATACATAGAATTATATATCGTTTTCATATATATATATATATATATATATATATATATATATATATATATATATATATATATATAAGTATAGAGTTAGTGTATACGGAATAAATTCCAATAAGCAACAAATACTATTCTTAAAAGAGTGCTCAATACAGAGTAGAGCAAATATAATTACTTATTCGAAAATTATATCATAAATATGTTATAAAATCACTACAAAAATAGCCATTTTGTTTCAACAATTCTGGTGTCTTATCAAGTGATGATGTTGAATGTAGAATACAGGGTTTTAAAAGGTTCAAATTCAACTCCATCACTTGATAAGACAACAGAAGTGTTGAAACAAATTGTCTATTTTTGTAATGATTTTATAATTTTCGAATATGTTATAATTTTCGAATAAATAATTTTGTGTGTGTGTGTGTGTGTGTGTGTGTGTGTGTGTTTCATTAATTTGAACGTTATATTTTAGTTGATACATGTGTGTGAGCAGATATTTTTGTTTTTTAAAAAAGTGTAATTATACGTCAACCGGCCTGCGATTTCTAGTTTTAATAAACATTATATGCTTCCTGACATGATATATATATATATATTCGTCTTTTATATATATATATATATATATATATATATATATATATATATATATATATATATATATATTAGGTGTATCAAAAATGCTTTTACAAACATTGTGGGAGGGTTCCTCATTGCAAACCAAGGACGAAAGTTCATATAAACTTTTCCCTTATTAAATTTAAAGAAAGATTAGAGTAGATGGCGCTGTGTTGTCATGTAGATTAGGTTACATTTGTCATTCGTGTACATTTAGGACTACTCTGCCTTTAACGTCTGTAGTAGTGATTTAACAGAAGTATATATATATATATATATATATATATATATATAAATATATACTACAGACGTTATATATATATATATATATATATATATATATATTTAGTTGGATAGATGTGAGTTTGTGACCCGTGGTTTCACGCTTTAGCGATCGTCAGACAAATATATATACATAGTGGGTTCTGATAAGTTTTTAGCCACCGTTGACTACAGCAATTTTGGCATGTGTAATAAAGTCTCTTCTTTTTTTCAGACAATACCGTGTTAGTATCAAGAGCTACTCTCGTCTATGAACGCTAGTTGATTTATATTTCGCAATGAAGGTTCGCGGAAGTAAGAAAACTGGTGAATTTCAACGAGGGCAAATAATAAGATTGCATCAGTGTGGCAAGTCAAATGAAGAAATTGCTAGGCTTTTCCAGGTTAATCATCAAAAGGCTAATAATATTTTCAAAAAAATTAATGAAGTAGTCCATTGTCGTGTGGAACAACGTTCAGGAAGACAAAGCATCGTATCTGAACGAACGAAAAGGGCACTGAATAGGGAAGTCATCAGAAACCGTCGTCAGATCGTCAAAGATATCGCCAACAGCATGGATATGTCGGCATATGCGGTTAGAAAGATTCTGAAAGAGCTAGGCCATCAAAGAAGAATTACAAGAAAGAAGCCCTTGATTTCAGAGGTTAACAGGAACACGCATATGGCCTGGGTGAGAGAATTCGAGAGCAAAGATTATGAATTTTGGCAGTCTGTAATTTGGACAGATGACAGTAAATTCTGACAGTATTCGAATTTGAGACAGGTTTATGTTTGAAGAAATCAGAATCAGAGACTTGGAACATTGAATGTCTGCAGGCAATTGTGAAACATGGAGGGATTGGAGTAATGGCGTCAGGCGCTGCCTGGTTTGGTGGGAAATCTGAGCTGATTCTTGTTGACGAGCGACTGAATGGTCCCAAATACTATCAAATATTAGAGAAAGGCCTACTTTCTTACTATTTGAAACTAATGAGACTGACAAGAATGTCTAGCTTTTTCAAGAAAATGGAGCATCATGTCATATGTGCAAAGTAACAAAGGCCTGGAAGGAATCGCAAGGAATCAAGTCACTGTCATGTGTAGCCCAAAGTCCTGACATGAATCCAATAGAGCACGTTTGGGAGCACCTTCACGGAAAACTTTGAAAGCGTGCAACCAAAATCACTTCAGTGGCAACCCTTAGAGAAACATTGCTAAAGGAGTGTCAACATATGGATCAGACGATTGTTGATAACTTGATAAAATCCATGAAAAATCAAAGACAAGCACTAAAATTAACAAATGGAGAACCTACTACATACTAGTTCCAAATACTGTTTATTTATGTTGAGTTGGAACTATGCAATTAAATTTTGAAACTGGATATAGTTTATTTCTCCTGGCTAAAAACTTTTCTTAGGCCAGTGTATATATAAATTCATCCAAAGGAAGGCGATAATGCCACGCAAGGGATTACTAGGAATGAAATAGAATTAGAAAACTTTAGAAAGAACTGGAGAATCAGTGCTTAACAGAAAAGAAGGGATCAAGTTTTACTCCTGTTAAAAAAAAAAACAAAAAAAAAACAAAATAAAAAACAAAACAAAAAACAAAAAAACAAAAACGGGGAGGTGTGTGAATTAGACGATAGGCGAATAAATCGATTCCCATTGAGGTCAGGCGGAGACATTAGAGGTATACAGTTGAAGTAGACTTTAGAAGGAACCGGAAACCCTATCGCAAACAAGAAATAAACTACTACTCC
>CAHIKZ030000254.1:912500-937500 GCA_903632075.3 Acanthosepion pharaonis
TAGAAAAATAGGAAAGAACACGTTAGGTAAATAATCCGGAGTTCTTTAGTATTTTTGTTTTTATTTAAAAAAAATAGTGCTCCATACAGAAGTAGAGCTTAAATTATATAACCTCGCACCGTGAATTAGACATTAAGGACATCGGACTATACAGGGATGACAGGCTCATGGTAGTGAGGAGCTTCACAAATTTTAAAATAGATAAAATTAGAAAGATAATACATAGTGAATTCAGAAAACTAAATTTAAAAACTATAGTCCACACTAAATAAATTTCCTTACCAGTTGCACTCCTGATGATGATCTGAGAAAGAGATGGAAAGTACTTGGAAAATAAAAATGATTTTCACTGTTACATGTATATATATTTGTGTGAGTCTGTGTATAAGTGTAAGACCTCAGCACCTCTGGAAGCATGTCTGTCTTGTGTGAGTGAAAAATGTGGGTAAGGCTTGATTTATGTGTTTATATATTAATTCTGTCTGTGTTGTTAAATTTGTCGTTATTTAATAAATAAATAGGGAAGATTCTCCTTGAGATGACTTAGGTGGTGAGACTTAAAGCGTTGATAGATGTGGGTGTCGGTGACTTTAGTGTCTAATGACGTTTGTAGTTTTCTGTTTTTTTATCGATATAAATGTCTAAAAATGTTACCGTTCTTGTGGAATTTTCGTGGTGGAACTTAATGGAGACGTATACCGTGTTTAGGTTCATAAGGAATTCAGTGAATTTCTACTCACTGCCCGTGTGTATGAAGAAGATATCATCGATATATCTTGCATAGAATATGCAGTCGTTACCGAGAAGAAATAAATATGTCTCCTCAAATTATCCCAAGAAGATTGTGGCATATGATGGAGCAGCAACGGTGCCAATGGCACATCCTCTTACTTGTAGGTAATGTTTTCCATTGAAATCGAGAGTATTCAATGTAATATATATATATATATATATATATATATATATATATATATATAGAGAGAGAGAGAGAGAGAGAGAGAGAGAGAGAGAGAGAGGGAGAGAGAGGGGGAGGTGTAATATGTTAAAATTTTGTTTTTTATACCCGGAGTTATATTTTCCGATTTCTTTTTGAATTTGTAGGTCTGATGAATCGGATCGTGTTTACGATCCCATTGTAAAAAATTATAACCATGGAATATTAGTGTTTGAGTCTTTTATATTATATTCTTACTCTGTCCTGGGCATTTAGTTCTACCTGGATTCTATCTTCTTGAAATTTTATATATATATATATATATATATATATATATATATATTGACCACTAATAATATCAAAATCTATATATATATATATATATATATGAATAAAATGAGACAAGACGAAAAACTATACGAATTTCTTTATATTACTAATATATATATATATATATATATATATATATATATATATATATATATATACACTAATAATATCAAAATCTATATCAATCTATCTATCTATCTATCTATATCTATCTATATATATATATATATATATATATATATATGAATAATATGAGACGAGACAAAAAATATACGAATTTCTTTATGATATTTCTAATATATATATATATATATATATATATATATATATATATATATATATATATATATATATATATATATAATTTTCGCTTAAGAAAGAAAAGGCTTTTAACATGATCAGTTAATAATGTATAGATTCTTACTGTGGGATCAACTTTTGTGTTGAGTTCTTAAGGTAATCTGTGACATCATTATTATTATTATTATTAATATTTGTATATGTTATGTATCCTGCTTTGTATCTTTGTAGCTGTGTCAAAATTATGTTCCTTATGCCAATTAGGGGAATTGTCATTTAATTGACAGTACTTTTCTTTGTATATGGAATGTTCCAGATAGGGCGATCTTCTGAGTAACATGCGTGTTGATGTTACCTGGGTTACTGTTAATAAAATTGTCTATTCCTTTCTTCAAGAGGCCCAGGGTTTCGATTAATCTTATTACAGGCTTCGTTCTATTAATCTCGATTATTATTATTATTTTTAGTGCTATTATTATTAGTATTAGTAGTAGTAGTAGTAGTAATATTATTGCTACTGTTATTTGGAATTGATTTTTTAAGTTACCTAATTTACAAGCAAATTTTTCTCTCCGCTGTTTTTTTTTTTACTGTCTTTATTTTTTTTTTTATTATCGGCCATGACATTTTCGGATGCATCCGGTCATGCGTTATCTTTCTCCCCGTCTTCACCACCTTCCACCACAATGTCACCCCACAATTCTCGAGAATTTATTAAAAAAAAAAATACAACAAATAAAAAGAGAAAAATTAAGATTCAACCTTGCAAGAACAATGACGCCACCGAACGAAATAGGAAAAAAATAATGAAATATGAATGACAACATGGCCGATGACAACTTCACTTGATTTGGACTTATTTATGGATCGATTGATTGATTTAGCTCAACGTGTCTGGAATCAATCTTTCGATTTCAGTGTCCGAATAAGGAAAGGAAACACTGAGAAAAAAAAAAAAAAAAAAAACTAAAAAAAACTAGAGATATGAAAACGTTTTGTATTATTTACTTAGGAATTTACCCATGCTCTGAAAAAAAAAAGGGGAAATTTTCAGCTATTGTTATAAGACGTCGTCAGTTCAAGAGAAATAATTATTAAACAGAAAAAAAAGAAATAAGAAATTTTACAAAATCATTGTACAGATAGAGTTATATATTTTGTAGATATTTACTAAGTTGGTTTATTTATTTATTTATATATCTATCTGTCTATCTATCTAATTCTGTTAGTATATCTACAAACTATTCAAGTCTGCTCATATCTATCTAATTCTGTTCATATCTGTCTATCTATCTGTCTATCTATCTTATTCTGTGAATATATCTATTTAACTCTGCTCATATCTATCTATCTATCTATCTATCTATCTATCTATCTATCTATCTATCTATCTATCTATCGAATTCTATTCATATATATCTCGGGCTGTTTCTATCTCTTTAATTATATCCTTATCTATCTCAGCAGTGTTCGAAATTTGTACTCCCCATCACCCAAGAAGATGTCCTTATCTAGGTCCTCAGCTACTATGAATATCCAAACGCTGAAGCACATATATGGAAAATCAGGGCCCTTTTTTTCTGCCCTTGTCACAGAGCAAACCGTCCATGATGTAGGCACCGAGCCCGTAGCCGTGGCGATTTAGGTGATCCTATTTGGTTATTTGTGGGGTGTGGCCCGTTATTGTGAGCTCCTGTAGTGGGATCGAAGTACTGACACATGTTACAGACAGAAACAGGAGGTCGGTTTTGGACTCAAGAAGATGGGGTTCCACATTAGGAAAGTTGGAACATAGACTCCCTCACTTTGTGTAGGACATAGTATACCTCGAAGTTACTCAAAAGCTCGTCTCCCTCACTATATATATATATATATATATATATATATATATATATATATATATATATATATATATATATATATATATATATATAAAGGCTGTTTTCGTCTCCTTGACTATCAGGCTGATAACACCAACACCCGGAAAACGTCTACCTTTAGCACCCTTAATGAAGGAGGAAATACCCAAATTCGCTCGTATATATGAGGAATAAAAGACCCATTGGAAGAAGGAGGGCAACGAAGGTTGCTGAGGGAATGCAAAAAGCTGAAAGGCGAAAAAAGCGACAGAAGAAAATGTTAGTATCGCATGATGAAATGTAGCAATTTCAACTATAAGACGAATGAGACCTAACTGCCAATCTAGTACTTACATTCACGAAGTCGAGGTACCAAAGCGGAGAGTTCATCAGAACTATTAGCATGAAAATATTTATAGACAAATACATATGAAGATCACGTTACGGCGTAGGAAAAGTGGCTTATGCCGAGGTGCCAGATCAGAACGGATAACATTGCAGATTCTTCTTTGGATTTTATCAAGAATTTCTAAATACAAAGTAAATGCACCAGACCAGATGTGTCAGCAATAATCAATGCATTATTTGCAATACTGTTTTGGTCTTTTTTATCCTAGAAAATTAAAATAATATTGCGGGTTTGCAGCAAATGATCACGTTTACAGATCGATATGTGCACAGGTCCTGAACAAAAGATGAGTATCAGCAGTACACAGAAACCATATGAATACATTATATATCGACTAACACCGTCCAGTACTCTCGCATACATCTGTACAGATGATGAATGCAATCTTCGGAGACTTTATTCTTTACCTCTTTCACCTGTTGATGCAATACACCACGAGTTATAGGTGGGCTAACTGAAAGAGTCAGGTGTAGTCACATCACCGGAAAGAAATGTGTAAACGCCAGAAATCAAAGGAAATAATAATAATAATAATAATAATAATAATAATAAGAAGAAGAAAGTGAAAAATAAAGTGAAAAATGGACACGGATGTCCGCTAAAGGTCGGGGGGGGGAACGAAAATTTGAAATATACGTTTAAAAAAAAAAAATAAAAATAAGAAGGAGCTGAAAGGGAAAGAATTAGCTGGAGTCAAGAATTTACAGTCATAGCAAACTACACGAAAAGTAACATTTAAAAGAATAAATGCTACATTTACCGTTTCTTCCTACTCCGGAGCATGGCGAAAGTGATCTTCCACAAATGTTCAGTTTTCCGTCGCCAACGACAGATACTTATCAAATTTTATGGGGTAGGCTGGGAATTGGTGGCGGGGGGGGGGCCTGGATATCAAAGAATTCATTAAATAAAGGGCTGGAAACACTGTTAACAGATAAACCACCAGGAAACATCACAGAAGTTAACAACGTCATATACGCCACAGCTTTAGCAGCGACTCGGAAGCTTGGAGTCAAGACAATAAATAAAATTAACAGACACAGAGAACCAGCTTGGAAAACCAAACTGATTCGAGAAATAAAACAAATCAGATGTGAGCTTTCTATATTAGATGAGCTCACCAGAAACCTAATATTTCCACACGTAAATTCAAAAGATCAAGCGGAAATATAACATTAAATCCCTAATTGATATTCCATCAATCAAGGAAATGCTGAAGCAGAAACTTCAGCTGAAGGCGCAGAGAACAAGACGATACGAAAAACGTTGTAGGTTCTATCGCCAAAATAAAATATTCCGAACAGATCTTAAGAAATTTTACAGGGAAATTGGAAAAACACCTATACATGTAGAAAGGCCACCATCGATTGATAATGTACAGACATTTTGGAAAAATATCTGGAGCAGCCCAAAGGAGTATAACCCAAATGCAGAGTGGATACGGCGTGAAGAAGAACGAATGCTGGATACACCTCTGCAAGAATGGGAAAATATATCCACACATGATGTTAGGCAAGCTCTAACGAAATCCCCAAAGTGGAAATCCCCAGGAAGTGACAAGTAGCCCAATTTCTGGCTGTATCATCTCACATCTACCCATGAAATTCTTGCAAAAACATTATCAACGCTTGTAAATAATCCCTATGAAACCCCGGAATGGATTACTGAAGGTATGACATACCTCATACCAAAAACAACTGAAACAGACGACCCGAAAAATTATAGACCGATAACATGTCTCTCCACAACGTATAAGTTGATCACGTCTGTATTGACGAACCGTACTTATTCCTTTCTCGAAACAAACAGCACTCTCCCGCTGGAACAGAAGGGATGCAGAAGAGGTTCATATGGCTGCAAGGATCAACTTCTGATAAATAAGATGATCCTGGAAAATTGCAGGAGACGACGCAGGAACCTAAGTGCAGCGTGGATTGATTATCGTAAAGCCTTTGATAGTGTTCCACATTCTTGGATCCTTAAGACTTTGGAGATGTACAAAGTCTCCCCTGTGGTATTAAATTTCCTAAAAAGCACAGCATGGGAATGTGGAAACCAAACTATACCTTAGTCACACCAGGGGCACTGCCATATCCAACCGTCTGAATATCCGACGTGGAATCTTTCAAGGAGACTCTCTGTCACCCCTTCTGTTTTGTTTATCCTTAATCCCTTTTACACATGAACTGAACAACAGTAGCTATGGTTACAAAATAAATAAGAAAATATTCAATCACCTACTCTACATGGATGATCTCAAACTCTTTGCCAAAGACGACAATGAGTTGAAAGGCCTCCTCAATATTGTAAAATACTTCAGTGACGACATAGGTATGGACTTCGGATTAGATAAATGTGCAAAAGTAACTTTCAAGAAAGGTAGAATTACAGAAACACCCTTAATAGATTTAGATTTTGTCACAAAAGATTAGGGAACTGGAGCATGGTGAAGCTTATAAGTACCTAGGAATTAGCGAAGGAGATGGCATACAACACCCCAAATGAAGGAAAAATAAGAAAAGAATACTACAGGCGTGTACGTCTGGTACTAAATACTGAGCTGAACTCAAAAACAGGATATCAGCCATAAACACATTGGCTGTCCCTGTGGTGCAATACAGCTTTAATGTCCTTAACTGGACCATAGCTGAAATTAAGCGACTGGATGCCAAAACGAGAAAGCTACTAACTTGCTATCGCATGCATCATCCCAAAGCTGATGTCGACCGTCTGTATGTGCCCAGATCCGAAGGAGGCAGAGGATTAGTTCAACTAGAACTGTCCTACAAAACTACAACAATTGGCCTCCAAAGATATTTGGAAACTACAGAAGACTGGATGATGGTGTGCGTCAAGGAACATGAAAGTAGTAAGCGTCTCTACTCCGTAATGAAGGAAGCCAACAAATTCAAAATGGAGTTCCAAATGGGCGTAGAGATGCAACTACAGCACAATACACCGGCTGAAACTGCAAAATACCTAAAAAAAGATAGCTAAGACGAATGCAACAGACCAGTTACAGAAGCGATGGCAAGATAAACCGCTTCATGGCCAATACTCTGCCCGTACCAAACAAGCTGACGTGGACAAAACCCGTACCCATCAGTGGCTACGTAGTGCAGGGTTGAAAGCGGAAACTGAAGGTTTTATCCTTGCTGCGCAGGACCAATGTTTGCTAACTAGGAATTATCAAGCACATATACTAAAATATTGTGTCAGTCAAAATGCAGATTCTGTGATAAATATCCAGAAACGATTGATCATCTTGTAGCAGGTTGTACGGTGTTGGCACCCACTGAATATAAAACCCGACATGACAGAGTGGGCCAATATCTGCACTGGAAAATCTGCAACTTCTACGGGAAGAAAACTGAAAAGAAACTGGTATGAACACCACCCAGACCCGGTTACGGAGATGGGACCTGTTACAATTCTATGGGACTACACAATACACACTGACAGAACAATCAAGGCCAACCCCAGATATTGTTATTAAAGACCATAAACAAAAACGGTGCCTCCTTATTGATATGGCAGTCCTGCCGACTGCAATGTATCTTTGAAGATATTCAAAAGTTGTCAAAGTACAAGGACCTTGAAATAGAAATCGCGAAAAAAATGTGGCATATGGGAACATCAACAATCCCTGTTGTAGTTGGAGCCCTAGGACTGGTTGGAAAAAGATTCCAGTAGACTAATTGAAGGGATACCTGGAAGTCCATGCCTCAAGGAGATACAGAAAATTGTTCTAACAAGTACAGCCCCACCTTACGAAGGGCTTTATCTATGTAATCTTTTTTTTTTTTTGTCAGTGGAAAATGTCATGACGCCATTTTTAACCTTAGGTCCCTGGGCGGGACCCGGAAAGAAATATGTAAACGCCAGAAATCAAAGAAAATAAAAATAATTATAATAATAACAATAATAATAGGAGGGCAATAGTCCAATAGTCCGCATATAAATAATAATATACCCTTACTGTAGAAATTCAGACAAATTTTATATAAAATGGTTGGTGAAGTCATACCCAGAAATTCATACACAGATGTCCTCATATATATATATATATATATATATATATATATAAAAGTGAACATTGAAGTCAACACTGAGAGGCGACAGTCTGTTTCATGCTATAGACTGTCGCCTCTAAGTGTTGACTTCAATTTTTTCACTTTTATATTTACACACGCTCTATCTTTGATATTGAGCACTTTATCCCATAAGTATAGCACATCTTAAGAGTATATTTCATATATATATATATATATATATATATATATATATATATATATATATATATATATATATGATATGTATTTAAGGAAGGATTTATTAAGTAATATCGACAAAGCCTTACATTCTCTTTCAATTTCTCACTGAAGTGTTTTCGGCATTAGAAGTGTTAATAAACTGTCCAAAGTTCATTTTTATTTTATTTCCTTCAAGGACTTTCGACTGTCACAGTTATTGTGAAGAATTGTGACTGATTAGAATGCTAAGCAAGCATCTGACAATCGAAAGTACTCAAATGTAACAAAACAAAAAATAATAAAAATTAAAAAGAACTTTGTACAGTTTATTAAAACTTTTAATCCTGATGAGAAACACCGCAATTGGAAATAGGAAAAACAAAATCAAAAATTCGATAACAATGTCGTCAGTAAAACGCAAGGTACGACTGAGAGTGAAAGAAAATGAGAAAATTCAGAAGGAACCAGAAACTCAATCTTAAACAGGAAATAAGGAATAAACCTCAACTTCCGGCCAAGACACTGGGGAGGAGGCGAACATATGTACTCTGCTCATTTAAATAATATTTGGTATATAATTAGATTTTGGGAAGTGGGTCAGACCGAAAAATCTTCAACACGAGCTCATATATATATATATATATATATAGATAGATAGATAGATAGATAGATAGGAATACACATGACGGAAACCGAGATGCCAGATCGGTGCCAATAATATTGTTGATTCTTTGGATTTTCATAAATACAGTGCCAAATCGATAGATAAATATGATCAGACGGAGATAGATAGATAGATAGATAGATAGATAGATAGATAGATAGATATGAACAGACGAGCATAGATACATAGATAGATATGAACCAATCATAACAAATAGATAGATAGATAGATAGATATGAACAGACGAGAATAGATAGATAGATATTAACCGATCATAATAGATAGATAGATAGATAGATAGATATGAACAGACGAGGATAGATAGATAGATAGATAGATAGATATGAACCAATCATAACAGATAGATAGATAGATAGATAGATAGATAGATAGATAGATAGAAAATGGACAAACATACATGTATTATTTAGTGTGTGGATTTGTTCGCTCATGTCAGTTATTGCAACCTGTCAAACTTCACCATATATATATATATATATATATATATATATATATATATATATAAAGTTAAATCTGACCGGTTGGAATAGTGGAATGTAATGAGTCAGCCAAGTATTTCATCTTAAAAAAGACGACGCTCATAGCAAACGTAATAAATAAGAATATTTTTGTTAATAATGGTGCGTAAGCCTTTAACTTTTTTTTATTTACGTACCTCTCTATATATGTGGGGTGTTGGGGTGGAGGTGACAGTTTAAAATTGTGTCTCTGTCATTCCGTGGTTAGGGGTAGCGTGTTTCGTGTCCTTAGTCTCGTGTTATGAGACCATTATCAATACGATTAGATCTCACAAATTAACTTTTCTGTTCGGATCCAAGTATCAAGTATGAGATATGGACGACTTTGATTTTTTTTTAAACCGTGTGTCAAGAGGAACGGCTATTAAAACGGTCGTATCAAAATTCCCTTCGTTTTTTTGTGAGTTGCTTCTTCTTTAACGTTTGCCGTCTCGATAAGTTTTGATATAAAAACAAACTTTACCAAGGAAAAGAAATATCTTTTCTTAAATTCCCTCGGTAACTATATCTTCTTGTTTTAAGTGCTGGCTCCCTTCAGGACGTAGGCGAACATGACCTTCCACATCTTCCTCATACTTGTAGCTCTTAATAAGTTTTGTCTTTTTGTTATTTCTTCCAAACTCTGTTCCTGCCGTCCATTTGTTAAAGGTCATCAAGTATGTTACGCGTTGCTTACCTTTGCCCCTCTTGCCCTCTGTCTAAACTCTCCCTAATTACGAACTTAACAAATCGGAAAAAGGAATTTGTAAACCTGGCGTAAAGCGTCCATCTACACTCCAGTTTTGACAGGAAAAAATAAAATTGAAATTCTATACAAAATCATACTTCTTTCCTATGCTGTGTCTGTTCAGGGGATAGGCGATCCAGTGTCTTAGCTAGACGGAGACGGAGAGGGCGGTCCGACCCGGACGGCACTTTTCGCCTGCGACGAGTCTTCAGAAAAGAAAAAAGACAATAGCATAATTTCAATCATTTTTTGCAACAAATGCAGCGATAAAGAAGATAAGGTTAAAATGTAGCCAATTTGTCTTTGATAGATCTTTGAATTGTCTTCAAAACGCGCTGTCAGCTGGTGGGGATAAAACCCAATTACAAGACGTGAGCAAAAGGTGTGAAAAAATGCGGACATTTTTAAAGAGCTTCATGTGGTGTTGGATTAAGTGAATTTAATGAATCCACAGTTTTTTCTCACCTATGTGAGAAATCCGGACTTTGACGATTTCTCATGTCTGAACTGTTAGTAAAAAAAAAAAAAAAATAAAAAAAAAATAAATAAATACGTGAACCAATTGTATTTTCATCGTATCATAGGTCTAGCTTTAATACGGATATAAAATCGTTACTTTTCATAAATTATAAAATAGGTCGATAAATAAGGTTGGGGGAGAAAATAAAGACAAAAACTGTTCAACATTTGGTTATTATTTCTATTCCATGTTAGTTATCGTCGCATAGCAAAATTTTATGTAATCATAACAGGATATCAATTTTGATGGTGAATATCTATGTTGTAATGTCCATATAACAATTCTGATGATGGCTCATGTGAGCCAAAAGCTTAGATCGAGGAACAGCCTAACAAAAAATATCCAAATGTTGGACAGTTTTTGTCTTTATTTTATGATCAAACATAATACACATTCGTTGTCTATTACATTTAACAACATTATCTATATATCTATCCCATTCTGTATATTATCTATCTATCTATCTATCTATCTATCTATCTATCTATCTATCTAATGATGATGATGATGATGACGAAGATGATGGTTGCCCATTCACTCTAGGAGGATAACCACTAA
The DNA here is from genome assembly GCA_903632075.3 of Acanthosepion pharaonis. NCBI lineage: Eukaryota > Metazoa > Mollusca > Cephalopoda > Sepiida > Sepiidae > Acanthosepion > Acanthosepion pharaonis. The sequence continues at coordinate 923,594 of CAHIKZ030000254.1, forward strand.
ATAGGCAGAGGTACATGATGCTTCCCCACTTTCTAAACTACCGATGGTACCCGCTCGATTGTGTATAGTACTCTATTGATCCAATAACAAGATACATTTAAGAAATAATCAATATATATATATATATATATATATACAGGGGTTGGTGGACAAAATAATTGGAACACTTGTTAAAAAAAAAAAATTATTTAATATGGAGTTGGTCCTCCTTTAGCCTCACAGACAGCTTTAATACGTCTAGGAATGGAATCATATAGCTTCCTGATTTCATCCAGAGGAATTTTCACTCATTCTTTCATTAAAACCAGCTCTTTACGACACGACGGTGGAGGATAGCGGCTCCTAACTTGTTGCTCCAAAATGCACGACAAATGTTCAATAATATTGATATCTTGAGATTGGGGAGGCCACTCCATGTGTTCTAGCTCACTTTCATGCTCTTCATACCAATTCTTAACCACTCGAGCGGTATGCATTGGAGCATTATCGTCTTGGAAAATGCAGTCACCATCAGGGAATAAAGTCTTGGCCATTGGATGAACATGATGTCCCAAAATGTTCAGGTAATCTTTGCTGTTGATTCTACCATGCGGGGCAACTACTGGACTGAGACATTTCCATGATATGGCGGCCCAAACTATCACTGATCCACCTACATCTTTCACTGTTGGAAGAAGGCAGTCAGGGTTGTAAGCTTCTTTGGGCTGCCTCCACACATAAACTCGCCCTGAAGTTGGGAAAAGAGAAAAACTGGACTTGTTTGAGAATATGACTTGCTTCCATTGGTCTGCAGACCAGGCATTGTGATCTCTGCACCACTTCAACCTCTTTTGAATGTTGTGAGTGAAGACAGGAGGTTTCCTCACAGCGGCACTTCCATGATATGCAGCCTTATCGAGCTCACGGTGAACAGTTTTAGTAGAAACGGAACTATTCAGATTGTTATTCAACTCAGCAGTCACTTTGGCTGCATTTGTCCGATGATTTTTTGCAACATTGCGTTTCAATGCACATCAGTCCCTGTCAGTAAGTTTACAAGTCCGGCCCGAATTGCTACGGTTGTTAAGGGTCTTGCCCTGTTTCTCGAATTGCATCAGTCTTCTTGATATGGTAGCTCTTGAAAAACCAAACAGTTCAGCAACCTTAGTGATCAAGGCTCCTGCCATGCGAGCTCCAATAATTTGCTCTTTTTCGAACTCGGAGACGTGACGAATTTACCTTAAATTTTACTAAATTCTAAAAATAAATAAGACAAAGACAGTAAATTAGATATATAAACGTATTTACAATAGATATAACCTGCAATTACGAAGTTTTAGTTAAAGTTCTTAATATAATAGGTCTTTGAAATATAGGAGTGGATTTTGCAACTGTTCCATTTATTTTGTCCATATATATATATGATGAATTTTTATTTAGAATGACAGGAATACATACATACATATATACATACATAGATTGATATATATATATATATATATATATATATATATATATATATATAGAGAGAGAGAGAGAGAGAGAGAGACAGAGACAGAGACAGAGACAGATAGATAGATAGATAGATAGATATAGGATACGAAACTGAGCCGACATGAATGTTTTGAAAGGCTGAGAAGAATTTGCGTTTATAAGGCACTATTCAAGTTTGCTTGATCGGCAATGCAGTCCGTGTCTGAGTGTGTTTAAACCACACACACACACACACACACACAAATAAACGCACACATACACTCACACACACATACAAACACACACAGCCAACACACACACACACCCAGGAATATATATATATATATATATATATATATATATATATATATATATATATATATGTATATATATATATATATATATATATATATATATATATATATATATATGGTGGTATTTTACAAGGTATTCGTCTTTAGTTTTGAATTGTAAGTAACGTCGTAAGAATTTGTTTTCCTGTCTGCCTTTTGAGATAGTTCTGATCGTTTATTTAGTAATTTACATAAAAAAAACAAGAACTCATATTGTATACCATTTAAAATATTACTATGCAAATATATCCACTGTATATAACGCAAATAGTGTAACATATTTTGGAGAAAGCTAAATTTAAACTAAATTTAGACTAAAAGAAATAACATAACAGCCCCCGAAAAAATAAAGAAGAATTTAACTTTAAATTTAAATTAACAAACTGCGAAAGCAGAAAGAAACACAATTAAATTTAATAATAATAATAATTAACAGTAAATAATTAAATGATTAATAATACATTATGTGTAACAAGTTAACAAAGAACACTATAAAATATTTACAAATAATTTTCATTCGGATGCACAACTATTTCAATAACCTTTAGAATAATTTGAAACATAACCTTTACTGCTCATCCAATAAGCGTCAGGATAATACAATAGGCCTTCTACCCATAATGCATCACTGCCCAGCATATATAAGCAGTTGAGCCAAAATACAGCACACGTGGCCTGAAGATTGGTTTCAAGCATGAAACAGACTGTTGCCACTTGGTGTTGCCTTAAGTGTCCACTTTCATTTTTATATGCACTGATAGACACTTTTACCCATGAATATATCAAGCGTTAAAACTATACAGGGTGCGATGGATAAATTGTCGTCTGAATTATGCCCCCCACCAAAAAAAAAAAAAATAGAAAAAAAAGGAAAATAATACTGGCATTTCATTTTAACAGATATATTTAGCAAAATTGCACAAGCATATCTTGAAATATCAAAGCGTAAATTTATTCAATAAAATCACAATTGACGACTTCGGAATCTCCTGCATCTCTTCTGGACGGTCTCCTTGTTTGTAGTCGGTGAATTTTTTTTTTTTAAGCGTTTCACCCCAAGCAAGGCGGGAAGCTACTTGCACGCAAGTGGTTCCAGATAGTTGGAGCGAGATCAAATAGCAGTGATAGAGGAAAGGATGAAGAGAAGGATAGTGGATAGATCAAGGCATCTGGAGATATTACATTTGAATAGTTGGAGATTATAGCTATCAGGGAAACAGGAAAAGGGGAGGGAGTTCCACAGGCGAGAAGTGCGAGACATGAAGCTATTGGAGTAGAAGAGACAGCTACATTTAACAGTTTTAACAGTGAAAGGGTGTGAGCGAGATGCCAACATAGTCGAACGCTTAAATTCATGAAGTTTGGGAACCAGCGAAAGCAGCTCATCGGAGCAGTTACCATGAAAGCATTTGTAAAAAAGACAGAGGGAGGCGACGGCACGTCTGTAAGAGAGCGACTGCAGACGGGATGCTAGATCAGGGACAATTACGTTGCATATGCGTCTCTGGATTTTATCAAGGGCCTCGAGACAATTAGGAGGGGCTCCAGACCATATATGGCAGTAATACTCTATGCAAGGTCAAATACTGCAATAATCCTGACCTTCAGTTCATCTTTGGTGCTACGAGGTGTTTTGCTGGCCTCTTGCTTAACTACGCCTTACACATAATAATGAAGGGGTGCAGTCTGAGGGTGGTTAGGTTTTCACATGTAAGGGGTTATGTGGTCGTAGATATTATCTGACAGTCATTATTGGGCTCTTCTGCTTGTGTAGCATGGTACTGAGTCCTGTTGCCAGGTAATGGGGTCTTCCAGCAACCACTCCTCTCTTGATTCGGGGCAGCACTTCCTTCTCAAGTCACTTGATTTCGGCCTCCGTGTTGAGTCTGAGGACCTGTGGGAAGATGAATCGTCATCACGAGTGATCACTTCAAACACCATGATGTACGCTGCATTTATCATTCAAATATATCCGAATCCTCTGCACTGTGCTCAGATTGACACACAGATACACTGAAATCTTCGTATGGCGCATCGGTCGCAAATGGCAAACAATACAGCATGCCGTTTCTAAATTTCTGGGAAGCAAATAGAGTCATCTGCCACAGACGATGCCCAACTGACCCTACAATACTGTTCATTCAACAAAATCAAAAACAATGCGCTCGTACGAAATTCAAAAGGTAAAATGACGACAATTTACCCATCGCACTACGTATTTGTATCACACACACACACACGCACACACACACACACACACACACATATATATATATATATATATACAAGTATATAATTGGTGTATACTGAATGAATTCCAATAAACAACAATTACTATTCTTAAAAGAGTGCTCAATACAAAGTAGAGCAGATATAATTATTTTTTATAAAAAAAATTTACAACATAAATATGTTATAAAAATTTTATAACATATTTATGTTATAATTTTTTTCTTTATAAAAAATAATATATATATATATATATATATATATATATATATATATATATATATATATATATCGTCCTGGGTATGACGAAACACTACATCCGCGTTCTGGGTAAGACGATAAACTATTAGGTTGGTGCAAAAATAATGACGTTCAACTTAACGTCAAAAACGACATTATTTTTGCACCAACCTAATACATCCGACAACAAGGCCTCTGATCAGAAGGTTTGGAGGAACGTGGAAACAACTCTTAATTGCTGGCGTTTCCACGTCCACCCTGACCCGGGGTGGTGGCACCTATTGGGGTCCCAGCTTTTCGGCTCCCAAATTGGGGTCAAAACACTGTGGAAGTTTAAGAATATGTTTTAATACCAGCAATACATTTTTTGTAAAAAAATTATTACCAGCAATAAATTTTTAAAGAAAACATTATTACCAGCAATACATTTTTGAAAAAAAAAATATTACTCGCATTGAAAAACTTGTCGACATTAAATAACCTATTGAGGTTGATATGTCATAAAACAAAACAAAACAAAACAGCTTTTCTTTGCTTGAACGCAATACATTTTTGAAGAAAAAAAGTATTACCAGCAATACATTTTTAGAAAAAATATTACCAGCAATAAAAATCTTGTAGGCATTAAATAACCCATTGAGGTTGATATGCTTCAAACCAAACCATATATATAAACAGTGTGAACACAGAGATCAACACCGAATGGTGACAATAATCGAACGATTGAGCTCTAAACTAAACTAAAATTCACGGATATATCTGAATTTCAATTAAATATTTTTTTAATAAAAAAATCAAGATTAACTAGAAACAGTTCACTTCAAATATAACCAGAGATGTCTTATGTCTTCTTAAAACATTTTCTTGTATTGAATCATGGGAACTAAGTTGCTGCTATGTATCCGAAAATGAGCAACACTTTTTCTTTGCTACTAACAAAGGAAAATGTAAAAATCACACTGATCATTATAATATAGAATTTTTTACTTCTGATATTTACTATTACGTTTAAAATTAAAAAGATAATGTTTATTTATAACTTAAATATTCTATTTAGAAACTTTATAACTTGTTGTGCACGCATTTCTGTCAAGTATAACATAATACTATTGATTTTACTATGTACTCAGAGATATTATCTGAATTTACTAAGTCGGAAGAAGTTAAGCTAGGAACTATCTTAATTTTTATATTACCATATTCGTTTGTTTTAAATACTTATAAATCATTACAACTGTTTCAATAGCAACAATCTTTGAAAAAAAATACTGCCTCTCACACCTTATGTTTCATTTTGAAATGAATTGATCATTGAATGTTTGGAAAAGTGGTGATCTCATTGCAGTTAAAGAAGTTGATTTTTGTCACAACTGAATAACTGAATATATGTTGGAATCGACATAATAAATGTGAGTATTGTTTAAATTATATTTTTTATTAACTGTTCTTTCTCTTTGCTAAGATCACCAAGTCACGTGGTCGTCTCCTGAACAACCATTGGATATTTTTCGATCTGTCAACATTTTTGTAAGTGTACCAACTGTCAACAGTAAGTAAATACTTTAAAATTAATGAACAATAAATTTTTTGACAAACTGAACAGTTTTTATGTTTTTGTTATTGCTTTTAGGACGGCACGGTAGAGTAATGGATAGCGTCTAGGACGGAGGGCTCGAAGATCCGAGTTCGAATCCATTAAAAATGGTGAAATTTATATATCGTTTTTACGAGACTCAGCATGAGCAAAATAAATTCCTGGATTTGGCCAAAAAAGGCGTCAAAATACGCGAATTTTTTTTATTCTTTAATAGGAAGTAGTAGTTGGAGTAACGATAGAATAATGGATGACGGCACGGATTGAGGTCTTGAAGAGCCGAGTTCGAATTCTAGTCGAATCCATTACATTCAATTTATTTATTCATTTAATTCTTCGAAATCGACAAAAGAGTTCATATATATATATATATGAACTCTTTTATATATATATATGTGAACTCTTTTTGTCGATTTCGACGTAAGGTTATCCAAGAATTAAATAAATAAATAAATTATTTTAAAAACAATAAGTCAGTCAGATTTATTCCCGCAGTAGGTTGCCATTTCTTTCTGGGGTAGACCAGTTCCCATCCACAGAACTCAGTCTTGCCTGCTATTTACCCATAGCTGGCGAGGAGAAGAGGATTCATACTTTTAACAAGGATATAAGCACGTAAGTGAATGTAATGGATTCGACTAGAATTCGAACTCGGCAGTTCAAGACCTCAATCCGAGCCGTCATCGAGATGTCCAGGGAAGGTTGTTTTTAGGCAGGACAAACCAAGTCGATTCAAAACAAAAAAAACAACAAACCGTGTCGGTCAATGTAAAATACATCAAAAAATAAAAATTTCAAAAGTACAGGGTGACCCCAAAAAACGGGAAATTTTGAAGTGCGTATTGCCAGACATGAGAAAGTGACAACACTGCGAGACAGTGACCTTGAGTAAGGAAACATTTCGCCATTTAGAATTCAAGATGAAATTTACAGTATCCCAGCTGAGATGTTGCAGCAGTCAATGAGGAATCTCAACAGCAGATTTCAAGAATGCATTCGTACAGGAGGACGCCATCTACAGGACGTAATTTTTAAAAAATGAAAATCTTCATCATTGTTTCTTAAATGGCATGTTTTAAGGTTTCAATTACTATGAATAAAATATTTTTCTTCCATCACTCTTGGTTTTATTGGATTGTTAAATAGTTCCCGTTTTTTTGGGTCACCCTATATATAGCAAATTTTCGGTAGGTGAACCGACTACTACTACTACTACCACAAATCTCATAGCCCTCTCCTTACCCATTCCTTCCCTTTCACCTTCCCTCCCCACTATCAATCTAATGTGTACGTCCGGTGTATTTTCTCCATTTAAGGAAAAGAAGAGCTAAACACCTTGGTGTTCACGAAATAAATTTATAATAGAAATGGAGAATTAAAGTCTCCGTCTTTTTATTACAATTATGTAAGTCTGTAGTCTACATTGAGCTCTCCGAGATTTACAACTTCCTCGGAATTATTCCTTCCAATCACAAACTGGTAAAGTATATATATATATATATATATATATATATATATATATATATATATATATATATATATATATATATATATATATATTATGAAATGGACAAAGTCCAACAATTATTTTTAATGACATTTTTTATGTTTATACGTTTTTTTTTATAGATACAAATATTTAAGTAAATGGTCTGTTTATAATAAACAGGATTAACAACATTTACCGGCCTGAATGTCCGAAAATTTTACAGAAAATATGCGTCCTCCGATAGGATACAGGTTCGATTCCTGTCGGAGGACGAATATTTTCTGTGAAAATTTCTCGGATATTCAAGCCAGTAAATGTTGTTAATACTGTTTATTTTAAACAGAGCATTTACTTAAATATTTGTATCTATTAAAAAAAACAAACGTATAAACATAAAAATGTCTTTAAATATATCTATATATATATATATATCGTAAAGGTAATAAGTCCTTTGGTATATAATCCAAGTGTATCCTAGAAATATAAAATATTAAAACTGATCCACAAATAGAGCTCAATATATTTATTATAACAGACCATATAAACAGTTATTCACAACAAAATCCAAAAATTACATCATATGGGGTGTGGGGGATAGATCTATTTCAACCGATGAAAACTTCGTCAGTCTTATTCAACCCCGGTGTATAGAATGTGTTCACGTCGGAATTAGAAGTTTAACTGTGGCAGCCGTCGAAACATTGATTTTATCCATTTCAATGTTTAACTCAGACGAAATGCATGAGGCGGTGGTCAGGGAAAGGTCGAAGGAATTAGACTTAAAAGGAAGAGGTTTTATAAAATTAAACCCGGATATTAACCTTATGACATTAAACTGGGATTATATGAAGAATGAAGTGTGAATTTGAAACTAAAAAGAGGACCGAAAAGGGAGTCTTATAAAAAAATTATATATATATATATATATATATATATATATATATATATATATATATATATATATATATATATATCTTCTATAATTTGTATATATATATGGTTAGGTTCCTACTTAAAAAAAAAAAAAAAAAAAAAAAAAACTCTTCCAAAGATAAATTATAAATTATACTTAAAAAAAAAATGTATTTAAAAATAAGGTATATTTAGATAATTTATATGAAATATAAAGAGAATATATTTAAAAAAAAATTAAATATTAAAGAATAAAAATATATTTAAAAATAAAGAAATATAATAAGATAAAATAAATTATTTACATTATTCGGACTATTGTCCTCATCTTTGTCACCATATTTATTACATATTTATTACAACGTTTCGGCCGTTGTACGCACCGCCCTTCTTCAGGTGGACACATGGCACAATGGATAAAGGCGTTCGTTAGATCCAGTGACAGGACCCAAAATGTGTGATCTCAATACCCGGTTAAGGCAGTGGAGAACTTTCAGAGGGATATTAACAGGAGATAACTGATAACTGACATCCATTAAACATGGCACGTGGAACTAGAGCAGTCTACCCCAGTAAGCGAAATAAAGGGTTAAGTTCGACATTTCAACCACCTGAAGAAGGCCGGAGCGTACAACTTCCGAAATGTTGTAATAAGTATGGCGACAAAGATGAGGACAATAATCCGAATAATGTAAATAACGTACATAATACCTCATCTTAGAAATATAGACAGATACTGAAGGGTGATAAATATGGCTAAAAAGATGAGGACATTAGTCCGAATAATGTAAATAATGTACATAATACCTCATCTCAGAAATATAGACAGATACTGAAGGGTGATAAATATGGCTACAAAGATGAGGACAATAGTCTGAATAATGTAAATAATGTACATAATACCTCATCTCAGAAAAATAGACAGAAAATAAATTATACATTTTTAACTTTAGGGATGAGTTAATTCAAGTTATATTAAAACAACAAAAACAACAAAAAACAACAATACAATGCTATAGTTAAAAAAAACTACATATATATATATATATATATATATATATATATATATAGATAGATAGATAGATAGATAGATAGATAGATAAAATGATGTAAGTGATAAAAGGAAACAGAGTTCTTAGAACAGGGGACAATTATAAGATATAATTAATATGGTGAAAAAAATGTAAATATAGACATTAGAAATAGATACACATTTGACATTAGAGAATTATAAGGTAAGAAAATAAAATCTATATTATTTTTAATTCCGACATGAACACAATCTATACACCGGGGTTGAATAAGACTGACGAAGTTTTCGTCAGTTGAGATAGATCTATCCTCCATATGAGATAATTTAGCATTTTGTTGTGTAATACAATATAAACTGTGTCTAAAGATTATATGCAAGTTATGAATTGGTATAAAGAGTTGCGTCTTTAATGTTAAAAGTCTTATTATGATGTTGTTTAGATTCTACTCAATAATATTAACTTAGATATATAGTGACAGAGAAAACTATTGTTTTTGGTTGGAAATTTTTTTACTAAGTTAACAAAACAGACTAATTTGACTGTCAGTAGTTTATTTGCAACTATTTATTTTGATACTTTTACATTATTATACCTTGTAAAACTAATGTAAAAAAAAATAATATGAAAAGATTTTAGAACAAATTTGTCAATTTCTTAAAGGAAAAACATTTTATTTTAAAAATAAAAGATATATTAACAAAAAATAATAAGAACCTCCTAAAATTTATTGCACAAATGCTCCTTTCTTTTCAATAACTCTTAGCAGCCTATTGTCAACATCTGATGTTAGATTTGCAAATTTAGCGGCTGGTAAGTTGTTTGCAGCAACTTTAACTGCCTCCCAAAGGTCACACTTGCTGTTGAATTGCCTTGCATTAGAATAAATATCTCTTGAGGATGCCCCACAGGTTCTCAATGGAATTCAAGTCACAACTATTTGAAGGCCAGTCCATAAGAGAATCTTCAACAAATCCCTTTTCTTTCAACCAGGATTTAGTAATCTTTGATGCATGACTTGGTGCGTTGTCTTGCATAAAGATCATAGATCTACGCTTGGCTAAAGACTGGTCATCAAGCCATTCAAAGAAATATTGCTCTAGAAAATCACAGTAACTTTTGGAATTCATTTTAACCCCGTCTTTCAGTTTAAATGGACCCACGAGCTCATTACCAATAATCCCAGCCCATATCATGATCCCACCGCCGCCTTGTTGGCGTTTAAAGAATTTTCTTGAGTCATGTTGATTGCAAATCCATCCTCGAGCCCATCCATCGGGCCCATCGAGGGTGATTCTTGATTTGTCTGTAAAAAACACTTTACTGAAATCAGTTTTCATGTATTTTTTGCCCACTGCAATCTTCTTTCCTTATGTTTTTTTGTTTTTACGTTTTTGTTTTTGTTAAAATGGGATTCTTTATTTGATTTTTACATCACTTCCTTAATGCTTTACACCTTGTTTCCCTTGAGACCATAGGAGCTCTAGCGGCCTCAAATATGAACGCACCTGACGCATTTGGGTTTCTTATTAATTCTCTTCGGATATGTGATAGATTTCGCTTTGTTAAATTCCTGAATTCAGCCTGAGACTTTTTTTTCCTTGGTTGAATTCCCATTTGACATATTTTCTTGATTGTTCGATGATTCCTTTTCAAATCCTTAGAAATTTGAAGCGAAGACTTTCCTTTGCTAATTTCTTTGATTATATAGTTCTTTTCATTCATTGTTAGTTCTTTTTTACAAGCCATAATACTAAATTCTAGTTCTTGCAAATAATCTCTTGACATTGCAATTTGCTATAATTACCGAAAAAATACTAAATATCAATCTGAAATTGAAAATTGGGGCTTAATTGCTTTCATGCTTACTCGCTATACATAATAGTACAAATTATTTCATTGGATAACACATATCTATGAATTTTGCATAAAATATTTGACAATACCTCTTTTACATATAATCTCTAGACGCAGTTTATATATATATATATATATATATATATATATATAGAGAGAGAGAGAGAGAGAGAGAGAGAGAGAGAAGAGTAAGGGAGAAAGAGATTTATTTATTTATTTTGTTGTGTAATACTATTTATATGCTTTATTATAATAAATATATTGAACTCTTTTGTTGACCACTTTTAATATTTTTTATTACTAGTATCCACTTGGAATATATACCAACGGACTTATTATATATATATATATATATATATATATATATATATATATATATATATATATATATAAATATATATATATATAAGTGTTATTACAAAAAAAATGACTCCTACTGCTATTAATGCATTGCACTTCAGCTGAATTGAGCTCTCAGGCCACTGCCGTATTTCATATAGTATACGTTAAAATTTCCCTTTCTCTTGAAGATAGCCTAGGTGTAAGATCTCTGACTGACTGATGCCAAATCTCTGGATAGTTCGAGAGATATGAACGGATTGAGACACATAGATAAATTATAACATCTTTTTCCTTTTCTTTCTCTCTCTCTTTCTCTCTCTCTCTCTCTCTTTGTGTATCTATCTATCTATCTATCTCTCTCTCTCTCTCTCTATATATATATATATATATATATATATATATGAAGAGAAAGAGATGAAGGTACTTATCTACCACCTTCACGCAACCAAAATTTTCATATGCCCCAATATTACGTATGGCAGCACATCACGAGGCGATTCGAAGAGACTGGACAAAAATGGCGACTACAGTTGCACAATATATTGCATCGGCCTAGCAGAAGTCGGAAAGAGAAAAATGGTGAATAGGGAGTGAGGAATGAAAGCGAGGGACAACGAGATCAAAGGATTAAGCATACAAGTGCGCGGTCAATGACCACGGAGAGACAACGACACCAGCTTCAAGGTGGTCAAAGTAAAACCATGTCTTATATAATACTGCGCAATGCTCTGCTCGTTTTCACTGAGTTCAACGACACACTGCCCGACCCTATGATTGAACTCACAATTACTATGTCACAAAATTTACGAAACGAAACTTTAATGCACGAGTCGATGGAAACAAAATAAAACATTAGTAATCTTACGAAGTGTTTTAACAGTGGACGGAAAATGCGACACTGAAATCCAAAGGCGCACTGGCGTAGCGAAAAATGCATCCCTTTAAGCTAAGCAAAGTAATAAGAAACATGAACATTTCGTTAGAGACAAAAAAAGTATAATGGACTGTTATACAATATCGGTCTTCCTATATGGCAGAGAACGTTGAACAATCGCCTCACATATAAGGAAGCTTAATGCAAATGATGTCCCCCCTCGTTGGATGTGTGGAAGTGTTCTATTCCTCCGTAATAGCCCGCCGTGATTTTTTCCAAGTGTTTTACTTTGATTAGTTTGAAGCTGGTGACATTGTCTCCGCTTGTCGTCGACCGCGATTAGATGCGTCTTCGTTCGGTCTCATTGCTACCCCCCATCGCTTTCATTTAAAATAAATTACATAAAGCGTTCATTTCAGAATTTCCTAAAAGCACCTGGTGAAAGCCGAAAACCACAACGGCCGAAACGTTGGGATAATAATAATAAAGCGGGGGAAAATAGTCCGCATGTAAATAATGATAAACATTTATTGTAGGAATTGCATAAATAATGATAAAACTTTACTGTAGAAGTTCTATCATGATAAATCTTTATTGCAGAAATTGCAGAAATAATGACAAACCTTTATTATAGAAATTGCATGAATAATTACAAACCTTTATTGAAGAAATTGCATAAATAATGATAAACCTTTATTGTGAAAATTGCATGAATAAGGAAAAAATTATTGTAGAAATTGCATGAATAATTACAAACCTTTATTGCAAAAATTGCATAAATAATGAAAGCATAATGAAAGCATAAATAGTGACAAACCTTTGTATAAATTGCGTAAATAATGATAAATCTTTATTGTAGAAATTGCATAAATTTTAATAAACATTCATTGTAGAAATTGCATAAATAAACATTTATTGTAGAAATTGCATAATAATGACAAAATATTATTGTAGAAAATTGTATAAATAATGATAAAATTTTATTGTAGGAATTGCGTAGCGATAAAACTTTATTGTAGAAATTGCATAAATAATGACAAACCTTTATGGTAGAATTGCATAAATTATGATGAAACTTTATTTTAGAAGTTGCATAAATGCTGATAAACCTTTATTGTAGAAACTGAATAAATAATGATATATTTTTATTGTAGATATTGCATAAAAATGACAAACCTTTATTGTAGAAATTGCCTGAATAATGAAAAACCTCTATTGTAGAAATAGCATTAATAATTTTAAAATTTTATAGTAGAAATTGCATAAATAATGATGAACATTAATAGTAGAATTTGCATAAATAATAACAAGCCTTTATTGTAGAAATTGCACAAATAATGATAAACCTTTACTGTAGGAGTTGCATAAATTATGATAAACCTTTATTGTATATGTTGTATAAATAATGACAAAACTTTATTGTAGAAATTGCAGGAATAACGATAAAACTTTACTGGAGAAGTTGCATAATGATAAACCTTTACTGTAGGAATTGCATAAATTATGATAAACTTTTACTGCAGAAATTGCATAA
>CAHIKZ030000254.1:945000-965000 GCA_903632075.3 Acanthosepion pharaonis
GTAAAAGGAGAGTGAACACTTACGACCATATAAGTAGTTGAATTTACTTATTGGCTCTATGACAAAGATACATCACCAGTTCCATATTAATTATATAAATGGCGTCCATCTCATCTACACGCAGACACACACATACATACATACAAACATACACATCACACACACATACACACACATATACATTTATACAAGGATATAACATCGAAAACACGTCAAAATCGCTACACAACTGCAGTCATGTTTCGATGCGTATCAATGCATCACATCAGGATTGATACGCATCGAAACACAACTGCAATTGTGTAATGATGTTTTTGGTGTAATATCCTAAAATAAAGAATAGTGTTCTTCTTTGTATTGAGCTCTTGTTTAAATTAAATGTTACGAACGTTGGAATTGTACATTATTTGTTCTCATCTTATCTGGATATATAAATATATACATACGCACACACACACACACACATATATATATATGTTATAAATTAACTGATTTAAAATATGGTTTTCTTCCTTGATATAACATTATATTTGAAGAAAAATACATACACACGTTATCAAAAAACCAATACCAATCCTTTATATATACAACCTAAATCAAATCATCCCCATCTATAATTAAGCATATACCTTTATCTATCCAAAAAATCTACCCAAAAAAGAATAAGTACAAGCGAAAAAAACATATTTTAGATCAGTTAATTTATAATATTTATGCTCTGTAAATTTACATTGAGCACTGTTTTTTATGAGCACAAAAGAGACCTCACAAAAAACAACTTAGCTAATGCACTAGACATTCATAGAAATACATTCAACCATAATTTTGATTTTAAAAATGCTACACTCATAAAAAAGAAAATAACTCACAATTCTAGAGAGAACCGCCATAGAATATTACCCAAGTTTTAATCTACGCTCAGGCTTTTTCCCTATTTCACCTTTCTTAACAAAATTACAGCTCTCCCAAACAAACGTACACAACAATATCGCAAAATCGAAAGAAAATGGTTGAATCCGCAACACAGCTATAATGACAATATTCTTCACACGTGACAATAACTGACGTTATTTTCAGTTAACAATATGAAAATAGCGTGCTCTCAATTCCTAGTTGTTAAGAACATTCTGTTTTTTGCTATTATTAGTTACTTTCTTTAATTAAATTCATTTCGTTTTTTGCTTTGAGAATGTCCACGTTGGACGAAACGCGTCAGCATCTACTACAGTTTTCCTATTGTCATTCATATTTATAAATGTTGTCTTTTCTACAGGTTAACTCGGAAATTTTCATATATATATATATATATATATATATCCACCTCGAAATCATCACACACTCTCTCCCTCTGTCCCCCCCTTTCTATCTATCTATCTTTCTATCATTATATATAAAATTCAAGCGTACTACTAGGTTGGAGTATCGGTTCCACACTTTCACCTGTCGAAATGGTTAAATGTAGCCGTCTATTCTACTCCAAGAACTTATTATCTCACACTTCCTGTCAGTGGAACTCCCTTCCCCTTACCTGCTTCCCTGAAGGCTATAATCTTCAGATATTCAAAGGTAATGTCAATATATATATGGCATATGTGAATATTTATTTTCTTTTACAGCATATCAACCTCAATGGATTATTGCCGTCAGGATTTTTATGATTGTTTTGTATGAATACAATATGTATTCTTTGTAAGAAATCAGTTTGTAGATCAGCTTTCAAAGACATATTTTTGTAAAGACGATTTTTTTGCAAAGTCAAATGTACTCCTGATAATTGTTTTATTTTTAACGTATTGCTTGTAATATTTCTTTTCCAAACTGGCATTTTCTTCTTCTTTTTTACTATAAAAATCTATTTTTATACTTTCATAGTGTTTTGACCCCAGTTTGCGTGTTAACCATATATTGTCATCCACAGAGAGTGACCATTTCACTATATCACAGCTCATCTAGACATCCGATTGCCTAAAGCCGGTTCGAAACCCAATTGATTTGGCATCAGTCGGAGATTTTACTCCTGAGCTATCAGCGTCCGATAGAGAGGAAGGCGAATTTTTGCGTATTTATTCTTTGAATAAACACATCAGTGACCGAGAAGGTGCAATTCATAGTAATCTTTTGCATTATCATATATATATATATATATATATATATATATATATATATATATATATATATATCTTTTTTAAACATTATTGTAGTGGGCATATATATTCGTCTACCGCCTTCAACATTCTAGAAATCTTATCAAAGAAATGTATGTAAAACTATCAGCAAAGAACAGATCGTTGATCATGAAAAATATTTGACTTCCTCAAGTAAAAGTAATATTTCTAAAGCTTTTCTTACCACTGTCTCTTTACTGACAGAGATACAGTAACACACCGTTAGTATGATGTGGCATTTCCAATTACCGGGTGCCTTTAAAAAGAACTGTATGTCTGCTCCGACTCTCTTCTCCCTGTATCTCGCCACCATGATCAACGAGATCCTCGCTAGCAGCAAGTACGATAGAAAATTGTCACAGCATTAGCACTGGACGATTTTCAAACATCCCATTTCAAGTAGTATATATCTATATATAACTTAATTTTCTTCTGATATATTTTGAGTATTTTTCTTCTGTTTTTATAGATAAAAAAGCAACCCCCAAAAGTTTTGTTTTGAAAAATTAATTATAACGTTAGTATTAAAAATGAATGTTTGAATTTTAAAAATTTAAAAAATAATTCAAATATGTAAAAATTAGTTATCATTTTTTTAGTATGATCTTTAAAAATAATTTATAATTAATACTTCTCTGATAGTTTGTCTTTGTTGTGGAGGGGCTTGCATAGTCCAGTGACTCTTAGAGCGATACCGTCACGAGTTCTAAACTTGGGCCATCTTTGGCGGAAATTCGAATATGAGGATGCAGATCAAAGGCTCCAACCGTGGAACAAGTTAATGATGATTTAAACAGATCTCAGCGGTTGAACCAGCTGATGAAGAATGCTACGCATGCTGGACATGCTATAGTAGGCGCTACTCGAAACTATAAACGAGTCAGTTTCATAACTGGATTTCGCATGTCTCATTCTATATGTGCCACAGAGAAAGGTCATAAAATCAAGTGTGTGGGCCAGTTTCTGGCAAGTTGAAGCCCACCTTAAGCATCAACAATTTCTTCTCTTTTCTTACAAAAGAAGTGATCAACACGGAAGACAATATTTTTTTGGGGATATGAGATAAAACCGACGAACAAATAATTAATATGATTCCTTTTTAATTGTTTTTCTTACCATTCCAAGCAGTGGACACAAAGGTTACTACGATCTTTGCATACATTTCTAGAGCAATTCTTACTAATTTTACTTTATAGTCATGTGTTTGTAATTCACAGAAATACTAGGTTACTTGTTACTTGACTGACGTATTCAAAAAGCTACTTGACTCATCATGAAAATTCAACTTGCCACTTGCTAAATATTAAGGATAAATCTTTTGTGCAGAGTTCAAAGACGGATGGTTATGGCTCTCCACCATTTCCTATAATTTTTGGCTGTTAGCAATGTTTTTCTTTTTACTATTCCCCCTGTTCTGCCATCAATTTACACAAGCTCATCAGATAGGTTACTCATTGTTTGTTCTCTGACTCCCTTGCCTTCCATGTCTGTGAGTGTCAAATTTTCCAAGCTTTCCTTCCTCAATATCTGCCCGAAAAAAATTAATTAACCCCTTCTATTTTTATCAGTGTCTATTCTATATTCACTTTCTTTAAAATATCGTCATTGGTAAAATATTCCATCCGTGGTATTCTCAGCATCCTTCTGTAGATCCATATTTTTGTTTCAACTTGAGTGCTCTAATTAAAAGAGACTTACGATCACGGAAGTTAAGCAACGTTGAGACTGGTCACTAGCTACAGGGTTCCCAGTAAAACGTTCAAATTTATTTTCACTGTTTTAATTTTTTTCAAGAATAATTGACCTTGAATAACCTTGATAAAATTTCTTGAATATTCATGACCTTGAATAACCATTCTATTCTTGTGTAGTTACTTAATTCTGATTGGTTCTTTTATGATTGATTAATTGCTGCTCGGTCAATGTGACTCGTCATTTAAAGGTTATTGACAGATAACTTTCGTGTTTCGTTTTTTCCCTTCTCGTATGGCTAAACAATTTTTTTTTTTGAGTGTCAAGTTATCGTACTTTTCAAAGATGAAATGTGTAGAAATTCTTCCTGAATTTTTCAATCACATCAGTCTTTTTGATTTTACTGCATTTTTACTGGGCGCCCTGCAGATGGGCAACTACTTGAGAATACCAGGGGCTGTTCAGGTGGTTTAATGGATAATGCCTCAGAATTGAAAATTGGGGAGCCGAATTCAAATTCCAGTTGAGATCGTTATATTCCCACGCGTAAATACCCTTTTCAAAGACATGAATCCACTCTTTCTCCCCCAGCTACGGGTTAATTAGTAAGACTTGTATTTCTAAACCATTGCTATGTGTCAAAAGAAAAAAAAATTACAATCTAAAAATATTTTCTGGCTTTAAGTAACCTACGAAGGGTTGATAAGCCGTAAAAAACTAATCAAATACTGATTAGCTACACAGACATCTTTTAATGATTTACTTACCTTCTCGAGAATATAAATGTATAGAAACTATCATGACCACAAAGAGAGGGATCACTTTATATATTGATTTCAATATAGAATTGATCTCCTACTTTATATCCACATTATTTTTTGTTTGTTTAGCAAATTCTAATTAGGTATGAATCCACCTCTCCTGCCCGCCAAATATCGGTTAATTAGTCTTGTATCACTAAATCTCCTAAAAAATTCCTACGATCTAAAAATATTTTCTGGCTTTAAATAACCTGCTAAGGGTTGATAAGCCGTACAAAAAGAGCAAATCAATCAATCAAGAACAAGAAAAGTAGATGTTTCAAATATGAATTTCAGAAAAAAACAAAAAAACAAATAAAAAACAAACCATGGTTATTGTTTTTAAATAATTCCAAAATTTTATTTTATTCAATTTTAACGCGGCGACCATGATCTGTTTCAAACATTTCTCACCTAATTTTATCGATGTGAAATGAATCCTGACTCTAATGCCCAATTATCCAGGATTGATGAAAAGTATCTCATTTGATGAGGCAAATTTTGTTACAATTCTTGCAATCATGCGGAATCTATGCCAGATTGCTAATCGAGAAATGATCGCTCTAAACTGGGCCCGTGTGAGAGAAAGTCTGATATTATGGAGGCCTGAAACATTCTATGAATTCAGAATAGACATCACTGAGAAGCATTCAGGATTTCAAAGGTTGAAATGGTCTACTCAGTTGAAATTTTAAATCAATATAATTCTTTTATGTATGTTTCTGTAACGAATCAAGTTATTTTTACTTTTTATGAGTGAAAAAGTAACAGACGGACGTATAGTTACACTATTTACATTCTTCCAACAGCTGTCTTCATCTTAGATGTTCTCTCTAGACATTTACGTCATAGTGAATTATTCTCTCCTTTGATCAAAGTAGCAATTTTTATGTCAAAATTGTGGTCAGTCTTGTTACGGTGGGCAGCCAAAGCATTTGATATATTGTTTTTTAAAATGTTCCTTTTGTGTTCATATAATCCTTTATTTAGATTCCTTGAGGTTTCTTCGATGTATTTTTGTCACAATTATTGCAGGCAATGAAGTCAACTCCTCCTTCAGGTTTTAGCTTATTGTTTTGGATGTACTAGTAACAAATTTTATGTTGAGTTTAGATAGATTCATCTTGATTGTAGATGTGATAGAGTTAGTTGGTATGATAATATACTTTTTTGGTTTATTGAGTTTTTCAGGAGGAGCTGTTTTTTTGTTTTGGAATATTTTATGAGCCTTAAGTTTCATGTTAAATATAAAATAATTAGGGTAGTCCTAGCAACGTAACAAAATTTAGTGAATAAGGACAAAAGAAAAAACTTATGTTAGTCGACACTAATTATCATATGACTCTAAGAGGACGAAATACGTCTGCTAAGATAAGTTTTCCTTTCATATATATATATATATATATATATATGAAGTTTTATACATATATATATATATATATATATATATATATATATATATACCATTAATTAATCACATTTGTTATACCCGGTTCGATAGCAAACATAGCAATCGTCAGGTACAAATTTAAAAAATAATTTATTATAAAAATATAGATTAAAGATATCATATATATATATATATATATATATATATATATATATATGAGAAAGGGTAAAAAATGAAAAATAGATAAATAGAATGAAAATAATGTTGATGAGAAAATAATACTAATAAAATATATAAATATACACAGCGTGTAGATGAGAGGTCGCGGCAGTTACCGAAATCAATCTGGTTCGACATTTTGCAAGAAAAATTTATTTTTATATCCGCATGTAACAAATAGATCATTACTTTTATTCAATAAATTCAGGATATCTTTATTTTTTTTAGTATGGTATGTTTTCTTTCCAAAAGGCAAAGATTATATCTTGCTCCTTTACCATTATCTGATTTAATTCTCGCCATAACCTGTAAGAGAACATAGTTTTTTTTTTTTTGTTTTCCGGTTATTGGGCAATTTATGGTTGCAGAATGTTTTCTATTTCTGCCCAAATATTATTTCAGTTAATATTTTGAGAGAACTGATGGTATTTTTTTTTATATTTTCCTTTGCATTTTTGTTATTAAGGGTCAATTTATGGTTTCAGAATATTTGCATTTTTGTATTTTTTTCTTATTTCATGTCGATATATATATATATATATATATATTATTTCAGTTGTGTATTTATCACATTTTATACGCATGATCTATAAATAATTTGTTCCTTTCATATTGTCTGATTATATATATATATATATATATATATATATATGTTTTATTCAAAGCAACGATAAATATATGAGACGCGGAAGTGTATATTGTTAATTTTGCTCTGATTTATTAATTGACCAATTATTAAATAATTTGTCCATTTAAAGGGACGATTTTATTATTATTTCGGCATTTTCTGTATTTTTCTTCTCTTATTTCATTGCTTCAATATATATATATATATATATATATATATATATATATATATGAATTGAAAATATATATTAAGTTACTAAACAATTTTTCATTGCTGCATGTTTCATTAAATATTATACACAAGTCTTTTTTCTCAATTTATTTTAAAAGTTCAAACTTTTTTCGTTGTTGTCTTTCTAACGGGGACTTAGATATAAAGATGACAATTGACAGGGAAGGAATTTAAAATATATACCAACCACTAAATAATACGGACGAAACAAATAACTTTGCTCAATTTGAGGAAAACCTTTATTTTGTATTAAAAAAAAGAAACAAAAAAAAAGCAGTAAA
The DNA here is from genome assembly GCA_903632075.3 of Acanthosepion pharaonis. Classification (NCBI taxonomy): domain Eukaryota; kingdom Metazoa; phylum Mollusca; class Cephalopoda; order Sepiida; family Sepiidae; genus Acanthosepion; species Acanthosepion pharaonis. The sequence continues at coordinate 952,407 of CAHIKZ030000254.1, forward strand.
AATTCAAAAGCAACGATAAACTCCCAAATTAGTATGTTTCAAAAATATTTTCGAAATTCAAAATGAAGTAAGAGCATCAACGTAATATCTACATGACCAGGCAAGAGCGATGCACACACTCAAACAGCTTAAATTTCTCCTAATATGCGTTGAATTGGCATTGAAATCAAGATGGCATATGCGAATTTTTCTGTTATCAATTATAGGCATTTAAGAATATTTAAATGATATTCGTAGCTGAAGTTTCAATTTTGTTCCAGCGTGTGGTTTCAACTATGTTTTATAGTCATTATTAAAAAAATGGTAGGAATATTTTTTTTTTGTTTTTTCCGTCTAGCAAAGATGTTTTGTTTTCAACCAGGCAAAAAATAATGTCATAAATTTATTTCAAAGAACTTTTTGTTTATCCCTTGATATTCTTCAAACCAGAGAATACAATTGTTTCATTCATTTATATAATAAAGCGGCAAATAAGAAGACCAGTCTATTTAAAATTTTCCTAGACTATGTCCTGATGATTTAAAATACAGATACGATCAGATGGGTACTGACAACAGTTTTTCAACGCTCCTGGTATCATTTATGCGACTAACGTGCTGATGAGGAAATAAAAGGATGATAAGATTCATATTTGGGAGATGAATGTTCTTAAACAGTAAATAAAAATCCACTACCAAGTGTTCTGAGATATGGGACTCAAAAAAAACCTTTTCCAAAACGAACCCTATGATCTGAATATCGAAAGAAAAATAGTGATGGCAAATAACCCGAATCTATCAGGATGTGGAATTAGTAATTACTAATCATTTCAAGATATCTCTACGTATGGATCAGTCATATACAAATTAGTATAGGAAAATAACATTGAATATAAAATAGATATCCACCACAGGTAGTTTCATTCAAAACCGCAAATTTCAACAAAACATCAGACGTTTATACCGGTGATGTCACGTATGTTTTATTTGCTCAGAAATATCTAAACTGTCAGCTGTATACAAACGCTTTCTATGATCAATTATTGTTAATTTTGAGCGAATGACTTTAATTTTTATGATGGGATATTACATTTCTATATTCCTTACGTCAACTAAATAACTTTTTAGTTTAAATATCACCTTCCTTAGTATTGTTGAACAACGAAATAAACGTCGACCAGTTTTGGAAGACTAAAAATAAGGTTGCATTTATAGAAGAGCGTAATTAAATTAAATAGTTAAGTTTTTCTTAAATTTTTTATGTCCTTCCATCTCAGAAATATAAACAGATAATGGATTCATTTTTGGTTTAATTGCCTTCATGGACATTCTATATTTTTGAGATTATATTCGCCAAATACTTCTTTAATGCTAAATTCGGACTATCAATCATATTTACCGACATTTAAAATGTTTGGGACACATACGTTCACCTGATAAATTGTGTCTAAATGACGCAAATGAAACCTTTATTTCTCATTTTAACAGATATATTTACCAAAGTTCCATGCCATGTCTCTTGAAATAGTTAAGGGTAAATTTATTCTCTCAAAAATCTCCATTGGCTTCAACCAGGCTCCAGACTCACACTTTCGGAATGTCACTGGAACTATTTTAACGCTCTTTATCCAGTTGGTTCCATGTGTTCTTGAGAGCTTCAGTGTATGGATTTGTATTATAAGGTGTTTTATTGGTCTATCGTAACCATCAACAGTGTTACAATAATAATGAAGGGGTGGGTGCTGAACAAAGACAAAGGTGACTGATGCGGAAGGATGGATCACGGAAAGACCGGTACGGACATGACTGGGTTTGTCCTTGTGTGGCATGGTACAGATTCCTGTTGCCAGGACATGGGGGTCTTTCAGCAACATGACAAAGGGTAATATTTCAAATTAACCCTAATATTGTTTAGTATAAGTTTTGAACCAACAAATTAGGGAGTTTATTCGATGAACAGAATGATCTAATTGAGTTTTGAAAGTTATGGCTGAAAAATGTTAATCATCATAAGACTCATCAAAATTTTTTAATTTTCTGCACTATCCTAAAATTAACAGACATTATTCATTTAAAATGGAAGACAAATACCGTTTCAAAAATATGTCAGAGTTAAATTGCGTTTTAGTTCTTTTTTTTTATAGAAAAATGGCAAGAACGACCCTACTATACGAATACAGTCAGACAAAACCAAAAACAAACAACGCGCATGCGTGAAATTAAAAATATAAGATCCTTCAAAAATTTACTCAAATTAACCCTATCTAATCGATGGGATGATTTAATTCACTATTTACGTGTCCCAGCCTGCGTAGTTCTTTTATATATGGTTCATATTTACCGATATTCAAGTTCAAGCTTCCGTCTAGAAAGTTGATCACATTTAGTTATAGCTTTAATTTTTGGTCATCGTTTTTAAAGAATATTACTAATTTATTTCTAACAGGATAAATGCTTAGCATCTTTTTATTCATTTAGTATTGTTGTTGATATTGAATAGATATCTTACTTGCCACATAAAAAAATATTCCCACTATAACACATGCCTATGCTGACATTTTTTTCTTTTAGTCCACGTGCATCCGTTATAATATAGCATGGATTTTTTTCTGATTACACTGGTCAACAAAATATTTTTTGAAATGATGTCGAGATAGCAAACATCTATTTTTTTTTTAGCTAATTTGAGGGCGGTGAATGTGAAAATGACCTTACTTTTTCTTGAATATACCAAGACCAACAAGTATTTTCATCAAATCATTTAATAAAATCTTCCAAGAAATAAAAACTTCGTGAAATAAGAACTATCTTTTGTTTCAAAAAATTTTGTCCTTTTTGATTGTCTGTCATGTTTAATGTTATTTTTAAGTCCTTTTGATGCCCCAGCAGTATGGAAACAATGGATATCTTATCTTCAATTGAGGTGTCTACCATTTAGATTTTCTTTTGTGAATCGAAAATCCTCAACTGAAAGGTGTTTGGTTATCTTGGTTAGTGAAGGTAAAAGTTTTGGGAAAATTTGGAAAGTCCAAAATCAAAGATTTTAGGGTTTCATTTGTTATCAGATATTAATTATTTGGTTTACTAAAAATAAAGTTTTTAAGTTTAATTTGAAGGCGATAATTTAAAAACAGGGTATTTCTATTTTAAAATTTTATATAAAAATATATTTTATATATAAAAATATTTGTTTATATATATATATTAATGCTTTGGCCTACTTGAAAGTTGATAGGGTTGTGGCACCATGCATCCGGACGATTTGAAAGAAATATTTTATATATGATTTTCTTTTTTACGGTTTATCAACCATTTGATAATTATTTAAGGCCGAAAAAATATTTTAGGTTTTAAGAATAATTCTTTCTTTTTTTTCAAGCGATTTGGGAGCAAAGAAAGAGAAGAACGAAGAAAAGAAAGAAAAGGAAAAAAAAGTAATACCAGACGGGTCATAGGCGAACACACACACACGGCCTAAGAGACGGAAAAGGAGGAAGAAAAGGTTATTGTTGATAGATATCAGATGTCGAAAATATCTAGGTCACCTACGAACAAGCGTTGACCGATTTCCGCTTGTCCACGAAAAATGGAATTTTGTTATCAATAGATGTCACCAAAAAAAGAAGAAATCCATTTTGAACATTGACGAAACACAGACGGCAGATGTAGGTGTAAAGAATTGAAAAGAAGAAAAAATTCCCACACAAGTAGTTTTCACTGGTTAACTTTTTTTTTTCTTTTGACAGAATAAACTTTGCCCTGTGATAATAAAATTTTTTGTTGTCAACATGAGCCGAAAAGGAAAATGAAATATTTTTTTTTTGCTTTAGAAACGCCAGGTGGCTAGGAAACTTGGAAAATTTCTTTCTTAGATCATATCCAATTAGCGATAAACTGCTATGACGTGACGCGCCGTGTTAAAGCCGAGAGTTGTCACATCGGCCGCTCATGATAAGGGCGATTTAATTAGTTTTTTTAGTTAAGCAAGGTATTTCTTTCCCAAAACAAAGCCACGGGTTGATCACGCCCGACTAAGACGTCATTGGCCAAGTGGATGACGCACGAAGGAGGAGAAAAATACCCGACGAAGACGTCATTGGCCAAGTGGAATGACGCACGAAGGAGGAGAAAAGATACCCGACCAGGACCTCATTGGCCGAGAGCGGTCACGTGACGCACGAAGAAAATCAGTCGACGCCCCTATCAGAGTGTAAGTGGGAGAAGCCGATATGAAGAAGTGGGGAAAGTTAGTGCACGCCCCTCAGAAGCACAGTGAGAGAGTGGGAGGGAGAAAAGAGTTACCAAAAATGGAAAAGAGTGGAAAATCCCTAACCAGAAATAGGAAGGGTGGATACGTATTTAGAATTATCGAAGAACCCTGACGCCAAACAGACCCACCCCAGTTTTGACGGCGTCAATAAAAACGAAGCCCCACCAGACAGATATCAGTGCAGCCGCGGACAGCGGGCCGAGTTCGTTCGCCCCCTAGCGGGCAGAAGGGGCCAGTTCGTTTGGCCTGAGTGAAGAAGTTCGTTCGACCCAAGCTGGCGAGAAGAAGTTAGTTCGCACACCGGCGGCAGAGATGAGTGTCCAGTAACTCAGACTCGGGAGAGAAGAAGTTTGAGTTCAGCCGCGGACCCTGGCGAGAAGTTTTGAGCTCCGGACGACAAGCAGAGATGAGCGCCCAGTGTTGAAACCACATCAAGATAGCTGACCAAGATTCACGCAAAATTTTGGACTCTTCTTCAACCAAGAACAAGTAGTTTGAAGAGCGACTTAGACCAGACCACAGAAATAAGTTTTTTCGACTTTCGTCCAAAGACACACCGAAACACAAATTTCTTAGAGAGTAGACAACTTGAAGCGTTAGAATTCGCCCTAGCGAAAGCGTCGTGCCACAATCCACAGAACGGGTCGGGAAGTAGACATAGTCCTATGTACCGAACAAATAGACATAAAAAGTTTATTACCTTTTTCTTTGATACTTTGAACTTTGTGAGTTTTCATTTTTTTTCTTTTATACATATTTGTGTGTTATCACCCCGTTGAACTCAGCTTGCATTACGGCCCCAACCCTGTTGATCTCGTCTGTCTAAGATCAATTCACAACGTGGGTAGGCAGACTGGGGATCAGTGCAGTTACCCTGGTAACCAGGCGTTGGAAGCAGGTTGGGAACGGCGAGGCTGGTATCAATCTAACCAGATTCCTACCCGAATCTACCGTCACAACTGGCGCCGTGGTAGATCAGGATAGAACGTCACAGTCGGCGCTGCGACCGGGGGACGACGTCACAGGGTTATCCGACTCTTATTAACTAAATTTTGCGATCAGCCAGCATCGTAAATTGATTTTTTTCCAAAAGTGAGCAATTTCAGTAGAGCAAAAACGGTAGCTAACCATGAAAACTAAGGTCATTTTTCGGAATCAGCCCCATCAAATTAGCTAAAAAAATGTTTTTTTTTTCTTGGCACCAAAAAATCGTGTTGACCAATTCTATTATTCGATTTCCGGTTCTTTCTAAAATCGTTTCCTTTTCTTTCACTTCCAGTCGCATGTTTGCGTCTTAGTAGCAATTTCAGTACAGCAAAAACGGTGGCTAATCATGAAAAACTAAGGTCATTTTCGGAATCAGCACCATCAAATTAGCTAAAAAAATGGGTTTTGTTTCTTGGCACCAAAAAATCGTGTTGACAAGTGTTATTGTTATTTCCCTCTCGCTAATTGTGCAATAGTATTTTTTTTTTTTTTTTTATCGAAGTTTATTGCAGCCATTAGAAGCCCTTCAATAATTGACGAATAGAAATTATTTATATCAAACTGGTTGAACGTACAGTCATTTTTATTATTTTTATTTTCCTAAAGCAGTCTATAGCTTCTTTCGTAGCAGTCCATTGAATAACTCCCAATGCATTTCATGTATGTTTACATGCTATTTCGAGAATAATTTTACTAGTTTTTTTGATATTATTTTTCTATGATCTGTCTATATTTCTGAGAGGAGGCATTATGTACACTATTCGCATTATTCGGACCATTATCCTCATCTTTGTCCTGAAGAAGGCCGGAGCATACAACGGCCGAAATGTTGTGATAAATATGGCGACAAAGATGAGGACAATAGTCCGAATAATGTGAATAGTATTTTTGTTGGGTTGAGTAGTCTATACAGGCAGTTTTTCTGGAAGTCGTATTTTTGATCCTTAATAGTAATAAAATCTCTCACTAGTTTTTTTAATCAGTAGCTACTTTTTTTAGCTTCTTTATTAATGTCTTTTTCTTCCCAACTTCATGGTTTTTTGGGGGTTTTTTTTGTAAAATTTGGTGACTTTGTTATTGTCCAAATCCAAATCCAGAACCTACTCACTTCTGTTGGTAGAATCACTCCTTGACTGACCAGATTTTTCAGTGGTGTATCTGTACCCACCATGCCTGGCTCACTGCGTGTTGGTGCCCGTTAACACATTGTGTTCACCCACCATTTAAGAGATCCACATACACCCTTTTAACAAATTAATTAACTTTGATACAAAACAAATAATTCCGTTATTATTTACTTTTTTTGGTACTTTCCCAATGAAACATGACCCAGTGCACATGTTAGTACTTTGTATGTCCCTTCCACGAAGTCGTTCCTTGCAGATTGACCACAGATTATTGATTAGATTTAAATCAGGAGAGTTTCCGGACCAGTCTATAATACTTTGATTTGCAATATGGTAATGCCTGCCAGTGTGTTTGTGCAGCGTTACAATTTTCATACGCTTCCCTGGAGTAACGTCGAATCCATTACATTCACTTACATGCGATTCCATTACATTCACTTACATATACCCTTCGGAAAGGTATGACTACTTTTCTTCTACCCAGCAGGACAGACCGGGTTCTATAGCCTTGGATGGTAACTGGTCTAAAACAGAAAGAAATGGCGGGAAAAAATCTGTCTCGTCAGTCATGTATTGAAAGATGCATGATCGCCTAAGAGTGTATCACACATGGCACATAACTGACTAATTGCAACTTCTGATATCATTCTGAGCATATAAATATAGCATTCCTTGTTCCAGTGTCTTTAAAAAACAACAAACAAAAAAACAACAAAAAATAAAACAACAAAATAAAAAAACAACAAAAACAAAACAGTGCTCTTTTATTATCTCTATTAAGTCTTTTCTAACGTTCATCATCAAGGCGGATGCTAACCTCGAGGAGAATGACGAGTTGCTCCTACTTGGGTTGACACTCTCGGGTCACATGGGGTGGAATAATTATATTGAATTCATTGCCAGGTCTGCTGATAAGAAAAAACATTTTTATATATAAAAAGTTTTAGTAACACCGTAATTCCCCACCTGATGAGACGTCTAAAAAAGGTCTTCCCTTTTTTGACGTTGAAACAAAAATGTACAATTTTGTAATGGATATGTGCATGTTCTAATGTAACACTGCATAAGAAAAATAAATATTTATGGCTCTACTTTGTGTATTGAGCACTGCTTTTAAATTAATGTTTTGAACGCTGTAATCTTACTGTTCGTTATATATATATATATATATATATATATATATATATATATATATATATATATATATATAGTTTTTTGAAAACTTTTTTGTGTTAAACTTTTACGATATTTGGCCAACTCCTGCGTTGTCAGCTAAAATTGAGGCATAACGCACATTAGTAAAAAAATTCGTTTCCCAAGGCTTAGATGCTTAAACTGTACTAATCTATGGTTAGTAAATATCAATAACGAATTATAGAGGCGTATGTATATCAAAGTTTTGAATATATATATATATATATATATAGAGAGAGAGAGAGAGAGAGAGAGAGAGCGAGAGAGAGAGAGATAGTTGTCTGTGTTTGTACTAGCTCACAGTCTGTATCTGACGAAGAAGTGCTCGAAGTAAAATAACTGAGCTAAAATTTATATTAAAGATAAATATTTATTTGTTCCTCTGTTATTTTTTATTCAATTATTTTTTTTAGCGACTTAATTTTTAAACAGTTTATTTATTTTGTTCCATATGTAAGTGGACTGATACACGCTCTCGGCAGTGGACTATAAATATTGACGCCGTTTTATATTTTTAATTGTGCGCATGCGCGTTGTTTATTTTTGATTTTATCGACAGGACCGTATAATAGGGTCGTCTGTGAGAAAAAGATTACCATGACGCAATTCCCTCCGCCAGAAATTTGGAAACTGTATGCTATACTACCTGCCATTCTCGCCAGAAGATTCAATACGACCATTTCAGAATGTTTGGGTGTCAATCTGAGGAGAGTGCAGATGATGCAGAAAGAGTTGGCTGAGTCTAATGGTGATTACGAAGGTGTTTAGAGTGATCACTAGCGATTGCGGATCTATGTCTCCTTCCACCTGCCTACAATGTTTCAGACTCAACACGGAGGCCTACATCAAGAGTTTTCGAGGAAGCAGTATCGGGTCAAGAGGGTGGCTGCTGGAAGACTCTGTGTCTGGCAACAGGGCTCTGTAACATGGCACACAAGCAGGGGAATCGTCATGGCTGTCAGACAATTCCTGCGACTACATCACCCCTTACATCTAGTCACCTAACTCCCCGGACTGCAAGCCCCTTTATTATGTGTGGAGCGCAGTTGAACGAGAGACCAACAAAACTCTTTGTAACGCCAAAGAAGACAAGGATTATTGCAGAATCGACCAACTAGAATAGATGCAAGAGATTCCGAAGCCGTCTGGATGCCGTTGTTGTAGCCAATGGCGATGTTATTGAATAAATTTATTCTTTCGTATTTCAAGACATTTTTTTGTGTAATTTTGGTAAATATAGCTGTTAAAATGACTAATTTAGACGACAAGTTATCCATCGTAGACTGTATATATCGTCGTTGGTATGGACGCTCGCTCAGTGATATTTCATTCTGTGTGCCCTATGTTGCATCTGAAGAGACGCCTACAGTCACCGCAATGATGGCAGACCAAAGGAGGAACGTAGAAAGACAAACACTGCTTAGAACTACAAAGGACAGACGTGGAGAACCATGATCGCCAATGCCGAGACATAGAACATAAGAAAAGAAACATTTGAAAAATAGTCGCCATTTCATAATCTGTCAGTAATCATGTATATATTTCGGGACAGTGGAAAAGAAGAGCTATCAACAAATGGCGTTTATATCCGACTGTGTATGTCTATTAGGCTAACAAATCCCTATCGCAGACGCCAGCTCTGGCATATTTGTGTCTTGAATCAACACCCACAGAGCCCACCTGTGATTTATACTGCGACTATGCTAGGCGGACTGTAGTTACAACTTCTGGGAGAGGGAGAATTATATGGCGTGATCAACAGCCTAAGCAACGCCAGTACGCGCAAAATCTCGCTCACGATGACTTGAAACTTTGTGCTAGCTCAGCCATCGACGGCCCCCAGATAGTTCGACTACCCAATTTCACTCACAAGGCTTGAGTCAACCCGTAGTATGATTTTCAAACGGTGCCGCGCGCTGGAATCACCTTCCTTACAAATCGACCCAGATATCGTGGTCGGAAAGTGTACGTTCTAACAGATTCTGTCACGTTCCCACACCGTGAGAATCTATGCAATTAATATTTTCAGAAATTCAATGAAGTGGATATTCGCCGGACAGTAAAATAAATGAGAGAACACATAGAAGCTGTTATATCTATAGACAGCGATGACATCTAACAAAAAGTTTGGAATTAAATTAGATTGCAACATTGGTAAGTTATAGTTATGTGCACCCAACAGTGTGGGAAAATAAATCTATGTTACACTTAAAATTTGTTCGATATCAAATGTCAAACGATTCATTTTTTGAAAAGTAATTGATATATTTTAGCTTACTCTGCATATGCAGTTGATTGCAAGTAAAGCATTATGTGAAACCGGTGGCTAAGATAATTGTTTGAAGTTGAGTAAAATATTCGATGTCCAATGTTTTAGAAGTCCGACAGGAAGGCTTCGATTTTCTTCAGTGAGAGGACTAAGAACAAACGGTATGCGTAGAGAGAATAAATTCAATTAATAGAAAGAAATAGAAGACAAGGGTGGCGCTTTAATAATATCTTCTTATAGTTCTGCCTGGCCTTCTCTTAGCGCGATCGTTACGGCTTGCCAATACCTCATAAATAATAGACTATAACGTTTTCATCATGTGTAAAGAAGGAATATGGTTTCAGTGAAAGAAAGAAAGAAAGAAAGAAAGAAAGAAAGAAAGAAAGAAAGAAAGAAAGAAAGAAGTGTTTAACGTCTCCCGCCAATGTTGTATAAATAATGGACTATTCCGGTTTGATCACGAGGAAAGACGGAATATGGTTTCGATGAAAGAATAAAAGGACGAATAAAGAAAGAAAGAAGGTAAGAAAGAAAGAAAGAAAGAAAGAAAGAAAGAAAGAAAGAAAGAAAGAAATAAAGAAAGAAAGAAAGAAAGAAGGGAAGAAAGTAGGTAAGATAGAAGTGTTTAACGTTTCCCATCAATGCCGCATAAATAATGGACTATTCCATTTTAATCACAAGTAAAGACGGAATATGGTTTCTGCGAAAGAAAGAAAAAAAGGGAAGAAAGAAAAAAGAAAAGAAAGAAAGAAAGAAAGAAGCAAGTAAAGAACTAAAGAAGGGTAGAAAGAAGGAATGATGGAATTATTTAACGTTTCCCGCCAATGCCGTATAAATAATGGACTATTCCGTTTTGATCACGAGGTAGGACGGAATATGGTTTCGGGGAAAGAAAGAAAAAAAAAAGGAAAGAAAGAAGGTAGCCATGTCCGCCTCAAATAAACAGAAGAGCATTTTATGAATTACTTTTATATTTAAAAATCTTTATTTATAAAAAAAAAAAAAAAAAGAAGCTAGATGCACCACGCACATGGCTTCCATGTTTAAGTCAAATCTTTGTCATTTGATATTTTAAACTGGATGTTATATTCCTTAATCTTTAATAAAGAGAAGATAAACCTTTCCTCTTTGCTTTCATCAAGGTATATAAGGCCTATCATTCAAAACAAACTCAGCTTCCCATGAGCATACTTAAATATACAATGTAATGTCTTAAAAATAAATGCTCATTTCAGGAGACTTCATTATTTTCCTATTTTCAAATGTTATGATTAATTTTTCCACATTAAAATTGAAAGTTCACCACCAGGGTTTTAGTTATTCTATAGGTGGGCCCTGAAGTAAAAAAAAAAAAAAAAAAAAAAGATTCAAAAACACTTCAATAGATTTAGAACACTATATTAAAAATTTGTTTATCTATTCTTTTTACACATTGCTTTCCATTACAGAAAAACGGCAATTATGTAAAAATGATGTAATAGAACACAAATGAAGAATTTGAAATTGGAATAAATCATACAAAATGTCATTAAGTACAAATTTAGAATAAGTTGACGACAGAAATTAAGATCTTTTCAGAAAAAAATTATGTAACGTCTTTCAAGAATTATAATACATAAATCCATACTTAAGACTCTGACGAACGGAGATCATACGCCCAAGGGTTGTAGCCTCTGTCTGTCTGTTTGTTATCGAACACCTACTAGGGTTTTTCAGGTAGACCCCATAACCATAGATATACTGAAATTACATTACCCAGGGTACTTGGATAAGTATATTTCATTTTGATCAAAGGGGATCCCGGGGAGCAGAAACGCCCTAGTGATTATTTATTTATTTATTTTTTTTTGTCTTTGACTTAAATTAAATTTAAATTTAAAGAAGGGAATGATTCCTAGGGTACTTGGATAAATATATTTCATTTTGATCAAAGGGGGTTCCCTGGGAGCACAAAAACCCCAGAGATTTTTTTTTGCCTTTGATTTAAATTAAATTTAAATTTAAACAAGGAATGACTCCTAGGGTACTTAGATAAATATATTTCATTTTGATCAAAGGGGACCCCCTGGGGGGGCACCTCCCTGCTCACTGAAATTTTTTTCCCTATGATTTAAACGAAATTTAAATTTGAACAAGGGAATGACTCCTATCGAGAATATATAAGGAGAAAGCCAGAAGATGGAAGTCATATCAACAAGATCAAAATGAGACAATATGGACGTCAAGTTGAGCAAGAAATCACCAATCAGTGGGTAGAGCCTTAAAATACATATTTATTGCGACAATTCAACTGTCATATCAATGTTAAAATCTGCTCATCAATTCGTATCAAAAGGGGTCAGATCAAGCTTTTTTTTGCACAAAGCCCCGCACTGAAAATGCTTTCCGTTTGATTTAAATTAAATTAAATTATTCATTTTTCTCCACAAATTATGACAATAATTTTTTAAAAAAATGTGCAAAACGCGGTAATTTGGATAATGTATATACATTTACCGGCCTGAATGTCCGAGAAATTTTCATAGAAAATATTTGTCCTTCGACAAGAATCGAACCTGTATCCTATACGGGACATGTACGTGAGAGATTCATGGCAGATTGTAGTTTAAGGCTATATGACGGTTCCGTATAGGATACAGGTTCAATTCTTGTCGAAGGACGAATATTTTCTATGAAAATTTCTCGACATTCAGGGCGGTAAATGTTGTTAATACTGTTTATTATAAACAGAGCATTTACTTAAATATTTGTATCTATAAAAAGAATGTA
>CAHIKZ030000254.1:967500-972500 GCA_903632075.3 Acanthosepion pharaonis
AATTTAAGCACATTACTCGATTGGCGTCGAGGTCGCATCAATTTACAGTTGAGCTGACTAGATGTAACTGTAAATTCTATACTAACAGTTTATCTTTTCGTACTTTTCGTTTCTGGAAATCTATTCCTGCTTTCCAACCAACTTCAATCCATAAAAAGAATTAAATGGAATCTCTTTCTACTGCCCTTCAGATTCCTCTGTTCTCATTCTGCTAAAGTTCCTGTTCTTAATTCTTCCAAACTCTTTAACCCTTGCTATTTTAGTGACATTACTGCATTACATGGGTTAATACCGATAAATAAATAAATAAATACTTGCAACACCAAACTGACTGCCCCTCCCGAACGTTGTCACAATTTTATGGTAATATTGCAAAGTACAGTACCTGAAAAAATTTCGCATTCTTCAAATAACACGAAAATACGTTCTTTACTTAATTTGTATAGAATGTCTTTTCGTATTTTTAACCCATTACCTGCCATAAGCCCCATTTGGGGATCTGTTAAAATTAAACTCACTCCATGTTATTCCTTGTATTTACATTGAATTGCTTATATACATTGCATTTGCAGAGGTATATTTTACAACACTTAGCCTTTAAAGTTTTTATTATTAGCCGTAAGAAGACATTTTCTGTCGTAATTTTACATTTCACGAGTAGAAAAATAATGACTATTTTGAAAAGTATTTTTTTTTATTATTTCTAATCAATATTATTTTTGGATGTTTTATACACACATATATTTCATGTTCTAGTTTCTATAAAAATGACAATGGTAACTACTGAAATTAAACATAAGGAATAAATAAACTTCTAAGACACCTGTCAGGGCCAAAAATGCACATTAAACAATTTTAGCAGTTAAAGGGTTAATTGGGTATCTTTAATTTAGATGATAAATACACGTTCTAATATTTTCCCGGAGTGTATCATCCATTTTTGTTTTTCTTTTAATCTAATTTTACACAAGATAATTTGAAAGATAACTTTGGGGACACGTTTTGACATAAAATTTATTTTTACATCCACAGCAGACATGTTTGCGGAAGATGATTTGCAGTTTGGAAAAGACGATTAATAAACTCTGTCGGCATAAAATGATTGTTTTTTTTTTTATGAAACGCGGTAACGAGAACAATTCTTACTAAATTATACTAAATTATACTGAAATAACAAAACGAAATAAAACTTTTGGAAACTTTTATGTGAAAATAAAGAATCAATGTAGCAATGTTATCTTTTTGTTTTAACTAGGATATTCATTTATTTATTTATTTTTAATCAATTCACCCCAAACAAGGTGATAACGCTACTAAGACGCAAACATGCGACTGGAAGTGAAAGAAAAGGAAACGATTTTAGAAAGAACCGGAAATCGAATAATAGCATTGGTCAACACGATTTTTTGGTGCCAAGAAAAAAAAAACATTTTTTTAGCTAATTTGATGGGGGCTGATTCCGAAAATGACCTTAGTTTTTCATGGTTAGCTACCGTTTTTGCTCTACTGAAATTGCTCACTTTTGGAAAAAATCAATTTACGATGCTGGCTGATCGCAAAATTTAGTTAATAAGAGTCGGATAACCCTATCAACTTTCAAGTAAGCCAAGCAAATTAATGTCAGCCACCTGAAACAAACTATTTTTATAAGAAAAAAATGTTTTTGAGTCAAAAATTTTAAAATAGAAGTACCGAATTTTTCCAAATTATCGCCCAAATTCAAATTAACTGATAAACTTTATTTTTAGTAAACCTGATAATTAAGGTGACATCAAAAAAATGAAACCCTAAAATCTTCTGTTTGACATTCACAAATTTATCCCATCACTTTTATCCATTCACTACGGAAGGAAACCAAACACAATGAGAGCATTTTGTTTTCACAGTTGGAAAGAAACTCTAACTAAAGACATTCCAATTGAATGTACCTATTCCATTGTACATGATACTGCTGGAGCATTAAAAGGGACTTAAATAACATTGAACATGACAGACAATCAAGAAAGAGAAAATTTTTACCACAGTTCTTATGTTCACGAATGTTTTATGTCCGATGTTAGTTTAAGAAATGATTTGATGAAAATATTTGTTGGCCATGGTATATTCAGTCTTGTTATTTTTAAAGACTGATTGTTGTTGCTAAAATAGTATTTCTCAATAAGTAGATCAATATTTGTTGGTTTAGATATAAATTGATAGGTTTCTACGATTTTATTTTCAGAAATATTGCCATAGGTCAATACCATATATACAGAAAACAAAAGTAAAAAATGAGGCATTTCTGTACAGCAAAACGGTTAAAAAAAAGTTAGGCCATTTTCAGATTCAGTGTCCTCAAATTAGATAACTAAAAGAGGTTTGGTGTCTCGAAAGCATTTCAAACATTTTTTGTTGTCGTTGTTGACCAGTGCAGTCCAACTTTCAGTTTTTAAGTGATGACGTTAGACGTACAGATTGAAGTAGAATTTAAAAGGAACCTGAAACCATTCCGAAACAGAAAACAAGGAATAAACCTTTACCACTTTTCAAAACTCCGGAGAGGAAAGACAACTGGACGATAGGTGAGCCAATCTATTCCAATGATGGAAAAAAAAAATAAAAAGAATAAAAAAAAATAAATATAAAAATTTCAAAGTATAGAAAACCGGAAACCCTGTCCTAATCAAGAAACATGCGAGAAACCTCTTATCCCTGTTCACAAAAAACGGGTAGGGGCGTGAACAAGACGGTAAGTGATTATATAAAAGTGACGTCATTTAAACGTCTGACCTTGATCTGTTTCTCAAAAGATATTCATAATTTTATCTGTCTATATTTCTGAGATGAGTTATTATTTATATTATTTACATTATTCAGACTATTGTCCTCATCTTTGTCGCCATATTTATCACCCTTCAGTATCTGTCTATATTTATGAGATGAGGTATTATGTACTCTATTTACATTATTCAGACTATTGTCCTCATCTTTGTCGCCATATTTATTACCCTTCAGTATCTGTCTATATTTCTGAGGTGAGGTATTATGTACACTATTTATTACAACGTTTCGGCCTTCTTCATGTGGTTGGAATGTCGAACTGGTAGACTGGTAGACTGTTCAATTTTTAATGGATGTCAGTTATCAGTTATCTCCTGTTAATTCTCCAAGTTCTCCATTGCCTTAGTTCGGTATTGAACTCACACTCTTTGGGTCCTATCACTGGATGTAACCAACGGCTTTATCCACTGTGCCATGGGTCCTTGAGGACATCTGTGTATGAATTTCTGGGTATTATAAACCTAATGTCTTCAGCAATCATTTTTACCAGTGCTCATATTGCATTTTTTTTCTGTTATCATTGCATGTAAATAAAGGGTTAAGTTCGACATTCCAACGATCTGAAGAAGGCCGGAGCGTACAACGGCCGAAACGTTGTAATAAATATGGCGACAAAGATGAGGACAATAGTCTGAATAATGTTAATAATGTTAATAATTTTATCTTGTAATGTACCTAATCTCCTTTACTAAATAGAAAGTAAAATTTTGCCTTGGATGGGTCTCTTTATCAGTCTTATTCACTAATGCAACGTCTTTGTTTTAATCTTTTATCCATTGTTTGAATCTACGCGTCCACCATTGTTTCTTTCGTCCTGTTGGGCAAGCGGACATAACTCTGATGTGACGTGCTGAGAGCCGACAGGTGGCGCCATCTTCGTGCGCTTGGCCCGATGCAAGCGTCGGGATGTCTATCAGTACGGAAGTGAATCCTTTTGAAACTCACTTCCGGATCCGGTTGCAAATGACCAACCGGAAGTTGTAGATAAAAGGGTCCAGAGCCGCAAACACGTTGTGTCATAGCAATGAAAATATCAACGAAGCGAGTGAATCGGGTGTATATAAAGTCGGGCGAGGAGAGTATTAATGTATCTGAACGAACAAGGGTTTTATCGAATTAAGCCCTATCACCTAAACTGACTGTTTATTTGCGTGCTTTCTGACAACAAATAAAAGAGATTGAAATAAGACAGCCACGATTACTTCTCCTACGAATATAGCCTCAACCTATTAACAGTGATAACATTTATTATCTCACTGTTAAGAGATGACTAATAGTGATAGTAATTATTAAATCACGATAAAGGGTGGCATGTTCGGTTAGTACAACGATTATCGGCGCTGAAAAGGAAATCGTCGAACGGGTTCAAATTTCGGCCAAGTCAGTAACGTTTACTTTTTAACTATTAGTCTTGAGAACAGATGAAAAACGTCGCTTCTGCCCATCACAGATAGGTTAACAAATGTTAGATTTGTATACTAATCAATCAGGAAATATATTACTTCAAAACCCCGGAAAAGGCAATAAAATCTACATTTCTATCTATATTAAGACGTCATCGTAATTTACACTTGATAAAGAAAATTAAGTTAAGGAGATAAATTATAACCAATGTCTTGAATGGACATAGGACTTTAAAAAGAGACGACACAAAGTTCCCGACTATTATTATATACCAACCAAGAGAGTATTTAATTAAAAATAAAATATACATAGTAAATAAATTTTAAAAGTAATCATCTTAAAAACTACTAAACCTAGCTTAATGAAATTGAACAGTTTAGGTGTTGAACATCATAAGTTTATTATGGAACCGATTTTATAAGTGTTCAATATGTGCACCGCCTGTGACATGGCACACGTCAAGTCGGTAGTTAAGCTCTTGCCAAACACGTTGTAGCATGTTTCCGGTAACATTATCCAGTGGGGAAGTGATTTTCTGCTTGTGTTCATCAATGCTGGCAAGAAGAGGGCGGATATAGACCAGTCCCTTCACATGTCCCCATAAAAAGAAATCATACGGGGACAGGTCTGGTGACCGCGGCGGCCATTTCATCAGAAAACCGTCTTAATGTCCACCACGGCCTATCCCCCTTCCTGGCAGATTCTCACTGAGATAAGCACGCGCTGTTCTCTTCCATTAAATATAAAATCTTGATCTGTTTCTATACATTCTTTGA
>CAHIKZ030000254.1:977500-982500 GCA_903632075.3 Acanthosepion pharaonis
ACACTCACATACACACATACACACACACACACACACACACACACATATATATATATATATATATATATATATATATATATATATATATATATATATATATATATATATATATGTGATTTGCCAACTCGTCTCCGAATACGGCCATTACTACATGTCTTTTTGGAGAATATCTACTGATGTGCTGGAAGAATGTGGATCTTTAGCCCATCAAGGGACCTACATACTCTGGCACAAACAGGGCACTTAAGCGGCCCAAGTGCGGGTGGAACATTATCATGCAATTTTAAATGTCGCATAAAACCGCTTCTGGACCCGCATATCTTACCACAAATATCACATATCAATTACTGGACGTCTACGTTTTTTTTGTCAGATATATATATATATATATATATATATATATATATATAATGTGTGTGTGTGTGTGTGTATAAAATAGATAGGTTACTTAATAAAACAAGGGCAGCCGAAAGGGTACCAATATAAAAAGTCCGAAAAACATTTATTGATTATTAATCATTAACTATATGATAGAAGCACTGAAATAAAAGTTTTAAGTTATGAATTTTCGGGCACGCCTGTGCCCTTCATCAATGGAGCGAGAAAAAACAAAAAACAAAAAAAAAAAATGCAGAGAAATGGGGATTTCTCACCGACAGAGGATTTTTTGTGGACGGTGTAAATTCTGGTGAAGATCATATAATTAGAAAAAACTCGATCTCTGTCTGATTCCTCACTGTGCGAAACTTCTTATGAAAATGAAATCAGTCAAATTTAAACTTTGAATCGGTATATATATATATATGTGTGTGTGTGTGCGTGCGTGTGCATATATATAGGTATATTTTTAAAATATTTTTTATGTTTATACGTTCTTTTTATAGATACAAATATTTAAGTAAATGCACTGTTTATAATAAACAGTATTAAATAACATTTACCGGCCTAAATGACCGAGAGATTTTCATAGAAAATATGTGTCATCTAACAGGAATCGTATCCTATACGGAACCGTCATATAGCCTGACGTGCTTTTACCGATTGAGCCACAGAGGAGAGTTTTGGTTAGCAAGGTCGATTTTACTGTATTTATAATACAATTCTCCATGATTTTCTCTGTATTATTTAACACTTACTTAAATATTTGTATTTATAAAAAGAAAGTATAAACATAAAAAATGTCTTAAAATAATTGTCGGACTTTGTCCATTTCATAATATATGCATATATATGTATATATATATATGTATATGTGTGTGTGTGTGCTTACATAAATGTCGCATTTGAATATTGAAACAATTTCGCCTCATTATCGATAATAATTGATGAAAACCAAGGGGAAAATTTCGTGACAAGGAGACATTTAATATCGACATTAATCTCAGCAAAAGTAATAATATTTGGTCCTTCCCCAAACATTGTAATGATCTGAAAAGATGTTATTCTGAAGGTGATAGTAGGGGCGTAATGAATATGACGTAAAACTTATATATTTTTTGCAGTAATTTTTCCCTTAGTGATACGAAGAATATGTGATCTTGCGTTATAATCTTGGAGAAAAACGTTTTCCCGTGGCCAAAGGTTGGGTGCTTTTTCTGCAGATCCTTTTGTACAATGCAAACAAAACTTTTCGCAGTAAATGCTCCACAATGATAAAGCCCTTACTATCAAACGACTCCGATCGTGTATGAGGAAGTGATAAATCATTCTAATACTCTCAATCCCTTACTATCATAAACTGATACATCAATCATTTACTATTAATTCCTATCATGAAATGATAAATCAAACCCTTACTATCATGAAAAAATAAATAAATCCCTTACTATCAAACATTTACTATCATGAAGTGATAAATCAATACCATACTATCAATCTATTACTATCTTGAAGAGATAATTCAATCCCTTGCTATCTTGAAATGAAAAATCAATTCCTTACGATCATGAAGTGATAAATTAGTACCTTTCTATCAATTACTTACTATCATGAAATGACAAATCTATCCCTTCTTATCATGAAGTGATAAATCAATCCCTTACTATCAAACCCTTACTATCATGAAGTGATAAATCAGTCCCTTTCTATGAATTACTTACTATCATGAAGTGATAAATTAATCCCTTTCTATCAAACCTTTACTATCATGAAGTGATAAATCAATCCCTTACTATGAAACCCTTACTATCTTGAGGTGATAAATCTACCCTTTAATATCATGTATAAATAAATCTAGCCGTTAATATCATATAGTAAGGGAATGATAGAAAGGGATACATTTATCACTTGATAAGTGTCTCCCTTACTATCATGAAGTGATAAATCAATCCCTTACTGTTAATTTCTGTCATCAAGTGATAAATCAATCCCTTATTAACCCATCAGAGAAAATAGTATTTTTCGGGCGTGGTTCTAGTTTGGGGATTGATTTTGTTTTTTCAGTGTCTGCCAATCATGCTGATTTCAGCTTACCTATTTTTCATTATTGGTGATGATTCCACCCAATAAAGATCCAAAAGCATGTAAACAGGATCCATTGCCAATGATACTGAAGAAATGGTCAGTTTTCTATATTGCTCCAGTCAGGTCACGAAACCTGCTGTTATCTTGTACCATTACAAAGGCTAGATCAGACCGAAAATATAGTACTACTGCCATACATGTGCAGGTTCTGCCCAGTCTTCACTTTCCAGTATTGACAGAGTCCATGATATCTCCGCCTCCATGTGAGTGATGAATTATTTTCCACCGACAACCCCTTTCACACAAAGGAAATATCGCAAGCATCTCACTGCCATGTCGCTATTTCCATGGAAAATGTTCAAACGAACTACATTCCTTAGCCCCCCCCCCAGTTCTAACCTTCACGGCTAAGACCTGCCAAACCACGTACATTGTAGCGAACTACCCGCATTCCCGTTGTATTCCATTAACGAGAAGTAAGTCCCACTCCGGCAGCTTCTTTCCACAAACCACTCTTTTGAGGAATCGACTCCCAAGATGATGCTTTCCCGATCATTACAATGGTTATTTTCCAGCATGTTTATAAAAAAAATAAAGTGAAAGCGATCATGTTAAAAATGCGACATGACTTTCTTTCGAATCTAATATGTGTTATGCAAGTGAAGCGGTGCATAACAACTCAACACCGCCGACTCAACACCGCTGACTCAACACTGCCGACTCAACACCACCGACTCAACACCGCCGACTCAACACTGCCGACTCAACACCGCCGACTCAACATTGCCGACTCAACACCACCAACTGAGCGCCGGAACAACTCGGGACCGAGACATTTCAGCACCAGAAAAACATAACGTTTGGGGATCGGAGTTTTAGTTCCGTCCTTGGTATGAGACAGACTTGTCCGTCGTGTTTTGGTTCCGATTCCAACCGTCTGTATTACCAGCCACACATCGGGATGTGTAGATGGGTGACAAATTGGTAGTGGGAAGAGATGATCTATGAGATCTACATAGCAGAAGTTATCTAACATATCCACCCATGCGGAGCCCTGAATAAAACATCTAAATATAATATTGGAAGCAGGATTAGCGTTTTTATTATCTCAACGTGACGTTTGTTTTCCGTCGTGCTACCTTATGAACATGCAACAGGTCCTTTCCCAACTTTCGATTCACATCGACGTGTACGCGAATGGAAAGGCAATGTAGAGTAATCATTAGCCGGTCGGTGGAAAAGCTTTTTCGAGGGTCGCGTTGTATATCTATTACAGGGCCGATGCGTAATTAACCCGAAACACCCGACCGGGAAAAAGCCTGATTGTTGGCTCCGAGCAGTTCTTTGCGACCATAGCTGTTATCAACAATTCCACAACTGAATATTAAAGAATGAAACATTTCCGCGAATTTGGACATCATTCTGGGGTCCTTTATTTTTCTCGCCGATGACTTTGTGCTTTGCTGTAGCTTACTCAACATAAATAGAAGCCATCCAACCAGGACCGGAGCTTACTACTCTAAACCTCTCGTGCGGGGGAAAGGAGGAGGGTTAAGCGTGTTTGTGGGGCAGTGCTTTGAGACTCTCGCTAACTGATCAACATTTGCTTTTTATCTACCTACATTTACATACGTTACTAATTAAAACAACTACATCATCATCATCGTCATCATCATCCCCTTGACTTTTGTAATCGTATGGCGAATCCGAATACAGAAGCCACGCTAACTCTTTTCCACAACGGTCTATTAACGGCAGCCATCATCAATTCTAGTACAGTCATACCTGTACATTTTTTGACATTGTCCAACCAGTTTTCACGTTGGTGTTCCTTCCTACGTCCACCTGCAACGGTGCCTTGCATGAAGGTCTTGAACAGACTGACGTGTCTTGTAATGTGTCCAAACCACGCCATTTTAAATTTGTCCAAACTACGCCATTTTTAAACAACTCCAACTGACTGTTAATGCATGAAAAATTTCTGCGAATTTTGAAGTTGGTATCTATTTGTAAAACTTTCCTTAACTACAACAATCCAATTTATGAATGAGATGTCCATTTTAAAATTTTTGTTTCAAACATTTCAATTAGTGAATATATCTTATTTTTTGTATAGTATAACAACAAATTAGCTACCGCATAGATCCATGAATAAGTCGATCCTATATAAAATTCAATTTTTAATTTATCGTCATCACCACCACCATCATCATCATCATCATCAGGACTTTTGTAATCGTATGGCGGATCCGAATACAGAAGCCACGCTAACTCTTTTCCACAACGGTCTATTAACGGCAGCCATCATCAATTCTAGTACAGTCATAGCTGTCCATTTTTTGACATTGTCCAACCAGTTTTTGCGCTGGTAGCCCCTCCTACGCCCACCTTCAACGGTGCTTTGCATGATGGTCTTGAATAGATTGTTCTGCCTTGTTAAATGATGAAACATTTCTGCGAATTTTAACGTCATTCAAGGGTTTTTTTTATCCAAATCTATGAATTTGTTTTACTCATGTTAAGTCTATGTTATTCTA
>CAHIKZ030000254.1:987500-1100000 GCA_903632075.3 Acanthosepion pharaonis
ATACAATATCTTGTTCGAAAGCAAGAAACATTTCTAAAAAGTATGCAATAACAGACTTTGCAGTCTTTAATAAAACCTACTGATATATGTCCCCCTCCTCTCACTCCATATATATATATATATATATATATATATATATATATATATATATATATATATATATATATATATATATATATATAATAAATATACTCTTAAGATGTGCTATATTTATGGGATAAAGTGCTCAATATCAGAGATAGAGCGTGTTTAAATATAAAAGTGAACATTGAAGCCAACACTTAGAGGCGACAGGCTGTTTCATGATAGACACAATCGTCAGGCCACGAGTGTTGTTTTTTTCTCGGCTATTTATATATACGGGTCTCTCTCACTTTCTCTCCTCCCTCCCTCTCTCTCTCTCTCTCTCTCTCTCTCTATATATATATATATATATATATATATATATATATAACCTTCAACGTTATTTTTAGTGGATACTCGTATTTAAGTAGACGCTCCGTTTATTTATTAAACAGTATATTTATTTATCTATTTTCGTCTACCGCCATGAATATTCAAGAAATTTATTCAGGCCGACAGGCGAAAAAATATACTGTTTAATAATATAATAGGGCGTCTACTTAAACATGAATATCCACTAAAATACCGTTTAAAATTATAAAAAATCTGTCAGGTTAATTAATATAAACCATTACCTTAGAATATATATATATATATATATATATATATATATATATATATATATATATATGCGTGTGTGTGTTTGATATTTCTATATATATTATTTATATATTATACATGTGGTACTTATTGAAAAACGCTAAATGTAAGTGATAGTGCTAACATAATTAGTTGCAAGGATGTGAATTTCACGCTTTTACGATTCTCTGACAGATTGATTTATTTTTTTAAAATTTGAATATATTTATGTCAGTTAATAATTCTCTTTTATGTCCGTTTTTCCTTCATTTTTTGACCATCTTTGAAGTTCCAGTCCTCTTGAATAATTATGCTGTCTTCTTTCTTGATAACGTCTTAGGTAAGACGATAAACTACATCCGGCAACCTGGGTAAGACGATCAACTATATCCGCGTCCTGGGTATGAATAAACTATATCCGCGTCCGTCGATAAATCCTGGGTACGACGATAAACCTCATCCGCGTCCGGGTAAGACGATAAATTACGTCCGTACCCTGGGTACGACGATAAACTACATCCGCGTCCCGGGTAAGACGATAAATTACTTCTACGTCCCGGGTAAGACGATAAACCGCATCCGCCTCCTGGGTATGACGATAATCTACGTCTGTGTCCTGGGTAAGACGATAAACTACATCCGGCAACCTGGGTAAGAGGATAAACTACATACGCCTCCTGGGTATGAATATAAACTACGTCCGTGTCCTGGGTAAGACGATAAACTACATCCGGCAACCTGGGTAAGACGATAAACTACATCTGGTAACCTGGGTAAGACGATAAACGACATCCGCGTCCTGAGTAAAACGATAAACTACATCTGCGTCCCGGGTAAGACGATAAACCACATCCATCTCCTGAGTATGAATATAAATTACGTCTGTATCCTGGGTAAGACGATAAACTACATCCAAGAGTAAGGCCTCTTATCAGGGGGGGGTGGAGGAGCGTGGAACCACGTCTTAATTACTGGTGTTCCCAGATCCACACTGATCCGGGGTGGTAACACCTGTTAGGGTCCCAGCTAAGGGAAAGTAGATAACCCCTAAAATGTGGTCAAAATACTGTGTAAGTGTAAAAATCAGTTTTAATACCAATAATACATTTTTGAAAAGAAATATTACAGCAATAGATTTTGGAAAAAAATACCTGCAATATATTTTTGAAGAAAAAATCATTACCAGCAACATATTCCCATCCACCGTCAAAAAATATTGCCAGCAATAATTTTGAAAAAAAAAAATTACCAGCAATAAAAATCTTGTCTGCTTTAAATAACCCATTGAGGTTTAGATGTCGTAAAACAAAGCAAAGCAAACCCTTCTTGATAACACATAGAGTTTGAGTGTAAAACTTGTCGATTTCTTCATCATCATGTTCACTAGTTAGGGCGTAGACGTGGATGAGAGTGATGCTTTTTTATGGATGATGAAAAATCTGCTGGATATAGAATGCAACTAAGTATGGATCATTTGAAAGCTTTGTTAAAGAGGAACCCCACTCCGTACAAATGCTTCATCACTCAACTGTAACAGGATACATGCCAAATATTCCTGAACATAGTCCTTTTAATCCCCGGGGGATGACAGATCCGGTGTGAAAGTCGGGGAGGTATTTCTTTACACGTAGCGTATTTTAAAACGGAGCTAGTGATGACCATCCCTCTCTATGTCTAATTGCCATAGACATAGCCATAGAAGAAGAAGAAGAAGAAGAAGAAGAAGAAGAAGAAGAAGAAGAAGAAGAAGGAGGAGGAGGAGGAGAAGAAGAAGGAGGAGGAGGAGAAAAAGAAAATGAAGGAGAAGGAGGAGGAGGAAGAGGAGAAGAAGAAAAGAAGAAGAAAATGAAGAACAGGAAGAGGGAGGAGGAGGATAAGAAGAAGAAGAAGAAGAAGAAGAAAATGCAGAAGAGAATGCAGAAGAAGAAGGAGGAGGAGAAGAAGAAGAAAAAGAAGAAGAGGAGGAAGAAGAAGAAGAAGAAGAAGGAGGAGGAGGAGAAGAAGAAGAAGAAGAAGAAGAAGAGAATGCAGAAGCAGAAGGAGGAGGAGGAGGAGAAGAAGAAGAGACTGACAGAATAGTAAATGGGCAGACAACGGAGAAAATCATTCTGAGATTCACACTACTGAGACGTTTGGAGGATGTTAGACGGGTTCTTATCTGTATAAGGAAATCACAACCACACCCAATCATGACACTGGTGATAATAATGATGAGATTATGATGAGGGTGGTTTGTGGTGATGATGATGATGATGATGGTGAGGATGATGATGATGATGACACTGATGACGATGATGTTGATGATGGTGATGATTACGATGTTGATCACTACGATGATGATGGCGGTGGTGGTGATGATGGTGATGATGATGGCGGTGGTTATGATGATGATAATGATGGTGATGATGGTCGTGGTGGTGGTGGTGGTGGTGGTGATAATGGTGATGACGACAACGTTGATGGTGATGATTACGACGGTGATGATGACCATGGTGATTATGATAATCACGATTTTGATGACGATGATGGTGATGATGATGGCGGTGGTGATGATGACGATAATGATGGTGATGATGGTGGTGACGGTGATGATGATAATGGTGATGACGATGATGATGAAGACCATGGTAATGATGTCATGCTGCTGATGATGATGCTGTCAACGTTGATGATGATGATGATGATCTTGCTTATTCCACGTATGATTAATATCTGCTAAAATTGCTGCTGTTATTTTGAACATTTCAGATTTTGCTTACGTTTCTTGAAGAGGTGGCGATCATTACTTCCTACATTTTGCATCTCTAAGCAATGTTCCCATCCACACCCTGTCCTACCGTCCAATCACACAAAGACGTTATTTCCATCAGCCTCTTTTGCTTTTAACAGTTTTGTGAGTATTAAGTACTTCGAGACATATGAGGAAGCTAGTATGAAAGCCGAAGAGAAACCTATTGAAGCGTAGCATCTATTGGAGAAAGTAGACCTGGAATAGCCACTTAAGCAATAATAATATTCGTAGACATAGACAGCGAAACGAGAATAATCTACCGCAAGAGATTAAATAAACCTTATGTTCTCCAAAAAAGGTAACCAGTAGCAAGTTGGTATAGCTGTCAAATTCTTAAGTTTTGCCTCTCTTATTGGTAGCGTCATTTCAAGATGGGTCACAATATTCCACATTACCAAGTCTTTCCTTTATTTTTGGACACCTTTGAAGTTCCAATCCTCTTGAACAATTAAAATGTTTTTTTTTTCTTTACTGAAAACACCTACACCTTTGTGCAAATTAACCACTTTAGTTTTATTTCTTTCAACATACGCTCAATTTTAGGGCCACTGGTGTGGCAGTGTGTAATCGATTTCTATTCTTCCTCAAATTATATCATTTGCAGTGGTGTCCGATAGATTCATATTGAATCTATATTCGGGGTATTTGATAAAAATTGTTTGGCTTTGGAAAATATTGCGTGAGCGTCGATCGCATCCGATTTTCATAACGCCAAGACTCTATTGTCTCGACTGTTGATTAGTTGTCCCATGGCCATTGACTGCGATGGAGTTTACTCCAAGGAAGAGTGCGAAAATTGTAACGCTGCGCGAACACACTGACAAGAGAGCAAACCAAACTACTATAGACTGGCCCGAAAACTCTCCTGATTTAAATCCAATCGAGAATCTGTAGTCAATCTGCAAGTAACAACTTTGTGGAATGGACATACTAAGTACTAACATGTCGACTGGGTTATGTTTCATTCGAAAAATACGAAGAAAGTAAATAATAACGGAATTAGTTGTTTTGTTTCAATTAATATGCACACGGGTGTAGGTGATCAGAGCCCTCATAATATTCCCGTATAATTAATTTGCACAGGAGTGTGAAACTTCCTGATTCCTTCATCATGAACACTGGTTAGGGCGTAGAGCTGGGTGACTGTGATTTTAGAAGGTGAGGCTTTTCTATGTAATCTACTGGATAGAGGATAGCACCCATAAATGGATCCTTTGATAACTTTGTTGGCGAAGAACATCACCCTGTAAAGGCTTCTCCCTCCCCTGCTAAACGGTACATGGCCAACACCATAACCGTAGATTTATTTTTAAATCTATTTTGTAGACAATTTTTGCGTTATCAATTTTTCATTTTTAGCGCCTTGTGATAAATCTTGTAACACCATTTCTAGTATCAACGGCCATTTCAGGATTTTTTTTTTTTTTTGTCTTCCGTGTTTTTACCTTTTCTAATGAGCAATCCAACTCCATGTATATAAATGTTTATTTCTTTATTGTAGTGGAGTACATGCTATTTTGCCTGATGTTTTTTTATAGAGTCGTATGTTGTGCCAAGTGGATCTCTTCAGTTCGTGTTAGAAAATCCTTGAAATTCTTGAACCGATCTAGGTATTGTGGCTGACCCCATACCTGAATTGAGAATCACGGTGAGCCCATCAACCGGTGGCCTCTTCTACAAGGACAATTTCCGTGTCGCAAATAAAAAAAAAAATGGGGGCAAATTTCATCATGGAACACAGAAATTAGAGTTCTGCGTCAAACATGCCTCTCGAGTTACCGTATCTCAATCCTATAGAGCACTTTCAGTATGTGCTGGAATGTTTTTTTTTATTTGATTTTTTTTACCACTTTTTTTTTGCAGGTCATTAAATTCAGAAAATAATTTCGGTGTAAGAATTTTTTTTTTCGATAATAACGATTTATCGATGCAGGTCCTACTTATTGACCCATAGCTGAGGGAGAGAAAGGTGGATTCATAACATACTCAAAGTTATATACGCGTAAGCATGTGGGGGAATGTGAGATTCGAATTTTTGACGTGCAGCCAACTAACTATTATAACAGTAGGGACCCATGTTTCGAAAGAGTTCTACCCGAATATCGTAGAATCAAAGCGAAGAAGAAATGAGGCGGTTCTAAGAGGTGGGTCAAAAGGTGTTGAAACCAGTACTAGATGCCTAATGTAGTAACAAATAATAATCCACCGTAGTTTACCTTTAGTTGCATGATTTTAATGCCCGGCTACACAAGTCTAGGTCGGTCCTGACAAGGCAATGTGTCTGAAAGGGCACAGTGGAATTAGTGATGGCCAAAATCTCCTTCCACCAACGGAGATGCCTTGATATACCACATATGTGACAGGAAATACAGATCGATGGCTGTCATTCACACAATCGATAAATGTCGTGTTGCTGTAGTGGGGGAGCTTAAGTGAAGGGATTGTCGTGTCAGTGATGGTCATACTCGCTTTCCGAGTCGACAGCCACCATATATATATATATATATATATATATATATATATATATATATATATATAATACAGAGATAAATGAATAAAAATATTTAAATAATTTAAAAAGTCGCATTGTTTTTGGTGGGGCCTCGTTCCCAGTAACCTTTAAAAATGACGTCACCGAAAACTATTTCAAACATCCAGCATTACAAAGAATACCAGGATGTAGACACAGGAATTCTAACACCACACTAGTTATTGAAAATGACTGAGATGATCGAAAGTATTGAATAAAACAATAACATAATATAAAATTCGAGATATGAAACAAAGATTGCATTACGTCAAAAACAGAAAAGGGTCCAAAAGATAATATTTGCCTGAAAATGAGAACCTGTGGCATGTTCTATTTCTTTTATTTTCACGTTGACCAGTTTTCAATCTGCTTGTCGGAATAATCTTCAAGAAGCGAGAACAAGCTCTAAAAGGTCAGCAAATCTAACAGTGATCTCATCTCACAATCCTCACTCTTGCTCCATATGCAGCCTCCTTTGTAAATCACTAGGGGGTCTTAAGTGCCAGTTAAGATTATCGCACAAAATTTCATAACTGTATCAATTCGTTGTCAGATCCTCAAACGTAGAAGCTGACGGGAGAGCTTCTCGTAAAACGTTTTGGTTTGAAGTAGGTGGCTTATTATTTTATTTTGCCATGGACTAGGGTTTTTTCAAAAAGTGTAGACCCAAATGTTTAAAAAAAAACGTGCGAGAAAACACGAAAAAACAGAAAAAATATTATTAAACATATATATATATATATATATATATATATATATATATATATATTGCCAATATAACGAATACAGACTTCAGGAATGAAAGAACTTACTTACTTAATTTATTCGGACATCACTAGATTAATACAATTTACCTTTGGATTCTACAGTCACAAGAGAAGCTCAAAATGGTGGCCTTTATCTTCCAGACATTTATTAGTACGGCGAACTAGCCCAAAGTGTCAGGGGATTGCTGCACATACATTTTCATTTTTTGCCAATGTAGTCTATTTTCTGCGATATATATATATATATATATATATATATATATATATATATATATATATATAGAGAGAGAGAGAGAGAGAGAGTGAGAGAGAGTCTGCCAAAATAATGAATGCAGATTCAGGAAAGGAAAAACTTTGGTTACCTTTGGATTTTACAATCACAAGAGATGCTCAAATGGTGGCCCTTAAGCTTCCAGATATCTAATAGTACGGTGAAATTTGGAGAATATTGTTCAAAGTGTCAGTGGGATTGCTGAACATGCATTTTCAGTTCTTTGACTTTGCAATGTAGTCAGTTTTCAGCATTTACGTTATCTATCCGTTAGGTTCCCCTGTCTGCAGGTGTTAAATCAAGGGGTGTATGGTGGGGTGGGGTGGGATGTTTGTCGAGGAGGTGGGGAGGTGCACCTCGATTGCAACTCTTCGTCCTATCAGTGTTTGCAAAAATCTCATTCACATAATCTGGACTTACTGGCAATGTGACGATTTTTCAAAAAGTGTGGGAATGCACCGTCTTGAGTGATGTGAAAATGTTTTAAAAAACCGTCTTTGCTAGAGAAAAAACCATTTGCATGAAAAACAGATAAAACTAACAAAGAAAAAGTGGCGGGCGGACTCTGTATATAAATATATATATATATATATATATATATATATATATATGCAAAATAAAATGACAGGACGCTTTACCATTTTATAATTAAAAAGGAAAATAGGAAAAAGAAAAAAATGACCAGCCGACGGTTTCGCCCTCACTCAACAGAGCTGAAATTGAGGGAAGAATTGCAATATAAAAAAATATAAAAACATGAGAAACGTAAAGATAAAATAAAGGTGGAAAGATCAGATGAAAAGATCTGTCAGCCCTAATAGGCATTCCCTCTGTTTACAGGGAAGGCTGCTCAGGAATAGGTCCTTTCAATACCTTTAAGTGTAAAACTAAGGACGGAAAATCCATTGAAATTTGTTGACAACTTTGATTGTTTATAAAGTGCTCGTGTATGTGTTCCTGATATTGTCACCACCATTCCCTAATTTTTCCGGGGTACGTGCTGGTTAATCCGTTCTAACCGTAATGTGTTCTAATGGAGTCAGGAAACTACATCCGAAACGGTATATTTTATTAACACCATCAGGTTACATTACATCAATCTATCGTAAACCAACTTTTACCGGACTATACATTCGATGGGATGCATTTTGTCCCACGAAACACAAAGAAAACCTTATTAGTACCCTTACACATAGAATTTTGATGATCTGCTCAGAAACCAAACTAGATGAAGAGCTGAAGATAATTACTAAGAGTATAGTCAATAATAGGTAACATTTAGAGATTACCAAGTCGGTTTGGAAAAGAAAATCTTAGAATTTCTCTAAACCCATGTGACACCATTTAGGGTTGCTAGAGAATTAAATTTAGATGTTAAAAGGCCATCACGAAAGGACACTGCGGTGTTAAACAAGGAAAAGTGGAAAAAAAAAAAAAAAAAAAAGATTAATCTGATTTAGGTTACGGGTCGGGTGGGAATTCCAGGTTGGCCAAATAACCTCAGAGACAGAATTTAAATTAAACATTTTCGTGTTGAGGAATGCCATTTGGGGCTTTAAAATTCTAAAGAGATAAAAATTTAATAGGTCATCAGTTGACTGGAGAAACAAAATGTCCGTTGACCACACAAGAGTTGCAAAGATTGCTTTGTCGATGGGAAGATATCGTTTGGACAAGGCATCTGTTTTGTGATGAGATTCGGCTATGACAACGAAACTATTTTATCAGAGATTGGCACCAAGAATGCCAAACGTTTAATTGACCACCCATGATAATTGCAGGAATTTTCGTTGACGAAATTCCATATTAATTCGGCTGTGAATTGGCGAAATTGTTTTATCGTATCAGTGGTTGGCGCCGGGGAGGTGTGTCTGGTTGACCACCACTTGCACTGGCGAAAATCTCATTTGACGAATTCAGGTAATTCGGTTAAAAGATAAAAAAGTCTAGGGGTGAGTTTCCTCGAAGAGATGAAAGAAAAAGTGAAAAAAAGAAAAAAAGAAAAAGAAGATAAAATTCTTTTTTTTCTTTGAGCAAGATTTTTTAAAAACAAGGCTAGTCTGGCCACACCCACACTGCTGAGCGCCCATTGGATGAATGATACGAGAGCCAGGCGAAGGTGATCAGGTGAGGCAGGAGGAGAGGCCTGCTGGCACCCATTGAGGTGATAGGTGTGAGATGCCACTGTGAGAGAGAGGGGAACCCGTTGACACCCTCTGAGAGCATGGTGAGATACCAATATTGGAACAGAAGGTGGGAGGACGAAGAGACTTGCAAAAATGGAAATTAATAAAATTTTCCTGACCGAAAACAAAGAAGTGGATTGTGGTTGGGTATTATCAGGGAACCTCAAACTCCGACAAGCTCACCCCGGTTTTGGTCGGCGTCCATATAAGCAAAGTCGCAGCGAGCGAAAATCAGTTCAGTTTTCCAGTTCGGGCAGTTCCAGATCCAGGTCCGGTTGAAATTGGTAATTGGCAGAGCGTCGCAGATAGCTGACTTGAAAGATTCACGCAATTCCGACTCATCTTCTAACCAAGAACAATTTATTTTTGAAGTACGACTTAGACTCACACCGCCAAAACAAGTTTTACGAATTTCGCCTGGAGACACACCAAAAACCAGTTTCTTAAAAGAACAAACAACTTGAGATGTTAAGACTCGCCTAACAAACACAAAGTTTCACGAATCCATATAGCGGTTTGGGAGAAAGACGTAGTCCTGTACTCAGCAACCAGATATAAAGTATTGTTATCCTTTTTTAACACATTTGAATTTTTCGAGTTATTATTTTATTTTATTTTACACATACTTGTGCGATATCGCCCTTGTTCGAACTCGGCTTGCAGTACGGCCCAGCGACTGATTGATTTCGTCTTCCTAGATCAATTCACAACGTGGGTAGGTTAGACTAGAAATCAAAGCAGTTACTTCGGTAACCAGACGTTGGAAGCGAGCTGGGAACGACAAGGCTGATACCGAATCTAACCAGATTCCCATCCGAATCATCAAAAGGTTAGAACGTCACATTTGGTGCCGCGACCAATACCAAGCCAGTTGGTCGTCACAAGACAGGATAGCACGACTGACACAGACAGGCGGACGTCACGTTTGGCGCAGCGACACCCGGGGGACGTCACACCCAGACCGAGTACGGCTACTAAATGCCCTGTGTATTTGCGTTTGCCCTGGTTGGGCTCAATAAGTGGTAAATTTGCCAAACAGATCAAAATTAAAAATTGCTATTTTTCCACCAATGTGCGTGTTTTTTTTTTTTCTATCAGGTCTCCTTGGGTGTCTACTCGTAAGAACGTTCTGCCTCCCAACCATATTAATAATGTAATATACTGTTTCGGGCCGTGGCCCCAAATATCATACCATTTTGAAATCATGCCGCCACCGTGAGCAAATTAAAATCAATCCGAGCCGGATCCTAACCCTGAAATTTTGGTTCCCAATTTTTCCTTACTGCGATTGTTTTCGGCGATTTTTTAATGTAATTTTTTGCGACAAAGATTTTGTAACAACTTTTATAACTTGGAAATAAATTTGGTAATAATCGAAATTAATTGCGAAACCCAGTGAAAATCACATATGAAATAAAAATAATTGTTTATATGGAAAGTAAGGACCTACGTACATCAAGTTGTATTTAAATTAAATAGCGGCAGAAAAATTATCATTAAACTTTTAAAAGATAAGCTTAAATATTAATGCAATACTTCTACGATCAATTTGGAGTTCTTCTGCAGTTTATTATTGCCTATCGCATTTACTCCTCCCTCCCTATTGTGATGAAGACTAGCTTAAATGTTAATATGTGTGTGTGTGTGTGTGTGCGTTAAATTCTGATTGAGACCAAGTAAACGCTCTCTGTCTGTTTACGCTAAGAAGACTGCACATATTTAATAAGTATGTTCTCCGAAACATTCATCAAGAAATTTCACTTTGAGTGGCTCAAAGCAAAGAACAATCATTATCGGGTGTTCCGCTATCGCAGATCCAGACGTGTGCATGGAATTGTGCAAATTCTAAAATTGACACTTACGAACGTTGGCGAACACTTACTGGCTGGTTCTCTTCGCCAACAATTTGTATTTTTTTTAATTTTTAATCGGTATCACCCCATAGAAGGCGCGATAATGCCACTACGACGCAACAGATTACTAGGGTAGAAGAGAATGAGATGAGATTTAGTGAGAAGAAAGGGGCAATAAAAGAACACGTTTCAGAAAGACCGAAAATAGCGATTGATGTTCATATGATTTTTTTCTTTTGTGACGCTGTGAAAATCATCCCATTTTCCCATGTTAGGAGGTTGTGACACTAGCAGTATCGTAGCATGTGCGTATGCAATCGATGCAAAATCTTCAATACGCACTGTGTATATGCGCCTGACGATTGCATCGAGCATGAAACAGACTGTCGCCTCTGGTGTTGACTTCAATGTGCACTTTTATATTTACACACGCTCTATCTCTGATATTGAGCACTTTATCAACATAAAATATAGCACAACTTAAAGAGTATATATATATATATATATATATATATATATATATATGTAAAAATTGTTAGAAAGATTCTGTACAAAAACTTATTGTATAGACTAAAATGAAAATTGGAAAAAAAGCGCCTAATAGTTAATATAGTGATATTTATTTATATTATATGAATTTTTAGAAAAAGAATTAAAAAACTTACAATTGGATTTTCAGTGTTTTTTCTCTTTGAAAATAATTTTTTATTTTTTTTTTTTTAAAGATTTTTTTTGAACCAACTTCAGCTTAGCTTTTCAAAAAGTTTTTTAACTCTTTCTTTTTTCACGTGTTAAGGCTTATATTTTGGACCAATGAAAAAAAATGAAAATCAAGGGACGTAACTGGTTATATATGTCGTTTATGTTAAAGGGAATTTGTAGAATCTATTTATGCAATGAATTAAGTATGGGTTTGAACTTGTTGATAAAATTGTTTCCTTATTAATCTGCCTTTGTTCACTAGTTCTGTAGTCGCATTGGTAGAATGGGAAGAGACTAAAATTTAGCAGATTTTGACCTTACCATTCCTATATATGTTGGTCTTCAAAAGTTTAGTTGGTTCTGCATAAAGCCTTCACCACTAGAATCAAATCATATGTGCTGGTCTCTCTGGGCTGTCGGTTCATAGTAACTGAGCTTGACACTCATACCTGGCGAATATATATATATATATATATATATATATATATATATATATATATATATATATATATATATATATATATTAATATATATTGTAAAAATAATTAATATATTGTGTATATATTTTAAAAAATAATTACCTTTTTTTTTCTTCTTTTTATGTTTTTCGATGTTAAATGTTCAGAAAGACCTTTGGATCACTAACACAAAAAAGAGAATGTCTCATATCGAGAATATTTAACATCGAAAAATATAAAAAGAAAAAATTAATAATAATGGTAGTCTCCACCATTTACCCTGATGACGGTCGCGAAACCGGAAACGTGTAGCAAAATTATGGAAAATAAAGCATAATATATTTTTAAAAAAAATCGACATTACAACCAAAACGTTTGCGGTTTTCTCTTCTTTTAATATACACACTTTTCTCTCGTTGGAACTATAACCTCTTCATATATATATATATATATATATATATATATATATATATATATATATATATATATATATATATATATATATACAACTACGCACATAGGCACAGACGCATGGCCAAACACAAGTATCTTCTTAAAATAACTTCTTGGGGATCGTGTAAAAACGGGCTTCATCGAGCAGCCATCTCAGCATTGGTTATCGTTGGATGTCAACTTGTTGCCTAAACGTCTCTAACTTTGGGAGATTCACGATAGCGATGTACAAAAGATCTTGTGCTACAATCTATTTTTACAATAATTTCCTCTTGTGCATAGCCTTCATTGGATGGAACCATAATTTGATTTCTTCGTGTAGCTGAAAAAATGAAGACCTTTTTGCCCATATGCCAGCCTAATTCTACACAAATTCTATCACAATGGCTGCTAATATGGCAATGACAAATGTTTTTTTTAAAATCATAAATCATAAGTGAATAATGGCTGATGCAATAACAGTAAGCTATGGCTGCATGATGTAATCTCATCTGATACAAAGTGTTGATAAAAAGATTAATCATACAGCTAAGTGGTCTTTAATCACTGTATATATGGTCAAGAAGGTGACGTTGATCATATCGGCATGAAGACAATCCCATCACCCGGAACTGTTCGAAATACTTGAAAATCATGCTACGAGTTGACTCAATCCTTGTGAACAGGATTGAATAGATGAAACGGTTGGAAGTCGTCAATGGCTGCCCCAGCATGAACTGAAGTCATCATGACCTAACGTTTGAGGCGTCCTGCTTGCCCTATCAGTTTGGTCACGCCAGATGATGAGTTCTTTCCCAGAAACTGTTTTTCAACATATTTGGCAGTATATCGCAGGTTGCCATGTAGGTGTTCAGAAAATAATAGAAATATGCCTGGTACATAAAACCGTGGATACTTCCAATAGAATTCCATTAGAATCACCCAACTGTTTCCGAATCCTCGTCTATTGTCCCTCATTGGCATCAAACACTCCGAAATGTTCGTATTCAGGCTTCCGGTGCGAATGCCAAGCAGTACAAAGATACCCGTTGCTAAATTTCTGGCGGAATGGATTGCGTCATGGTGCTCTTTTTCTCACAGACGGGTGCCCAACTGACCCTACTATACTGTGCAGTTAACAAAATCAAATACAAACAACGCGAATGCGCAAAATTAGAAATATAATATATATATCCATCGACCCCTGTAAACTAAACCTACTCAACTAAACACTTGTTTTTACGAAGAGCTCGTCTTACGGAGAGCTTGTGCCAGACGATGATATGTATTGTGCCAATAGCTTTTATGCAGATGGACGATTCCTACTGCATAGCAATTTTAAGAGATTCGTTGTATTTTTTGTCAGTCAGTTAATAGGCATTTGTGAGTTCGATCTTTACTGCTTGACTCAGCACTGTGGTCAACGCTAAACGAATTTGTAGACATTTTGTATTTTTGCTGTTGCAGCAATAACTTCGTTAGCTATTGCCTGAATGTCCGTCTGATGCATTTTCAGACGGCGTAGTAGTTATTTTCGTCGGAAATAATTTGAAACGACAAATAAAACTGTCATTGGAAATAAAAGAACGCTTTCATATTTGATTCAGGTTACTTACATTGTCATATTCAAAAAGACCGTAAGATCAGGTCAAGTAGATACAATCTATATATAGTGTCGGTTGGGTTGAATTTAATAAAACTTGTTTGATTGAATTCTTATGACCTATATTCACTTATATATATATGATTATATGTACTTTTTAAGAATGTAAAAATAGTACAGATAATTTATAGAACCCTGTAAAATATGAGAGCCATCGGTATTTTATATATTTTAAATCAGACCATAGAAACCAGAAATTGTTGTTATTGTTATTTTATATATATATATATATATATATATATATATATATATATATATATATATATATAAATGGACACCTTAGTTTTTCGACGTATGAGCTTAATTGATTCAGTTATGAAATTTTGTGCGATAATCTTTAACATTAAACTTTTAAGACCCGATGGTGATTAACAGAGGCCACATATGGAGCAAGAGTGAGGATTGTAAGATGACATCACTGTTAGATTGGCTGACCTTTTAGATCTTCCCTCGCTTCTTGAAGATGATTCAGACAAGCAGATTGAAAAAACGTTAATCTCCATTCTCTCACTCCAGTGCTAAGCATATATATATATATATATATATATATATATATATATATATATATATATATTTTTCGGTTGGGCTCTCTAGGAGGAAGTGTGAGTTTGTAAGCAGTGACTATTACTGCCTAATAATGCAAGACTCTTCGGTAAATCGAATTGAGTTCTCTCCGGTGTTTATCTAAAAATAAATACACTTAAAATTCACCTTCATCCCTGCCGACGATTACGTGGTAGAATCACCGACTGACGCCAATTCAATCTGGTTTCGATACTAGCTAGAGGCAAAATTCTCACGGCATATATCGTGAGCACATTATACTTTTTACTGCTTTCATCACAATAAATATATTTTCTTGAATCACTGTTAGATTTTCACTCGTAGTAAGAAAACTCTGGAGAAAAAAATGATCACAATACACCTTGTCAACCTTTCCAATATAATCAAAGCTTCCACTGCCATTATCGCCATCTTGATATCCCCTTGGATCACGATCTGATTCCCTGTCAGATTAAAAAAAAAAAAAAAAAAGATTCTGTAACAAAAACATTTCTAGTAAGATATCTCGTCAATCACTCCAAGATAAAGAGATTTATCGCATGACTTCTCGTTAGCCGCTCTTAGATGGCAGAAGACCAACTTTCTTTAAAAGAATGAAAGAAAAAAAAATCAGTATTCGGAAATAGAAGAAGGAAAAAATTCAAATAAGCCAAAGAAAAGTGAAGGAAAGACAAAAAAAACTTTGCAATTCGTAAAAAAATAATTCTAAGTTTAAAAAATACAGATGTATTTCTATTAAAAAGAAAGATCGTACGTACGCTAGAAAATAAAACTTCAGTCTCTTTCCAACCGCCGTAGCATAGCTTTCCGTGCTTTTTTCTATAAATACTTTCATGTTAATTCTTCGAATGAACTTTTCTCTGTGGTACCTAAACTTTACGAATTTATGCGCAGTACTATATTGGATCATTTTCACTTGAAATGACTAGATATAACCGTAATTTCTATGATTCTAGTTTCTTTTCTCACACTTCTCACTTGTGGAACTCTATTCCGGTTATTTGCTTCCCAGTCAAAAAAATTAATGCAATCTTAATTTTACCTTCTCTCTTAATTCTTGTTCTTTTATTGTCCTCCCTCCCCCTTATTAGTATATTCTTAACATATTTCCTAACACTCATCAACCCCTTTCATGTTAGTTGCCTTCTTGTCTTGCTTTGTGAAATGATTCCAAAAACAACAATGGCATATTTCGTAAATAATATAAGAGCAATGTAAGGCAAATTAAAGTATATTGGTAAAATTGCCAAAGAATGAAAAAGGTGGGGCTTTACCGTGGATTGGTTTCAATCATCAATGGCTGATTAGTCTCAGTGGTCTTGTGCCTGACTAAGCCAAACTTAGGTATCAAGCAATCTCTCTGTGTAGAAAGCGCGTACAGTTGTTGCAGATCATCACGTTATTGGGGAATTTGTTACTACCAGATTGTTCTACAATAATGTTTTTGTATCTGACTACGCTAAGCATGTTAATTAGCGAGTGATAGAATTCTGTGACTATAGTAATCAAAAAACCAACCTTCTTTATTTCACGTAGTTTTATTGATTTGAGCCGTGAAAAAAAGACATTGTTATTTGACAAAGATAAGATGCTTTTTGTCATCGAATGAGTTATGGAAACTTGGAAGACTTAATTACCCGGATTGGCGTTTTAAAAGAGATTTACTTTTCCTTTTTGCTTCTTTTTTTAAAAAAAGGAAAATCCCAACGGAAAAATTTAGGGATATGAAAAAAAATCATGAAATTCCGTTTCTCAAAACGTTATATACAAAGAAACACACCAGGTTACAGAAAGAAAAGAATGTTAGATTGCCTGTTATATAAAGTCTTGAGATGAAGTATTTTTTTCATTATTCAAGTAATGATTCTGACAAGAATGGTTATTTACACTGTTTTATTAAAAACAATCCAGTCATATATACATTGGCTGAGGAAATTCTCTTTAACATTCATTCATTCGAGTATTTATTTATACATCTGTTTTGGTCTTCCAGTCTAGTGGAAATTGATTTTGATTCTGAAACCCGTAAATAAATATTACTCATTTAGAATTTGGTCTGTTTAGTTAACTATTTGAAAATTTTTTTTTCAACGTTTGGTGTTCTCAGTCCAGTCCAGTCTTGATAGATGCTATAATGATATAAATAATACTATGATAATTATTTTATTCTAACTAGGAATTAATTTTTTATAATTCCAATGCAGATCTAATCAACATAAACACACCAATATAATTAATATTTATTAGATGAACAAAATGTTTAGTTTCTACACCATTGTTAATAAAATTTCTTTTAACAACGCACACAATGTGTGGAAGAAATGTAAAAATAAAAAAAATAAATCCATTTTTAATAAACTATTAAGTTGTGTCATAAGAAATTTCTGTTTTTAAAGACCAATTGTAATGAGGACTGAATCTTCCTAATTACTAACTGTACGTGAGACTTTAGAATGGATTTCGATCATTTCAAAACGATTTTGATAAAGTAAATGTATTCGAACAAAGATCAGACTCAAGAGTTTGTTGAAAACTTTTTCAAATCAAATCCTGTAGGTATCGAAAAGCTGTCTGATTAGTGACAACAATTTATGGCAAATATTGATGGATATATGATTGAATAAAATGCAATTGTTCTTTATTTTTTAAAGAATAAAGGTAATAAAAAAAACGGAATCTACTTATGATTCAGCATAATACTTTGATTTTTATTAATAAAAATCTTTAGATC
This sequence comes from Acanthosepion pharaonis, assembly GCA_903632075.3. Classification (NCBI taxonomy): domain Eukaryota; kingdom Metazoa; phylum Mollusca; class Cephalopoda; order Sepiida; family Sepiidae; genus Acanthosepion; species Acanthosepion pharaonis. The sequence continues at coordinate 1,005,151 of CAHIKZ030000254.1, forward strand.
ATACTTTTAGGTTAACCATATTTAATAAATTTTAGAAAAAAAATGTAATTAAAAGTTCACAAATTATTTATATCATGATCGTCATTCTTACCTTTGAAAACGTTTCCACCATTTTCTTCTGTGACTTTCGACGCGTATCATTCGCATACAATTTCCACAGGCTTTAATATACGAAGAGTTGTTTAAAAATCCTTCTATTAGGCCTTGTAAACAATAATAAAATCATTAATCAGAATATATTGTAAAAATTAAATTAATGTTATTAACATTCAGAAAGAAGTCATTACAGAAACAAAAAAGCACTTTGATTATATTCTCTGCATATCTATCTAGCTATCTGTATGTCTGTCTCTCTATATATATATATATCATACATACATATATATATAAGGCATACTAGTCCATGCATATATATAGACTGCATATATATATATCTTTATATATATATATATATATATATATATATATATATAAAAATACATATATATGTATATGCATATTTCTATACATACATATATATATATATATACATATATGTATACATAAATATATATAAATACATACATATATATATATATATACATTATAATATAAATATATATATATATATATATCATCTTCAAACGATATTATAATAGGGACTTTTATTTTTAGGCGCGTGTGTGTATAACGTCTACCATTGCCCGTTCATTCGAGAAATCCAAGAAAATGTGCCCCGACAAAGATCGAATCTGCGCCCCCGTTGTAGAGGAAACTACCATTTGATCTGTCATGTTTTTATATATATATATATATATAGCAAGGCTCTTTTGAATTTTGTGAATTAATGTTTTTTTTAAAACATCATTTTTGTTAATTCAAACGTTATTATAATGTAGAATTTATATTTGAATTAGACGTCCTATTTTTAGTTATTTAATAGTGCGTAATACCTCTAAGGCGTACGGAATCAAAAAATTAATGTAAAGAAATTTTGTCTTCCTTCAGGGATCGAACCTGCGTACGTTCCCGTTTGTATGAATAACTACCGATTAATCCGTTATATTTGTTGACGAAGGATTTTACAGTAAGTAAAGATCTTTTTTCCACGTTTGAAGTAATAAATATCTCTGGTTAAAAATAAGGAATGTTTTAGAACTATATATATATATATATATATATATATATATATTTAAATGTAATAAATCTGTTGGTATATAATCCAAGTTGATCCTAGTAATATAAAATATTAAAACTGATCCACGAAAAAGATGTATTTATTATTGTGGCACCATTTACCAGGGAAAAAAGAAAAGAAAGGAGAAAGGAAAGAAAAGGAAAGAGAGGCGAGACCCAATCGTGGATGTCATTACAATGGCAGAAGGATTCTAGGTGGACGGGGGAATCGACTGTGTACTGTCAACAACTTGTGTTTTCAGGGCTTTGGATAGATAAAAGCAGCTCAATGTGGAAAACATCTAATTAGCAGACCACAGACCGACTAGCTAAGAAAAACTCCAATTGAAAATGTTATTTTGATAATTGACAAAGAACAGGTGAAATACAGGGCTTTGGAAAGATAAACAGCTCAATGCGGAAAACATCTAATTAGCAAACCACAGACCGACTAGCCAAGAAAACTCCAATTGAAAATGTTATTTTGATAATTGACAAAAAACAGGTGAAATACAGGGCTTTGGATAGATATGAAAAAATTAACTGTGAAGTCTGCCGACCACACACGAAGTAACGTCTGACTGTTTTTTTTTGAAAAGACATCTTTGGCTGCGATAACAGAACTATGTTATCAGAAATTGGCACCAAGAATGAATGGAACAATGGAATTATTTTTTTTCTCGAGACGACGGTCGACTGTGTTTCGTCAAATAGACCACCCATTCTGATAATTAGCGATAAGACGACTGACGAAGTCAAGGTGAGAACAAGAGTTATGACACACCATCGATCGCATTGTTCTGTTATGGACAGAGAAAATGAGAACTGCGATTAAAAGAAAGAAAAGGAAAAGAAAAGATAATTTTTTTTAAGCAAGATATTTTTTTCCCTGAAACAAAGCCGCGGGAACACGCCCGGCTGGATATCATTGGCCGAGTGGTGATCACGTGACGCAAGGAGGAAGCTGTCGCCGCCCACCTAGAGGATGGGTATGATGAGAGGTTGCTACGAAGAAGTGGGGGGAAGTTCACGCCCCTGAAGTATGGTGAGAAGGTGGGAGTAGAGAAGGCTCCCAAAAATGGAAAGAAGTGGAAAATTCCTAACCAAAAAAAGAAGTCGATAGGTATTTAGAATTATCGAGGAACCCCTGGCGCCGACAAACCCACCCCGGTTTTGGTCGGCGTCCATATATGCAAGAGTCGCAGTTCAGCGAAAATCAGACAGTTCCAGTTGAGTTCAGGAGACAGTTCCCAGAGTCAGTCTCAGTGCTCAGTTGAAGCAGGCCTCACATCGGCTGACCAAGATTGCGCAATTTCGGACTCATCTTCAATTCAAGAACAACTTTTTTTGAAGATTGATTTAGATCCAGACCACCAAAATAAGTATTTTTCTAATTTCGCCTGAAGACACACCAAAAAACCAATTTCTTAAAGAGCAAACAACTTGAAGTGTTAAAACTCGCCTAACGGAAAACAACGTATCACAATCCATAAAACGGGTCGGGAGATGGACGCAGTCCTATGTATCCAACAACTAGACATAAAGTATTGTTATCCTTTTTTTTTGATACCTTGAACTTTTGAGTTATCATTTTATTTCTTTTATACGTATTTGTGCGATACCACCCCGCTTGGACCCAACTTGCATTACGGCCCCCAACGACTGATTGATTTCGTCTGCCTAAGATCGATTCACAACGTGGGTAGGCGGACTGGAGATCAACGCAGTTACTTTGGTAACCAGGCGTTGAAGCGAATTGGGAACGACGAGGCTGATATCGAATCTAACCAGATTCCCATCCGAATCACCAAAAGGTTAGAACGTCACATTTGGGTGCCGCGACCGATACCAAGCCAGTTGGTCGTCAGAGGACGAGACAACACGACTGACGCGACAGGCGGACATGTTTGGAGCGGCGACACCCGAACGAAGCAGCGAGGAGCAAGCGAAAGGCTGTGAGGGACGTCACAGTTGGTGCCGCGACCATAGGATTGGACCCTGGAAACAGCCATTGGTATTCCTACCGTGACAGCAGGACGGGACCCTGGACCGACCGCTGTTCCAGAAACTCTAGTACAACGACCCGGAACCTGAGAGGAACGAGGAGAATCGTCTGTGGTAGGACACTTTGTTTGATTTCCCAATCTCGATTGTTGCTGCGTAGTTTGTCTTTCTCTTCTATGTCGGACTATGATTCAGATAGAGTAGTGGGGGATGAAGATGGGGTTACAGGGGTTGTCAAGCTGACCTAAGAAAGGTTGTTGGGTGACCGAGGTCCCAGCATTTGACAGCAGTGGGAGATTTCAAAAACTGGCTGGCAATCCTGGAGAAGAGCCGAGTTATATATGAACTCACAAAAACCAGGAGACCCTGTATCGCATATGATGCCACGAAGGGGAAAAGCGTCTGAATTTGTGCGAGGGGCTCTTGGAGAGTGAACCCCCTTGTCATGGGAAGGTTAAAGGGACTAATAAACTAAGGGTTCGCTGACGAGGGCATCGGGCTATAGAGGACATGAGAGCCTCCCAAGCTGGACAGCTGCGGGACGAAACGCTGCCTCCCAGAGGTGGTGAGACACGTGCCAAATCATCCCAGGTAAATATACAGTGACGATGAAGGAGGGACCGCTTTCGGCCGTAGTAGACACAAGGAGAGCCCCTAAGTCAAGAGGTCGGAAGGGGCGGGGAAGGCGGAAAGGGAATCGAGGTCAAGCTGGAGGTAGATTTTGAAACTAGGCCGTATAAGCCCACGCCCGAGAGGCTGGGCTGGTCTGCTGGATGTAAAATCAATCAGATACATCAAAACCTGGCCAAAGAAAGAAACCCCACCAATAACAAAGAAGGCTGCTTCCAAGAGCAATTTTTGGACCAGTGGCGATTGTAGAGGACAGCCCCCCTGGAACAAACGTAGAGGTTAGCCCAGCTGAAGAGAAAGAGCAAATGAATGTGGATTTTTTAACTGTCCGGCAAGAATTTGTCGAGGAGAAGTTGTATCCTTAGGAACAAAGACAAGAGGTTTTGGTAACAAGAATTTATAACTGGCGCCTATGGCTGATGACCCAACTTTTATATTTACACACAGGAACATAATAAGGGCAGAAACGGAAGAGTAAATCTCAATGATAAAAAAAATAAGCATTTTATGGAAATCTTGGGAGGACCTGAGACATAGCATCAACTTAAGTCCACCAGAAGACCAAGTAAACGCTCTCTGTCTGTTTACGCTAAGAAGACTGCACATATTTGTAAAGTATGTTCTCCAGAAACATTCATCAAGAAATTTCACTTTGGTGGCTCAAAGCAAAGAACAATCATTATCAGGTGTTCCGCTATCGCAGATCCAGACGTGTGCATGGAATTGTGCAAATTCTAAAATTGACACTTACGAACGTTGGCGAACACTTACTGGCTGATTCTCTTCATAACAATTTAGTGTTTTTTTTTTTAATTTTTAATCGGTATCACCCCATAGAAGGCGATAATGCCACTACGACGCAACAGATTACTAGGAGTAGAAGAGAATGAGATGAGATTTAGTGAGAAGAAAGGGGCAATAAAAGAACACGTTTCAGAAAGACCGAAAATAGCGATTGATGTTCATATGATTTTTCTTCTTTTGTGACGCTGTGAAAATCATCCCCATTTTCCCATGTTAGGGAGGTTGTGACACTAGCAGTATCGTATCTGCTATGTGCGTATGCAATCGATACAGCAAAATCTTCAATACGCACTGTGTATATGCGCCTGACGATTGCATCGAGCATGAAACAGACTGTCGCCTCTAAGTGTTGACTTCAAGGTGCACTTTTATATTTACACACGCTCTATCTCTGATATTGAGCACTTTATCGCATAAATATAGCACAACTTAAGTATATATATATATATATATATATATATATATATATATATATATATGTAAAAAATTGTTAGAAAGATTCTGTACAAAAAACTTATTGTATAGACTAAAATGAAAATTGGAAAAAAAGCGCCTAATAGTTAATATAGTGATATTTATTTATATTATATGAATTTTTAGAGAAAAGAATTAAAAAACTTACAATTGGATTTTCAGTGTTTTTTTCTCTTTGAAAAATAATTTGTTATTTTCCTTTTTTTTTTTAAAGATTTTTTGCTTGAACCAACTTCGCTTAGCTTTTCAAAAAGTTTTTAACTCTTTCTTTTTTCACGTGTTAAGGCTTATATTTTGGACCAATGAAAAAAAATGAAAATCAAGGGACGTAACTGGTTATATATGTCGTTTATGTTAAAGGGAATTTGGTAGAATCTATTTATGCAATGAATTAAGTATGGGTTTGAACTTGTTGATAAAAATTGTTTCCTTATTAATCTGCCTTTGTTCACTAGTTCTGTAGTCGCATTGGTAGAATGGGAAGAGACTAAAATTTAGCAGATTTTGACCTTACCATTCCTATATATGTTGGTCTTCAAAAAGTTTAGTTGGTTCTGCGCAAAGCCTTCACCACTAGAATCAAATCATATGTGCTGGTCTCTGGGCTGTCGGTTCATAGTAACTGAGCTGCTTTGACACTCATACGCTGGCGAATATATATATATATATATATATATATATATATATATATATATATATATATATATATATATATATATATTGTATATATTGTAAAAATAATTAATATATTGTTATATATTTTAAAAAATAATTACCTTTTTTTTTCTTTTTTATGTTTTTCGATGTTAAATGTTCAAGAAAGACCTTTGGATCACTAACACAAAGAAAGAGAATGTCTCATATCGAGAATATTTAACATCGAAAAATATAAAAAAGAAAAATCATTTTTAATAATATGTGGTAGTCTCCACCATTTGCCTGATGACGGTCGCGAAACCGGAAACGTGTGTAGCAAAATTATGGAAAATAAAGCATAATATATATTTTAAAAAAAATCCACATTACAACCAAAAACGTTTGGTTTCTCTTCTTTTTAATATACACACTTTTCTCTCGTTGGAACTACTATAACCTCTTCCTTATATATATATATATATATATATATATATATATATATATATATATATATATATATATATATATATACACGTACGCACATAGGCACAGACGCATGGCCAAACACAAGTATCTTCTTAAAATAACTTCTTGGGGATCGTGTAAAAACGGGCTTCATCGAGCAGCCATCTCCAGCATTGGTTATCGTTGGATGTCAACTTGTTGCTAAACGTCTCTAACTTTGGGAGATTCACGATAGCGATGTACAAAGATCTTGTGCTACAATCTATTTTTACAATAATTTCCTCTTGTGCATAGCCTTCATTGGATGGAACCATAATTTGATTTCTTCGTGTAGCTGAAAAATGAAGACCTTTTGCCCATATGCCAAGCCTAATTCACTACACAAATTCTATCACAATGGCTGCTAATATGGCAATGACAAATGTTTTTTTTTTTTAAATCATAAATCATAAGTGAATAATGGCTGATGCAATAACAGTAAGCTATGGCTGCATGATGTAATCTCATCTGATACAAAGTGTTGATAAAAAGATTAATCATACAGCTAAGTGGTCTTTAATCACTGTATATATGGTCAAGAAGGTGACGTTGATCATATCGGCATGAGAAGACAATCCCATCACCCGGAACTGTTCGGAAATACTTGAAAATCATGCTACGAGTTGACTCAATCCTTGTGAACGGGATTGAATAGATGAAACGGTTTGGAAGTCGTCAATGGCTGCCCTAGCATGAAGCCACAAGTCATCGTGACCTAGCGTTTGAGCGTCCTGCCCTTGCCCTATCGGTTGGTCACGCCAGATGATGAGTTCTTTCCCAGAAACTGTTTCTCAACATATTTGCAGTATACATCGCAGGTTTGCCATGTAGGTGTTCAAGAAAATAATAGAAATATGCCTGAGCACATAAAACCGTGGATACTTCCATGAATTCCATTAGAATCACCCAACTGTTTCCGAATCCTCAGTATTGTCCTCATTGGCATCCAAACACTCCGAAATGTTCGTATTCGAGCTTCCGGTGCGAATGCCAAGCAGTACAAGATGCCGTTGCTAAATTTCTGGCGGAATGGATTGCGTCATGGTGCTCTTTTTCTCACAGACGGGTGCCCAACTGACCCTACTATACTGTGCAGTTAACAAAATCAAATACAAACAACGCGAATGCGCAAAATTAGAAATATAATATATATATATCCATCGACCCCTGTAAACTAAACCTACTCAACTAAACACTTGTTTTACGAAGAGCTCGTCTTACGGAGAGCTTGTGCCAGACGATGATATGTGTGTGCCAATAGCTTTATGCAGATGGACGATTCCTACTGCATAGCAATTTTAAGAGATTCGTTGTATTTTTTTTGTCAGTCAGTTAATAGGCATTGTGAGTTCGATCTTTACTGCTTGACTCAGCACTGTGGTCCAACGCTAAACGAATTTGTAGACATTTGTATTTTTGCTGTTGCAGCAATAACTTCGTTGGCTATTGCCTGAATGTCCGTCTGATGCATTTTCAGACGGCGTAGTAGTTATTTTCGTCGGAAATAATTTGAAACGACAAATAAAACTGTCATTGGAAATAAAAAGAACGCTTTCATATTTGATTCGGGTTACTTACATTGTCATATTCAAAAGACCGTAAGATCAGGTCAAAGTAGATACAATCTATATATAGTGTCGGTTGGGTTGAATTTAATAAAACTTGTTTGATTGAATTCTTATGACCTATATTCACTTATATATATATGATTATATGTACTTTTTAAGAATGTAAAATAGTACAGATAATTTATAGAAGCCCTGTAAATATGAGAGCCATCGGTATTTTATATATTTTAAATCAGACCATAGAAACCAGAAATTGTTGTTATTGTTATTTTTATATATATATATATATATATATATATATATATATATATATATATATATATATAAAATGGACACTCTTGGGTTTCGACGTATGAGCTTAATTGATTCAGTTATGAAATTTTGTGCGATAATCTTTAACATTAAACTTTTTAAGACCCGATAGTGATTAACAAAGGAGGCCACATATGGAGCAAGAGTGAGGATTGTAAGATGACATCACTGTTAGATTGGCTGACCTTTTAGATCTTCCTCTCGCTTCTTGAAGATGATTCAGACAAGCAGATTGAAAAAAAACGTTAATCTCATTCTACTCGCCCAGTGCTAAGCAATATATATATATATATATATATATATATATATATATATATATATATATATATTTATTTCGGTTGAGCTCTCTAGGGAGGAAGTGTGAGTTTGTAAACAGTGACTATTACTGCTAATAATGCAAGACTCTTCGGTAAATCGAATTGAGTTCTCTCCGGGTGTTTATCTAAAAATAAATACACTTAAAATTCACCTTCATCCCTGCCGTGCGCCGACGATTTAGTGGTAGAATCACCGACTGACGCCAATTCAATCTGGTTTCGATACTAGCTAGAGGCAACCGGATGTCTAGCCACACTGATGAGCTGTGATACAGCGAAACAGTCTGTCTGTGGATGACAATATATATATATATATATATATATATATATATATATATATGTACCAGTGGCGACTCTAGACCATCAATGTATGTCGGGCTCAAACAAAATATACTACTGGTATTCTTTTTACTATAACTAAAATATATAATTTTAGAAAATATCTGTACATGTAATTAAAAATAATCATGTTGTAATAATTCTATGAAAATAAATATTTATTAAAAAAAAATTCTAGACATCTAAGAAAGAAGAGTAAGAAGAAAGTCTTTAATATGCTTGTCTGTTTATTGCCCACTTTTCATTTTTTTATTATTGTTTTATAACTTTTGTCAAGCCTCAGATAGGAATAGTTGACTGATACCATATTTCCTCAACACTACAACAGTCACACCCCTCATCCCAACACTGCTGTCGACGAGTTAAAGCAGCCACTTTTTTTGATTTTCGCCGACTTAATGTCGGGATAAATTTAAGTGGCCACTTTTCAATTGATACATTCTGCTAATCAACCTTATACTGTGCGGAATAAATAATTTTAAATGTACATTTTAAAACAATTTGAAAGTTGAAAATAAAATGTGTTCTTTGAAAAACAAGGCACACATGGCATTAGATATTTATATTTAAATTAAATCAAGAAATACATTGCCTATTAAGTATGTCTCCAGACTGCTAGCGCTCAGCATTACGTAGCCCGACTAGCCTCGTTAATTTTATTTCATTTTCTTTACTTACTTTCTTTGTTTTCTTTATTTCTTTCTATCTATCTTTCTTTCTTTCTTTCTTATGAACAATATCAACAAAAAGCATTTCGATCAATATTTTGCGGCACAAAGTTAAAACAAGTAATTTGGGATCCAGATGAAGTCAAGAATGAAAATTATGCACCAATATTTTTATTCCTTTGAAACAGATATACTTCAATGTTGACACACCCGGGCTAAGCCGAACCGCGGTGTGAATATATATATATATATATATATATATATATATATATATATTATCATTATTATTATTTTTTATTACATCGAGCACTGTTTATTAACACCGGCCCTCACTGTGTATGATATATATATATATATATATATATATATATATATATATATATATATGTCGTTAATACTGTTTGTTATAAACAGAGCATTTACTTAAATATTTGTATCTATAAAAAAGAACGTATAAACATAAAAATGTCTTAAAATAATTGTCAGATTTGTACATTTCATAATGTGTGACGTCATTTGTTTACATTTGGATACGGATCGAGCAGATATGAATGTAGTTTAAAAACAGTAAAATCGACCTTGTTAATCGAAACGCGCCTCTGTGTCTAAATTGGTAAAGCATGTCCGGCTATATGACGGTTCAGTGTAGGATACAAGTTCGATTCCGGTCGGAGGACGCATATTTTCTATGAAAATTTCTCGGACATTCAGGCCGGTAAATGTTGTTAATACTGTTTATTATAAATTGAGCATTTGCTTAAATATTTGTATCTATAAAAAACAAACGTATAAACATAAAAAATGTCTTTATATATATATATATATATATATATATATATATATATATATATATATAATAAGGAAAACTTTTCTTAAACGCCGGTTTCGTCCTCTGCTGGATTCTATCAAGACAAATGTAAGATTTTATATTGTAACAAATATTTATAATCAAAAATGAAAATGTCGCTAGTTTTTCAGAATTTCTAAATGTAATCTCCCTCATAAATATGATTTAGGATAACTGAAATCAATGTAAACTATGGAGCCTTTTAAGTCATGCAAAATAATGTCTAATAAACGTAAACTTCCCCACTCGTTTTGCATTCAATCGGGAAGGTAAAGCCTCTCTTCTCGATCTGTGCTTTACCTCCATCCCCGAATCCTGCAGCGCCTCGCAACTCTGCCCTCTTGGTAACTCTGATCATGCAGTAGTATCTCTTAACATCTCCTTCAACTCCACCCCTATAAAGAACCTCCTACCACTAGAACTTCGTTCTACTATCAACGAGCTGACTGGGATGGATCTATCCCCTATCCTTCTCTTCATCCTTTCCTCTATCACTCCTATTTGCTCTCACTCCAATTCTCTGTAACCCCTTGCATGCTAGTGGCTTCCCGCCTTGCTTGGGTTGAAACGCTTAAAGAAGAAAAAAAAATCTGATCAATAAAGCGGAATGTAAGGCGAGAAGAAAAGAAAATTAAATGGAAATCAATTGGAGGCCAAGGACGAAATCCTTATGTCTACAGAGCGAAGGTTTCATGGCTAAAATATATATGGCCTCCAATATCTTAAGGTGGTAATTTGAGTGGGACTTACTCAGGATAGAAAACGTGTCCACATTGAAATTAGCGTGCGTGCGTGTGTAAAATTTCAGATATAGCTAAAAATATATTTGTAAAAGGACAATATGAGCGAAAACAAAAGGAAAACTTATCTGAGCGGAACTAAATTAATATGAATATTAATTACATAAATCAACAACGACAGCTTACTTGATTTAGTTATGAAAATTTTGTGCGATAATCTTAAGTGGCACTTAAGACCCGCTAATGATTTGAAAAGAAGTCCCCATATTAAGCAAGAGTGAGGATTGTGGGATGAGATCACTCTCAGATTTTTGACCTTTTAGGTCTTGCTCTCGCTTATTGAAGATGATTCAGACAAGTTGAAAACTGCCGAGTTCATTAAAACACGTTGATATTCATTCTATCCGCTCCAAGGCTAAGCGCTCAAGGGTGTTATGTGGTATATTAACTGCTGACAAGTTGCTTTTCAGCTTGTCTTTGTATCTTAGCCATGGGCATCCTACATTCCTGTAGCCCTGATCTAACTGGCTGTATATTAGGATCTTGTGTATCCTGTCATCAGACATTCTCAAGACCCAAGGCATGACTAGTCCACCGCAACTGAGACTGCATGTGAAAAGTCTTTATATATATATATATATATATATATATATATATATTAAAAATTAAGTGATTTAAAATATGGTTTCTTTGCTACACAGTAATAACCATGTTGCAAAAACAGAAGCTAAAAACTTCAAATGTAATTATATAATTAAATTAAAAGCATTAGTTCTGTTTCATCTTCAAGCGGATTTTGGAATAAGTTACTTTTAAATTTTACGCTCTGTAAATCTACATTGAGCACTGTTATGTAAAAATACAAAATATCTATAAGAACACCGAACACCAATAAGAATATATCTTACTGCTCTTTCTTATATATATATATATATATATATATATATGTGTGTGTGTGTGTGTGTAAAACTTTATGACAGTACCGTCTCAGTTGTTTTTAAGGAAATTTTTTTATAAAAGAGGAATTGCTGTCCGAATGAACAATTATTAAATTACATGAGCCGACAGCCAACAAGGAACCTAACGCTACAAGTGAAAAACGGCAGTATCTTGTCCGTCGTTTTTTAAGGAACCTTTTATAAAATAGGCATTAGTGAAATATATTTATGGGGTAAGAACGCTCAGTATCGAAAACAGGGATTCTGTAGAGACTGTGTTGGGCATAAAGTTTAATACTTTATGGAGACTGTTATTTTAACACCTCAAGAGGTCGAAGAACGCCCTGAAGACCATATAATGCTGTGGCACCATTTACCAAGGCAAAAAGAAAAGAAAGGAAAGAGAGGAAGGAAAGAAAGGAAAAGAGAGGCGAGACCCAAACGTGGATGATAAGTAGGACACCCACGAGTAAGAGACAATGAATAAAGGATATTTTGATAAGTAGCAAATGGCAAAAACTGTCATTACAATGGCAGAAAAATTCTAAGTGGATAAAGGAATCGTTGTGTTCTGGCGACGAGCTGTGTTATCGGGGATGCATAAACAAACCGCTAATGCGGGAAAACATCTGATTAAGCAAACCACAGACCGACTAGCCAAAGAAAAATCCAATTGAAAATGTTATTTTGATAATTGACAAAAAACAGGTGAACTACAGGGCTTTGGATAGATATGAAAAATTAATTGTGTCAAAAGTCGCACACGAGGTGGCGACTGACCGTTTTTCTTTGACAAGACAACTTTAGCTGCGATAATAAAACTATGTTATCAGAAATGTACCAAAAAGAATGAATGGAACCATGGAAATACTTTTTTTTTTTTACGAGGCGACGGACGATTGTGTTGTGTCAAATAGACCATCCATTCTGATAATTAGCGATAATCTGACTGACGAAGTCCAGGTGAGAACAAGAGTTATGACCACCACCGATCGCATTGTTCTATTTGCGGCCAGAGAAAATGAGAACTGCGATTAAAAGAAAGAAAAGGAAAAGAAAAAGATATTTTTTTTTTTAAGCAAGATATTTTTTTCCCTGAAACAAAACCGGCTGGACATCATTGGCCGAGTGGTGATCACGTGACGCAAGGAGGAAGCTGTCACCGCCCATTTAGAGGATGGGTATGAGAGGTCGCCATGAGGGAGTGGGGAGGACAGCCGACACCCCCTGAAGCATGGTGAGAAGGTGGGGGTAAGAGAAGACTCCAAAAAATGGAAAAAGTGGAAAATTCCTAACCAAAAATAAAAAGAAGTGGATAGGTATTTAGGATTATCGAGAACCCCCGGCGCCGACAAACCCACCCCGGTTTTTGTCGGCGTCCATATAAGCGAAGTCGCAGCGAGCGAAAATCAGTTCAACAGAGAGTTCCAGAGAGTTCCAGAGTTGAGTTCGGGAGAGACAGTTCCCAGAGTCAGTCTCCAGTGCTCAGTTGAAGCCAGCCTCGCATCGGCTGACCAAGATTTGCGCAATTTCCGGACTCATCTTCAATTCAAGAACAATTATTTTGAAGATTGACTTAGATCCAGACCACCAAAATAAGTATTTTTTCGACTTTCGCCCGAAGACACACCAAAAAACCAATTTCTTAAAGAGCAAACAACTTGAAGTGTTAAAACTCGCCTAACGGAAAACAACGTGTCACAATCCATAAAACGGGTCGGGAGATAGACGCAGTCCTATGTATCCAACAACTAGACATAAAGTTTGTTATCCTTTTCTTTGATACCTTGAACTTTTGAGTTATCATTTTATTTCTTTTATACGTATTTGTGAGATACCACCCCCGCTTGGACCCAACTTGCATTCCGGCCCCAACGACTGATTGATTTCGTCTGCCTAAGATCGATTCACAACGTGGGTAGGCGGACTGGAGATCAACGCAGTTACTTTGGTAACCAGGCGTTGGAAGCGAATTGGGAACGACGAGGCTGATATCGAATCTAACCAGATTCCCATCCGAATCACCAAAAGGTTAGAACGTCACATTTGGGTGCCGCGACCGATACCAAGCCAGTTGGTCGTCAGAGGACGAGACAACACGACTGACGCGACAGGCGGACGTCACGTTTGGAGCGGCGACACCCGAACGAAGCAGCGAGGAGCAAGCGAAGGCTGTGTTTAGGGACGTCACAGTTGGTGCCGTGACCATAGGATTGGACCCTGGAACAGCCACTGCCACAATTAGTACCGTGACAGCAGGACAGGACCCTGGACCGACCGCTGTTCCAGAAACTCTAGTACAACGACCCGGAACCTGAGAGGAACGAGAGGAGAATCGTCTGTAAGGTAGGACACTTTGTTTGATTTCCCAATCTCGATTGTTGCTGCGTAGTTTGTCTTTCTCTTTAAATATGTCGGACTATGATTCAGATAGAGTAGTGGGGGATGAAGATGGGGTTAGACAGGGGTTGTCAGCTGACCTAAGAAGGTTGTTGGGTGGACCGAGGGTCCCAGCATTTGACGGCAGTGGGAGAGATTTCAAAAACTGGCTGGCAATCCTGGAGAAGAGCCGAGTTATATATGAACTCACAAACCAGGAGACCCTGTATCGCATATGATGCCACGAAGGGAAAAGCGTCTGAATTTATGAAGGGGCTCTTGGAGAGTGAACCCCACTTGTCATGGGAAAGGTTAAAGGGACTATTAACTAAGGAGTTCGCTGACGAGGGCACGGCTATAGAGGACATGAGAGCCCTCCTAAAGCTGACACAGCTGCGGGACGAAACCCCTGGAGAATTGGGGGCCGAGCGGGGAAGCTGTCATCATTGGCCTTCCCAGAGGTGGTGAGAGACAATGCGGTCATGCAGGCCCAGTTAGCAGACCTGTATATTGAAGCACTCAGTGACGAGCGTGTTCGTCACGACGTGCTGAAGGAGGGACCGCTGAGACTATCGGCAGCAGTAGAGCTGGCCAAGGAGAGCCAGGGCATATGGGAAAAGGTGAAAAGGTGTGGAAGGAAACAGATACTAAGTCAAGAGGTCGGAAGGGGCGGGGGAAGGCGGAAGACCCCTGCGTGGAATCGGAGGTCAAGCTGGAGGTAGATGAGCCTGAGGTGTGGAAGAAGACCCCAATAGAAAGGCATGGTCAACTAGGCATGGGTTCTATAAGCCCACTGCCGGGTAGATACAGGCTGGTCTGCTGGACTTGTGGGCGTGAGGACCACAGAGCGGCGGAATGTCCGACGAAGTGGGGGTTGCCCCCAGACTTCGAACAGGACAGGTGCACTAGGTGTGGAAAGAAGGGACACCTGGCCAAGTGGTGTGCGGGCTGAGAAAAGGTGCCCCACCGATATTAACAAAGAAGGCCGAGCCCAAGAGACAAAACCAGGGAAAAGCCAGCGGGCCACCCCGGAATTAAGAGGAGGGTGGCCCAGTTAAAGTTAAAAGAAAGGAAATAAAAACTTGGACCAGTGGTCAGGCGAGCCACTTAGGTAGAGGACAGCTATGGGGAACAAACGAGAGGTTAGCCCAGTTGAAGAGAAAAGAGCAAAATGTTGGACATGTGGTCAGGTGGGTCACTTTGGTGAACTGTCCGGCAAGAAGGTGCTGGGTTTGTAGGAGACCAGGGCACCTGAGGAGAAGTTTGTATCCTTAGGAACAGCCGCAGGAGACTGGGAGAGGTCCAGCCAGGGCCGCCCAGGTGCGGAAAGCGCAGAACTCCCCTCGTAAGAATAATGAAGGTGATTTGTTGCTACTGGCGCCTATGGCTGGGATGACCCAAAGGTGGGAACCCAGGAAAGGAAAGCCCAAGTGTTCTCTTCGCTGACACAAGAGAAGGAGCTATCCTGTAGGGCAGACATAGGGGGTAGGGCGATGAAAGCCCTGGTAGACACAGGAGCGTCTGTGTCATTGCTGAGAGAGGAAGCATACAGGCGGGTGAAACGGAAGAGTAGGTTACGGGAAGTGGACATAGAGGTCACGCAAGCAGATGGAGCCCCCCTGGAGATAAAAGGGATGGTGAGGCTTCCTGTGAGGATTGGGAAATTAAGAAGCACCCAAAATTTTTACGTAACCCCCAACATGTGTACGGAGGCAATCTTGGGAGATGATTGGCTCCGGAGACAGAGGGCCCAGATAGAGTTCAACACCACTGTGTTGGTAGTGAATGGCGAGAGAACGCCATTGGGATGCCCACCAGAAGAAGTTATAACAATAGTGGTGGAGGAAGATGTAAAGCTACCACCTAGAACGGCGGTGTCGGGAAAGGGTAGGTTAATGTCAGGGAAGAAAATAGGAAAAGGACCCCTGCAGTTGGTCCCTGTAGAAGGGAAGGGCCTGTAGAAGAGAATGAGGTAACTCCGTGTGAGACGGTGGTGGAGGCAGCTGAATTAATGCCCATTATGATGGTGAACCAGGCCCAAAAGACTATAAAGGTTAGGAGAGGGGAAGGGATAGGAAAAGCACTACCCCTACGGACTCTGAATCGGGTGAGATTCGAAGAGGAACGAAGAAAACTCGTAGAGCAAACAGAAGGAATAGTGGACGAAGATATATTAGCACCGGATCAATTTAGAACCAAAGTGGGAGGTCTGCTGAGGGATAATCGAGATGTGGTGGCCCAGTCAGACAAGGAATTGGGCCAGACCCACACAGTCAAAATGAAAATCGACACCGGAGATCACCCCCACCCCTGTGAAATTAAAACCCTACCGGACACCTATTCATAAAAGACCCTTTGTAGAAGAGGCAGTAGAAGAGATGTTGGAAGCTGGGATGATCGAAAGATCGATCTCCCCTTGGAGCTTTCCAATCGTAATAGTAGGTAAGAAAGATGGCGGGCACCGTTTTTGTGTAGATTTTAGGAAACTGAATTCTATATCGAAGCCGCTGGCGGTGCCATTGCCACTAATAGATGACATATTAGCATTATTAGGGAAAGCAAAGTACTTCTCTACGTTGGACTTGAGGTCCGGGTATTGGCAGGTAGCCCTTGATGAGGCTGACAAGGAGAAGGCCGCATTTGCGTGTCACCTAGGACTGTTTCAGTTCAGGGTGATGCCATTCGGTTTAGCCAATGCCCCAGGAATCTTCTAACAGCTGATGTCAATAGTGTTAGGAGGATACGAGAGCTTTGCCATGGCATATTTGGATGATATTTTGATATTTTCGGAAACAGTAGAACAACACTTTTTCCATCTAAAACAAGTGTTGGGAAGGTTAAGAAAACACGGCTTAAAATTGAAATTGTCGAAGTGTCAGTTTCTGAAGGAGGAGACTAGATATTTGGGCTTTGTTATAACGGAGACGGTATTAAACCCGACATGGATAAGGTGAAAATCATAAGGGAAATGCCAGAACCTAAGACAGTGAGACAAGTAAGAGGCTTTATAGGAGCTATAGGTTACTACAGACGATTCGCCCCGGCATTCTCGAGAATTGCCATACCACTAGTAGCCCTGACGAAGAAATACGCTAGGTTCAAGTGGACAGAGGACTGACAACGGGCATTTGTTACGTTAAAAGAACAGTTGACAGCCGTCCCACTACTGACGTACCCAGACCTCAGCAAGCCCATGGTACTATACACTGATGCCAGTGAGCAGTGTGTAGGAGCAGTTCTTACCCAGCCGTGTCCCGATAAAGAAGGGCCAGTGTCAGGCATACCAGCGGAGGTACCGATATACTTTCTCTCTCATAAGCTCTCAGAGACACAACAGAGATGGCCAGTAATAGAAAGAGAAGCATATGCTATCATGTATGCTCTCCAAAAACTGGACTACTACATGAATGGTGCGGTCTTTACTATAAAAACAGACCACAAACCTCTGCAGTACCTATTGCAGGCAGAATGGACAAATAATAAGAAGATTCAACAGTGGGCACTTAAGTTAAGTGGCTACCACTGTATGATAAGTATTTGGCAGGGGAAGGAAAACACGTGCGCAGATTTACTCTCAAGAATACTGAAACAACTGGAAGAAAGATCTGTAAAAAGTAGAGGAGGGAGTAGATGATAAAGCCTATAGAATAGGATAATTAACTCTCATAAGCTAAAAAGATCGCCCTATGTTAGAATCGGACGAAGAAGGGGACGCACAGATAATAACCGATCCCTACTGGACAGAAGGAATTGAGAAGGAGCAGGCAGACAGTGAAATAGCTGCCCTGAGAGAAAAGGTGAAGGCAGGAGAGACCACCAAGTATGCCATAATAGAGGAAAGGCTGTATTATCTCTCAGGCAGGGATGAAAGTCAAGCCCAAGTTGTATGTGCCCAAAAGTTTAAGACCAGAGATATTGGAACAGTGCCACGAGAGGTTGGGTCATATGGGAATTGATAGGACATGTGATCTAATAGGAAGAAAGTACTATTGGCCCCAAACTGCACGGGAGGTCACAAACTATGTTCGGAGCTGTGTAGTATGCCAGTCGCAGAGCAGAAGGCAGGAAATGGCACCATTGGAGGAGATGGACGTGCCGAACTTCCCCTTCGAGAAAGTGAGTATGGATGTATCAGGACCATATGGGGGAAACTGCACAAGGAAACAACTACATAGTGAGTTTTGTCGATTGGCTAACAAATTGGCCTGAGGCATTTGCAGTACCAGACAAGAAGGCTAGAACTGTGGCCGGTTTGATAATAAGTGAAATCTTCCCCAGGTATGGTGCCCCTGTGCAATTGGTAACAGATAATGGCACGGAGAATATAAACAGCATAATGAGAGAAGTGCTGACAGGTTTGAATATAGAGCACGTAAAAACATCTCCATATCACCCCCAAGGAAATGCTAAAGTGGAAAGGTTTCATAGAACCTTGGGAGATGTATTGGCCAAGCTGGTCAGAGAGAACACTGGAAATTGGGACTTGTATTTGACGCAAGCTCTGGCGGCCGTGAGGTTTACGATAAACGAAACCTCCAGATTTTCTCCTTACTTTATGTTGTTTGGCAGAGACGTGGTCCTGCCTGTGGATAACCTATTGAAGCCCCGAAGAAAGTATATGGGAGAAGATCATCATCAGCTGTTGCTGGAACAACATCATAAAATATTTGTACAGGCCAGAAGAAGAATAAAAGGGCCCAGAAGAAAAGAAATGAGAGAGTGAATGCTGAAAGAAAGGTAGTAGAATTGAAGGTTGGAGACCCTGTCTACTATAAAATCCACCAGAGAAGGAAAGCTGGACCAAAGATGGGAACCGTAGTAGAGCAGACGGGTCCAGTATCATATGTAATATGGGATCAAGTGGCAGGACGAGCAAGGAGGGTCCATGCCAATGATCTAAAGAAGGCTGAAGTAGCTAACCTGGAAATGAGCGAGCCGAGGCCTAAGAAGACAAGGACAAGGAAGGTAACTCTGGTTGAGCCGGAAGAAATGGAGACGGAGGAAGATTCCGAGGAAAATGAGGAGATAGATCGACTCGGCCAGATAGACGAAACGATCCAAATGACAGAGTTGGAACCCTCGGAGGGGATCAGCGGCGTTCAGTCGTCGACTGATCGGTGCAGAGAAGACACTGTGAGGTCGCCATCGCACCCCCATGTCCAAAGGAAAGGAAGAGAAAGACGAGGAGATCCAATCAAGCAATCAAGGGCTCTATAAAGAGGCACCCTGAACAGGACGAAGGGCCCAGCGAGTGGGAGGAAGAGGATCGAATACCCCTTTCCCAGCTCAAGGAAAAGCTAAGAAACAGGAGAGATCTAGACATAGAGTCAAGAGGTATTAAAGACGTCCAGGGCGAGGACTCTAAACAGAAGGAAGAATCAGGGGATGAAGAAGAGGACAAAACACTTCCTGGACGGGAATTAAACACAGAGGGAAGGTTAGAGGTTGAGCAGGGACTACCTCGGAAGATGAGATTAAGAAGGGTGAAGAACTCCAAATCTCAGTAGAACAAAGAAGGCTGTACAGAATAGAAGCATTCGGTGTCGACAGATAATGACACTGGCTCATCCAAAAACCTGCTGGCTGACTGCGGTGGATGTGGATGGAGGGGATGGAGTCGCGAGCTGCACCTCACGAAGGAAAGAAGAAGATTATTGGCATTGCTGACTGGCCATCAGTGGTGTCATGAAGTACGACCTTTGGAATGAGCGCCACGCACACCTGACCGGACCATTCTGTCTGCTAGGGGTTAGTTAGAGGAGGGAAGAGCTGAACTTAGTAAGAAATTATGGAATAATTGAGTAAAGAATTGTGGAAATATTATAATGCACTGGGATGTGTGACCTTGTTGGAAAATAGATGACTATTGGTTGTGATATCTGTTCCGTTGTTAGATAGAGAGAGTATATCCGAGATATACCAGGTTATAAATTTACCCATTCCCTACCCCAGAAGAGATCAAGGTTTGGGAATGATAGCAAGGTACAAGGTGGAAACAGAATACATAGCTGGTAACCGCAAAATGTGCATACTATAATTGTTTGAAGGGAAGAGAGAGGGAACTAAGAGAACTTGCCAAGTGGAGGTATTAGCAAACACGGCATTACCACAAG
This sequence comes from Acanthosepion pharaonis, assembly GCA_903632075.3. Classification (NCBI taxonomy): domain Eukaryota; kingdom Metazoa; phylum Mollusca; class Cephalopoda; order Sepiida; family Sepiidae; genus Acanthosepion; species Acanthosepion pharaonis. The sequence continues at coordinate 1,025,579 of CAHIKZ030000254.1, forward strand.
CTATCAGTGTTTCAGACGGGGTGTGGGCAGTGGCCACACAGAAACCTATCAGCTTGTCTAGGGTATGTGGGGGAGAGTCCACAAGGACATTAAGAGTAAGGCCACCATTATCCCTGTTAAACTTACCCATGGGATGTTCGGTGTTTGGGATATCTATTTCCTTACCCCCCTATTACCAGGAAGAAGAAAGATATGAAGAGAAAGATTCAATCATAGAAATGATTGGCAGAGGCTTAGTCAATTGTACAGAATTGTGGGAGCCAATAGTGAAGGATTCTCCAATGTTACCTTGAATAAAATGCCAGTACTAATGAAGCCGATAGAAAAGATCGATATGGATCAATTGAGGGACAAGTTAAGTGCGTTGGGAAATGAAGGTATGGCTTGGGAAGACGATGAGCAGATCGCGATAAGTTGGTCGGTAGTGATGGGTGCATTCATAGTTATAGCCATCGGGGGTATAGTAATATGGAAGATTAAGAGTAAGAGGAGATTAACGAACGATAATCAAATGAGCATGCAGCAGCTCGAGAGGGAGATGCCGAGCAGTGTTCCTTACTCATACAGAATCGGCGAAGAGATTGCAGGAAGACCGGCGGAGGAGGCTGGCGTAAGACCGCCACGTGCGTCGGAAAAACCTCCCACAGCGGAGAGGAAAACATTGACCAAGAAGAACAAGCCATAGTAAACACATCTGCCCCCACGGGCACACGCACACATTACATATAGAATAGAAGAACTTGAAAAAGAACGTTACATTGCATGTAGAACAGAAGAACTTGAAAAAGAACATTACACTTGCATGTAGAACAGAAGAAGATGAAAAAGAACTTTACATTGCAAGTAGAACAGAAGAAGATGAAAAGAACATTACATTGCATGTAGAAAAGTAGTATAGAATTGCATGGGACAGATGCATGATGCATACTAAATAGTGTATTTGGGTTTAGGTGTCATTTACGAGTAAATGACAAATCGGTTAGGGGAGGATTGTGGCACCATTTACAAGGCAAAAAGAAAAGAATGGAAAGAGAGGAATGAAAGAAAGGAAAAGAGAGGCGAGACCCAAACGTGGATGATAAGTAGGACACCCACGACTAAGAGACAATGGATAAAGGATATTTTGATAAGTAGCAAATGGCAAAAACTGTCATTACAATGGCAGAAAAATTCTAAGTGGATAAAGGAATCGTTGTGTTCTGGCGACGAGCTGTGTTATCGGGGATACATAAACAAACCGCTAATGCGGGAAAACATCTGATTAAGCAAACCACAGACCGACTAGCCAAAGAAAAATCCAATTGAAAATGTTATTTTGATAATTGACAGGTGAACTACAGGGCTTTGGATAGATATGAAAAATTAATTGTGTCAAAGCCGCACACGAGGTGGCGACTGACCGTTTTTCTTTTGACAAGACATCTTTAGCTGCGATAATAAAACTATGTTATCAGAAATGTGCACCAAAGAATGAATGGAACCATGGAAATGTTTTTTTTTCGAGGCGACGGACGATTGTGTTGTGTCAAATAAACCAGCCATTCTGATAATTAGCGATAATCTGACTGACGAAGTCCAGGTGGGAACAAGAGTTATGACCACCACCGATCGCATTGTTCTATTTGCGGCCAGAGAAAATGAGAACTGCGATTAAAATAAAGAAAAGGAAAAGAAAAAGATAATTTTTTTTTAAGCAAAGATATTTTTTTCCCTGAAACAAAACCGGCTGGACATCATTGGCCGAGTGGTGATCACGTGACGCAAGGAGGAAGCTGTCACCGCACATTTAGAGGATGGGCATGAGAGTTCGCCACGAGGAAGTGGGGAGGACAGCCGACACCCCCATGAAGCATGGTGAGAAGGTGGGAGTAAGAGAAGACTCCCAAAAAAATGGAAAGAAGTGGAAAATTCCTAACCAAAAATAAAAGAAGTGGATAGGTATTTAGCATTATCGAGGAACCCCCCGGCGCCGACAAAATCACCCCGGTTTTTGTCGGCGTCCATATAAGCGAAGTCGCAGCGAGAGAAAATCAGTTCCAGCAGAGAGTTCCAGCAGAGAGTTCCAGTTGAGTTCGGGAGATACAGTTCCCAGAGTCAGTCTCCAGTGCTCAGTTGAAGCAAGCCTCGCATCGGCTGACCAAGATTTGCGCAATTTCCGGACTCATCTTCAATTCAAGAACAATTATTTTGAAGAGCGACTTAGATCCAAACCACCAAAATAAGTTTTTTTTCGACTTTCGCCCGGAGACACACCAAAAAAAAAAAAAAAAAAAAACCCAATTTCTTAAAGAGCAAACAACTTGAAGTGTTAAAACTCGCCTAACGGAAAACAACGTGTCACAATCCATAAAACGGGTCGGGAGATAGACGCAGTCCTATGTATCCAACAACTAGACATGAAGTTTGTTATCCTTTTCTTTGATACCTTGAACTTTTGAGTTATCATTTTATTTCTTTTATACGTATTTGTGCGATACCACCCCCGCTTGGACCCAACTTGCATTCCAGCCCCAACGACTGATTGATCTCGTCTGTCTAAGATCAATTCACAACGTGGGTAGGCAGACTGGAGATCAATGCAGTTACCTTGGTAACCAGGCGTTGGAAGCGAGTTGGGAACGACGAGGCTGATATCAAATCTAACCAGATTCCCACCCGAATCACCAAAAGGTTAGAACGTCACATTTGGGTGCCGCGACCGATACCAAGCCAGTTGGTCGTCAGAGGACGAGACAACACGACTGACGCGACAGGCGGACGTCACGTTTGGAGCAGCGACACCCGGACGAAGCAGCGAGGAGTGAACAGCTGTGTGACGGTTACACACCTGGCCCAGGGTCGAATCCCTTGGTTACGGCGCCAACTGTGACGTCGCTCCTCCCTGGTCGCTCCTCCTGGTTCCAAGCGTGCCGCTCCAACCCCTTGGTTGGATGATCACCAACCTCGCCTTTCCCAACTCGCTTCCAATACCTGGTTACTGAAGCAACTGTACTGATCTCCGGTCTGTCTACCCACGTTGTGTTTAGATCTTAGACAGACGGGACCAGCAGGGATTGGGGCCGATACAAGTTGAGTCCGACGGGGTGGCAAAACACAAGTAAAAAAGAAAAAAAAAAAAACTCACGAGACAAAAAGATTGCTGATGAAAAAAAGGGTAACAACCTTTTATATCTTAATGTCCGTTACATAAAAACAAAATTGTTCTCAATTCCCGACCCGCTCTGTGGACTATGGCACAAGCTTCCATCACACAACCTAAAAGATTTCGAATTGCCTACTCTTTAGAATTGTGTATGTCGGAGTGTGGTTTGGTTCGACACTGGGGCTAATTTCTATCGATCATTCGCAGTTGATTCTTCTCTTCGACTTGAGTTGTATTTCTTCTTCTTCGTCGACTTAGGATGGAAGTTCTTTTGTCTTCGACTTGGGCTGGAAGGATCTCTTGCCGCAACTCAGCCGCAACTCTCTGTCGTCCGAGGTGATCTCTTCTCGCTGCCGTCCGGGGCTTGAACTCTTCTGTCTTCGACTTGGGCTGGAAGGATTTCTTGTTTTCGACTTGGGCTGGAAGGATTTCTTGTCTGAGGATTCTTTTTGCCCGCAAAGGGGCGAGTGAATCGGGCCTGATGGCCGCGTTCAGGCTCTATCCCTGCCCGCGGTCCAGCTGCAACTCTCAACTCCAACTGATTTCTGTCGACTGGGGTCCTGCTTTTATTGACGCCGCAACAAACTGGGGTGGGTCTGTCGGCGTCAGGGTTTTCTCGATAATTCAAAAGTCGCATTATTTTGATTTCTCATTATCGCTATTGTTTAAAATCCCCTACTTCCTCACAGTGCCTTTGGTGGGGGGAGGCACGTATGTCAGGTGACCGCTTTCGACCAATGGTTCCTGATCAGGGATTTCTTTCTCTTCTTTTTCTGCAGATCACGTGACCGTTTCCGACCAATTGTTATTGATCGAGCATCCTTTCTCCTCCTTTCGGGCGTGGTTACATCGTTCTTGTTTTTAAAAAAAACAAAATCTAAGTTGGCCTTTTTCGCACGTACGAAAAATGATAATCTTGGCTTTCTCTCACCTGGGCTCTGTCAAACAGCCCGCCGCTAATTAGTTGTGACTTCAGGAAAGAATATTGTCGCCATCTGTGATCTGAGACAATCGTTTTTTTTCACCTCTTGTTTTTTGTCAGACCCGGCAGTCAGAAAATCTTAATTTATCTGAATTGAAAACATCTTTCACTCGTCAATGTGGGGTTCTAATTTTTTAACAGGTCAGAATCTGTATACCGTTCCACCGGTCACTCCCCTCAACCCAAAAGACACTTTTTCTCTGATTAAGATTTCGTTTTCATTGTTCCCAAAATTTCTCTTTATCCAAATTGATAAGATGTCTTTCTACGCAAAAGTAGGCTAGATGCTTTGACCGATATCTGGTTTTCATCAAGCGGCCCGTTTTGATATCATGTCTTTTCCCTTTCTTTCTTTTTATTATTTCTAATTCTATTCTTCCAATTGTCTTTAAAAAATTCGGTCAACATGCTAGCTAAGATATCTTTCTGACTCGTGTTTTTGTTAATGACCGCTTTTTGTATTTCTCGACCTCTCTCTTTTGCTTTCTCTCTTTTCCTCTCTTTCCCCTTCCTTCTTCTTTCCTTAGGATCGTCTAAGTACAATCTTAGTGAATTATTTTCAACTCAATTATTTTCCGTTTTAAAAAAATCAACAACCTGTTTAGTAAACCGAGTAAAAAAAATTAAATCATATTTCTATGAATATTTCTAATAATGCAAGGTGCCACAAATCTCCCCTAACCGATTTGTCATTTACCCGTAAATGACACCTAAACCCAATTACATCATTTAACATGCACCATGCATTTGTGTCATGCAATTCTATTCTACTTTCTAACATGCAAGGGTAATGTTCTTTCCATTTTCTTTTGTTCTACATGCAATGAAATGTTCTTTTCATTTTCTTTTGTTCTACATTCAATGAAATGTTCTTTTCATTTTCTTTTGTTCTACAGGCAATGTAATGTTCTTTTCATTTTCTTCTGTTCTACATGCAATGAAATGTTCTTTTCATTTTCTTCTGTTCTACATGCAATGAAATGTTCTTTTCATTTTCTTCTGTTCTACATGCAATGAAATGTTCTTTTCATTTTCTTCTGTTCTACATGCAATGAAATGTTCTTTTCATTTTCTTTTGTTCTACATGCAATGAAATGTTCTTTTCATTTTCTTTTGTTTTACATGCAAGGTAATGTTCTTTTTATTTTCTTCTGTTCTACATGAAATGAAATGTTCTTTTCATTTTCTTCTGTTCTACATGCAATGAAATGTTCTTTTCATTTTCTTCTGTTCTACATGCAATGAAATGTTCTTTTCATTTTCTTTTGTTCTACATGCAAGGTAATGTGTGCGTGTGTTTGTAGGTGCAGATGTGTTCACTAGGGTTTTTTCTTCTTGGTCAATGTTTTCCTCTCTGCCGTGGGAGGTTTTTCCGCCGCACGTGGTGGTCTCACGCCAGCCTCCTCCATTGGTCTTTCAGCAATTTCTTCGCCAGTCCTGTCTGAGCAAGGAACACTGCTCGGCATCTCCCTCTCGAGTTGCTGCATGCTCACTAGACTGTCGTTCGCTAATCTTCTCTTACTCTTAATCTTCCATATTATTACACCCCCGATGGCTATAACTAGGAATGTACCCATTACTATTGACCAACTTATCGCGATCTGCTCATCGTCTTCCCAAGCTACACCTTCGTCTCCCAACGCACTTAACTTATCCCTTAAGTGATCCATATCGATCTTTTCTATTGGCTTCATTAATACTGGCATCTTATTTAAGGTGACATTAGAGAATCTCTTCACTATCGGCTCCCATAATTCTGTACAATTGACTAAGCCTCTACCAATCATCTCTATGAGTGAATCTTTTTCTTCATACCTTTCTTCCATCTGGTAATAGGGGGCAAGGAGATGGACACCCCAACCGCCGAACATCCCATGGGTAGCGTCACCAGGGATAACGGTGGCCTTATTCTTAATGTCCTTGTGGACTCTCCCCACATACCCTAGACAGGCTGATATGTTTCTGTGTGGCTACTGCCCACACCCCCGTCTGAAACACTGATAGCTTGTGGTAATGCCGAGTTTGTTAATACCTCTACTTGGCAGATTCTTTTGATTCCTTCCCCTTCCCTTCAAACAATTCTAATATGCACATTCTGCGGTTACCAGTTTTATAGATAGGGCTCAACGAGGTACAAGTCCCCAGGGTATCATCTCTACACCTTCTAGCTTCTTCAGCTGGTAGCAACATAAATTTCGTTCTCCCTGAATTTAATGCTATGTAGTCTGCTTCCACCTTGTACCTTGCTATCATTCCTGAAAGGTAACAAATTCTCTTGTTGTTATTCTTCACAATCACTTAGTCTCGCTCGACTCATCACTCAATCATTTCATAACTTTTCTCTTAGTTCGGCTCTTCCCTCCTCTAACTACCCCCTAGCAGACAGAATGGTCTGGTCAGGTGTGCGTGGCGCCCACTCTAAAGGTCGTACTTCATGACACCACTGGTGGCCAATCAATAATGCCAATGATCTTCTTCCGTCCCCTGTGAGGTGCAGCCCGCGACTCCATCCCTCTACTCACATCTACCATAGTCAGCCAATAGGATTTTGGATGAGCCAGTGTCGTTATCTGTCGACACTAAATGCTTCTATTCTGCACAGCCCTTTTGTTCTACTGAGATTTGGGGTTCTTCTCCCTCCCTGATCTCATCTTCCGAGGTGATTCCTGCTCAACCTCTAACCTTCTTTCTGTGTTTAACTCCCGTCCAGAAGGTTTTTTGTCCTCTTCTTCATCCTCTGATTCTTCTTTCTGTTTAGAGTCTTCGCCTTGAATGTCTTCAATACCTCTCGACTCTATGTCTAAACTTCTCCTGTTCCTTATCCTTTCCTTAAGCTGGGAAAGGGGTATTCGATCCTCCTCCTTCCACTCGCTGGGTCCTTCGTCCTGTTCAGGGTGTCTCTTTTTAGAGCCTTCGACTGCTTGATTGTACCTCTTCGTCTTTTTCTTCCTTTTCTTCGGACATGGGGGTGTGATGGCGATCTCACGGGGTCTTCTCTGCACTGACTCAGTCGACGACTGAACATCGCTAATCCCGCTGAGGGTTCCAACTCTGTCACTCGGACTGCTTCGTTTATCTGGTCAAGTCGACCTATCTCCTCATCTTCTTCGGAGTCTTCCTCCGTCTCCATTCCTTCCGGTTCAACCAGAGTTACCTTCCTTTTCCTTGTCTTCTTAGGGCCTCGGCTCGCTCATTTCCAGGTTAGCTATTTCAGCCTTCTTCAGATCATTGGCATGAACCCTCCTCGCTCGTCCTGCCACTTGATCCCATATTACATATGATACTGGGCCTGTCTGCTCTACTATCCGGTAGTACGGTTCCCATCTCTGGTCCAGTTTTCCTTCTCTCTGGTGGATTTTATAGTAGACAGGGTCTCCAACCTTCAATTCTACCACCTTTCTTTCAGCATTCACCCTCTCATTTCTTTTCTTCTGGGCCCTCTTTATTCTTCTTCTGGCCTGTACGAATATCTTATGTTGCTGTTCCAGCAATAGTTGATGATGATCTTCTCCCATATACCTTCTTCGGGGCTTCAGTAGGTTATCTACAGGCAGGACCACGTCTCTGCCAAACAACAAAAAATAAGGAGAAAATCTGGAGGTTTCGTTTATCGTAAACCTCACGGCCGCCAGAGCCTGCGTCAAATACAAGTCCCAATTTCCAATGTTTTCTCTGACCAACTTGGCTAATACATCTCCCAAGGTTCTATGAAACCTTTCCACTTTAGCATTTCCCTGGGGTGATATGGGGATGTTTTTTATGTGCTCTACATTCAAACCTGTCAAAACTTTCTCTCATGATGCTGTTCACATTCTCCGTGCCATTATCTGTTACCAATTGCACAGGGGCACCATACCCTAGGGAAGATTTCACTTATTATCAACCCGGCCACAGGTCTGGCCTTCTTGTCTGGTACTGCAAATGCTTCAGGCCAATTTGTTAGCCAATCGACAAAACTCACTATATAGTTGTTTCCTTGTGCAGTTTCCCCATATGGTCCTGATACATCCATACTCACCTTCTCGAAGGGGAAGTTTGGTACGTCTGTTACCTCCAAGGGTGCCATTTCCTGCCTTCTGCTCTGCGACTGGCACACTACACAACTTCGAACATAGTTAGTGACTTCTCCGTACAGTTTGGGCCAATAGTACTTTCTTCCTATGAGATCACATGTCCTATCAATTCCCATGTGACCTAACCTTTCGTGGCACTGTTCCAATATCTCTGGTCTTAAACTTTTGGGCACATACAACTTGGGTTTGACTTCTTCATCCCTTCCTGAGAGATAATACAGCCTTTCCTCTATTATGGCATACTTGGTGGTCTCTCCTGCCTTTACCTTCTCTCTCAGAGCAGCTATTTCACTGTCTGCTTGCTCCTTTTCAATTCCTTCTGTTTGCTCTACTAGCTTCCTTCGTTCTTCCTCGAATCTCACCCGATTCAGAGTTCGTGGGGAAGTGCTCTTCCTATCTCCTCCCCTCTCCTAACCTTTTATAGTCTTTTGAGCTTGGTTCACCATCATAATGGGCACCAACTCGGCTGCCTCCACTACCGTTTCGCACAGGGTTACCTCTCGCTATCTTCTAGGCTCTTTTCCTTCTACAGGGACCAACTTCAGAGGTCCTCTCCGTACCTTTTTTTTTCTGACATTAGCCTACCCTTTCCCGACACTGCGGTCCTAGGAGGTAACTTTACATCTTCCTCCACCACTATGGTTATCTCTTCCTCTGGTGGGTATCCCAATGGCGTTCTCTCGCCGTTCACCACCAACACAGTAGGATTAAACTCGATCTGGGCCCTCTGGCTCCGGAGCCAATCTTTCCCAAGATTGCCTCCGTACACAGGTCGGGGGTTACGTAAAAATTTTGGGTGCTTTTCACCCTCCCAATCCTCACCGGGAGCCTCACCATCCCTTTTATCTCCAGGGGGGCCCCATCTGCTTGCGTGATCTCTATGTCCGCTTCCTGTAACCTTCTCTTCCGTTTCACCCGCCTGTATGTCTCCTCTCTCATCAATGACACAGATGCTCCTGTGTCCACCAAAGCCCTCATCTCTCTACCACCTATCTCTGCTCTACAGGAGAGTTCTCTCTCTTGCGTTAGCGAAGAGAACACCTGAGCTTTTCTTCTTCCTGGGTCCCCACCTTTGGGTTAACCCAGCCATAGGCGCCGGTAGTAATAAATCACCTTCATTTGTTTTTGAGGTGGAGTTCTGCGCCCCCTGCACCTGGGCGACCCCGGCCGGACCTCTCCCGGTCTCCCATGGCCGTTTCTAGGAATACAGTTTCTTTTCAGGTGTCCTGGCCTCCTGCAAAACCAGCACCTTCTTGCTGGACAGCTTGCCGCAAAGTGGCCCGCCCGACCACATGTCCAACATTTTGCTCTTTCCATTTTTAACTGGGTTGGCCTTGTGTCTATCCTCGGGGAACCTGTCCTCTATTCAAGCGGTTCGCCCACGCACTGGTCCAATTTTTTATTTCTCTCCTTTTTAACTGGGCCACCCTCCCTCTTAATTCTGGGGTGGCCCGCTGGCTTTTCCCTGGGCCGGTCTCTTGGGCTCAGCCTTCTTTGTTAATATCGGTGGGGCACCCTTCCTCAGCCCGCACCACTTGGCCAGGTGTCCTTTCTTACCACACCTGGTGCATCTGTCCTGATTGAAGTCTGGGGCAACCCCCACTTCGTCGGACATTCCGCCGCCCTGTGGTCCTCGTACCCACAGGTCCAGCAGACCAGCCCGTATCGACCCGGCGTGGGCTTATAAAAGCCATGCCTGGTCGACCATGTCCCTTCTATTGGGGTCCTCCTCCCATAATTCTGCCCGATCCACCTCTTCCTTAACCCTCTGATTCCACACGGGGTTCTTCCGCCTACCCCCCTTCTTCCAGCCTCCTGACTTGGTATCTGCTTCTTCCCACACCTCTTCACTTTATCCCACACCCCCTGGCTCTCCCTGGCCAGCTCTATCGCTGCCGACAGTCTGAGCGGTCCTTCTTTCAATACGTCGTGACGAACACGCTCGTCGTTCAGCGCCTCTACATACAGGTCCGCCAGTTGAGCCTGCATAACCGCATTATCCCTGACCACCTCGGGGAATGCCAATGACGATAGCTTCCCCGCTCGGGCCCCTAATTCTCCCGGGGTTTCATCCCGCAGCTGTGTCAAATTAAAAAGGGCCCTCATGGCCTCTATGGCCGTACCTTCGTCGGCGAATTCTTTGGTTAGCAGTCTTTTTATCTCTTCCCAAGACAAGCGGGGTTGATTTTCCAAGAGCCCCCTCACGAACTCAGACGCTTTTCCCTTTGTGGCATCGTATGCCAAATACAGGGTTTCTTGGTCCGAGAGCTCGTAGATGGTTCGGCTCTTCTCGAGGATTGCCAGCCAGTTTTTAAACTCCTTCCCGCTGCCATCAAATACTGGGACCCTCGGTCCACCCAACAGCTTCCTTAGATCCACTGACAACCCCCGCCCTACTTCTTCTTCACCCCCCACTGCTCTATCCGAATCATAATCTGACATGTCTACAGAGAAAGACAGTCTATACAGCAATAATCGAGGTTGGGAAACAAAACAAGGTGTCCTACCTTACAGATGATTCTGTTCTTTCTTTTCCTTTGGTCCCGGGTCGTTCTGAGTTCTGTCTGAATTTTCAGCAACGGCGGTCGATCGTGGTCTTCTCAGGGTTGAAATCCCTCGGTCACCACGGCACCATATGTGACGTGGTTGTCTCAGGGTTGATCCGTTGGTCACGGCACCACTTGTGACGGTTACACACCTGGCCCAGGGTCGAATCCCTTGGTTACGGCGCCAACTGTGACGTCGCTCCTCCTGGTCGCTCCTCCTGGTTCCAAGCGTGCCGCTCCAACCCCTTGGTTGGATGATCACCAGCCTCGCCTTTCCCAACTCGCTTCCAATACCTGGTTACTGAAGCAACTGTACTGATCTCCGGTCTGTCTACCCACGTTGTGTTTAGATCTTAGACAGACGGGACCAGCAGGGATTGGGGCCGATACAAGTTGAGTCCGACGGGGGTGGCAAAACACAAGTAAAAGAGAAAAAAAAAAAAAAAACTCACGAGACAAAAAGATTGCTGATGAAAAAAAAGGGTAACAACCTTTTATATCTTAATGTCCGTTACATAAAAACAAAATTGTTCTCAATTCCCGACCCGCTCTGTGGACTATGGCACCAAGCTTCTATCACACAACCTAAAGATTTCGAATTGCCTACTCTTTAGAATTGTGTATGTCGGAGTGTGGTTTGGTTCGACACTGGGGCTAATTTCTATCGATCATTCGCAGTTGATTCTTCTCTTCGACTTGAGTTGTATTTCTTCTTCTTCGTCGACTTAGGCTGGAAGTTCTTTTGTCTTCGACTTGGGCTGGAAGGATCTCTTGCCGCAACTCAGCCGCAACTCTCTGTCGTCCGAGGTGATCTCTTCTCGCTGCCGTCCGGGGCTGAACTCTTCTGTCTTCGACTTGGGCTGGAAGGATTTCTTGTTTTCGACTTGGGCTGGAAGGATTTCTTGTCTGAGGATTCTTTTGCCCGCAAAGGGGCGAGTGAATCGGGCCTGATGGCCGCGTTCAGGCTCTATCCCTGCCCGCGGTCCAGCTGCAACTCTCAACTCCAACTGATTTCTGTCGACTGGGGTCCTGCTTTTATTGACGCCGCAACAAACTGGGGTGGGTCTGTCGGCGTCAGGGTTTTCTCGATAATTCCAAAAGTCGCATTATTTTTGATTTCTCATTATCGCTATTGTTTTCACCCCTACTTCCTCACAGTGCCTTTGGTGGGGAGGCACGTATGTCAGGTGACCGCTTTCGACCAATGGTTCCTGATCGGGGATTTCTTTCTCTTCTTTTCTGCAGATCACGTGACCGTTTCCGACCAATTGTTATTGATCGAGCATCCTTTCTCCTCCTTTCGGGCGTGGTTACATCGTTCTTGTTTTTAAAAAAAACAAAATCTAAGTTGGCCTTTTTCGCACGTACGAAAAATGATAATCTTTGCTTTCTCTCACCTGGGCTCTGTCAAACAGCCCGCCGCTAATTAGTTGTGACTTCAGGAAAGAATATTGTCGCCATCTGTGATCTGAGACAATCGTTTTTTTCACCTCTTGTTTTTTGTCAGACCCGGCAGTCAGAAAATCTTAATTTATCTGAATTGAAAACATCTTTCACTCGTCAATGTGGGGTTCTAATTTTTTAACAGGTCAGAATCTGTATACCGTTCCACCGGTCACTCCCCTCAACCCAAAAGACACTTTTTTCTCTGATTAAGATTTCGTTTTCATTGTTCCCAAAATTTCTCTTTATCCAAATTGATAAGATGTCTTTCTACGCAAAAAGTAGGCTAGATGCTTTGACCGATATCTGGTTTTCATCAAGCGGCCCGTTTTGATATCATGTCTTTTCCTTTCTTTCTTTTTATTATTTCTAATTCTATTCTTCCAATTGTCTTTAAAAATTCGGTCAACATGCTAGCTAAGATATCTTTCTGACTCGTGTTTTTGTTAATGACCGCTTTTTGTATTTCTCGACCCTCTCTTTTGCTTTCTCTTTTCCTCTCTTTCCCCTTCCTTCTTCTTTCCTTAGGATCGTCTAAGTACAATCTTAGTGAATTATTTTCAACTCAATTATTTTCCGTTTTAAAAAAATCAACAACCTGTTTAGTAAACCGAGTAAAAAAATTAAATCATATTTCTATGAATATTTCTAATAATGCAAGGTGCCACAGCTGGCGCCGCGGCGAGGACGTCACAATTGGTGCTGTTTGGGGACGTCACAACTGGCGCCGTAGTAGATCAGAATAGAACGTCACATTGGCGCTGCGACCGGGGGACGACGTCACACATTGCTTTTTCTATTTCAGCTTTAATATTTTCATTGTAATACTCATAACTGGGTCTCATATTACTTTGTCTAATTATCTTTATTATTTTCGTTGTAATACAAATATATGTGCCTTATATTACCGTAGTTTCATATCTGCTTTAGAAGCGACCACGAAAGTTCATTTATTTTATGACACTTGCTCTCTGTCTCCTTAATAGTTTATCAATTTTTCTTACTTCCTGTTCTTCGCTCGTATTTTTGCCTCTTTTATTTGCATCCAATGTTGCTTCCGGTTTGTCAGTTTTGCTACAGATTCTGTGTGTAATAGTTATCCTTTTTTATCCTTGACTTGTTCGCTAGTCTTATGAAAGTCGAGTAAACATAGTTTCTTCTTCTTACTTTTCGTTTCACATACAAGCATCATCTTATGTAAAAAAAAAAAAAAAAATGTTCAGGATCAATTTCCAAAATCTCTCATTCAAAGACTTCTCTTCTATCGTTTTCTAAATGTGCCCAAAATATTTAACTATGGCTAGTGATTGTTAGTTTATAACTTTTTAAAATATTTCTATTGGTTAGTCATAGTTAGGATAGGAACGATCTTAAACAGAAAATCAGCATCCTCTACCAAGTGTTCTAAGAAATAGGACTCAAAAATTCCAAAACAGGGATTATTATCTTGAATTGGAATGAAAGCAGTAATGTCACCTACCTTTAATCTATCATAAATATTCAGGATTTGGATGTAGTAAATACTAAACACTTCAAATATCCCGGCGTATGTATCAATCATAACACATTTGGTGTAGAGAAATGAAAATTGAATAGGCTACCACGGAGGTAGTTTCACCCAATACCACAAGTTGCTACAAAACCAAATCATCAATCTGAAAACTCGAGTCATATTCTTAAATAGCCTCATCAGATCAAGACATTCATATGGATCTCATGCATCGCGTCAAACCCGTTCAGAAATATGTTAACTGTCAGCTGTATACAACCGCTTCCTAAGATCAAAGCTTAAAAAGATTTTGAACGAGTAAAGCCTGTGGGTGCTGACAAAGATCATCCTTCTTTGAATATTGTGGATTGGCGCTACAGAATCACAAACAAGGAACTGTACCAAATAACAGAAACCACATGGTGACTACCAAAGACAGCAACAACTAAAATTGAGAACTCACATAGCGCGAAGATAAAATAATAATGTAATCAAGATGTTGACATTCCACACTACTTCAAATAAAAGGTTAGGAAGGAAACGTCCATCAATATTGGAAAGAACGATAACAGCTACTGGACTTGATAAACCTATTTTCCTGAAAAAATTGTTTCATTTTATAAAATTCAAGCGAAATGACTACTGGCTGCTCGGTCAATTAATACCAAATGTTTCCTTGTAGGGAAACGATTAATATTACTATTACCATATTTCTTCAATCAACATTGATTTCTTTGTCTTTCGTTTTTAATTCTTTGGATATATTGAGTGGTGTTTCTCCCCCCACCCCATCTTATTTTTAGCATTATTTATTGTAGATATACTATTATCCAGAAGACGTGGAAAGTAAATTGTGCATGCCGAGTTCAATTTCCGTTCGATTCTGTTTAGTTAATTTTTCATCAGTGCCATTAGTAAAGACATGAATCCACATTTACCACGCTATGGGCGAAATAGCTGGGCTGACTCTACTCTCGATTCGATATACCAACTAGCCGAGAAAGAAAACAGTGAATTCAAAACCAGCTTGAAAAAGGATGGGTATCGTTAGGCTATCTTGCCCAAGACACACCCAGTAGTGCCATGGCAGCAGTACACGTGAATCTTGATGTTACTATTTTTAAGTAATAGTATTATTGCTTTAAGTTACTATTACTGTTAACTATTACTACAATTAGTACTACAATTACTACTACTGCTACAATTACTATTGGTACCATTGCAGTTAATACAGATACTATGACTGCTTCTACCACCGCTACTATTACCGAAATTATAATTACTACTGCTACAACTATAATCCAGCTATTACTGTTACAACTGCTATTATTTTAATTACTACTACACTATTTCTTTAAATGCTGTTACTTATTTATATAACGTGTCCTTTCTGGACATGGACGATCATAGCTCTCCACAACCACCTATCCTTTTTAGTTGGAAGTAATGTTTGTCTTTTTGATATCTTCACCATTCCCTGTTCAGCTATCTATTTACTCAAGCTTTGTTAAGTATGTTACTCTCTGCCCGCCCTTCTAGCCTTTTTGACTTCACTACGTACTGTGAGTGTTCAAATCTCCAAGCCGTTTTTCCTCGTTGTGTGTCTCATAAATTTCTAATTCTAAGTATAGCTGCATTTTTGTTTTCATTTTTCTTAAAACGTGTTGCTCACCTGCTTCATCCATGGCATTCTCAGCATGTTCCGGTAGCGCCACATCTTTGTTGCCTGACATTTACTCTCATATAGGTAGATTATGTAGCGGTTGAGAATTGTTTTCTAACGAAATTTTCCTGTTTATTAATATATTGTTTAGCTTTGAGCTTTTTTTCTTTTTACTAATATTCACCCAATACAAGGCCCAAGGGCCACTCAAAGTAGAGGGTTACTGCGTAGAGTTGTAGTAGCATAGGAAAGGGCAAGATGACAGGAAAGATAGACATCTAATTCTAGTCTTGAAAAGGTCAAGATTTAATTAGCGAATAAAATTTCAGAGTTCAGGCGGGGATATTAGGAGTATAGAGTTGAAGTAGACTTTAGAAGGAATCGGAAAGCCATTCCTAAAAAGGAAACGGGAGATGAATTTCTGCTCTTGTTCAAAAGGGAGGAGTGTGAACCGGACGATAGGCAAGCCTATATACTTTTCTTTCTCTATTCTAATACGCCTTATAATTTTGGTGTCACGTAACCATTACTGCTATTACTAATATTAATTAATGTAATATTGTTAATGTAACTATTACTACTGCTATTACTATTGACATTTCTACTACTACTACTACTGGTGCTGTAAATACTACTGTTACTACGAGTGCTCTTTTTCTACCACGATTCATTTTTGCACATTTCACACAAATTGTTTTTAACAAATTTCTTACTCTATCTGTTGCCTTTTTAATGACTCCATATTTTTTTTGCTGCAGCCATTTGCACTTTGTTTGGACGTTTTTAATTTAAGTCTTTGTTCTTTCGTTTACTTTGCGATATCCTGTAAATAAATAAAATAAATAAGTAATAAGCCATGAAAATGGCTCCAATAGTGCTGGTGGCGGTGGCGGTGGTGTCGGTGGTGGTTAGGCGGAAAATGTCTTCGCCACGAGCGACACGTTTCTATTTCTATCGAACGACACAAAAGAGTGAGGATTTGATTTCCTTGGTGTGCTTCTATTTTTTCCTTCTTTTGTTTTCATTTAAAACCTTTTTCTGTGAAAAGAAGAAACAACTAGACTTGATACATATCCTGGCTGACGTAACAATTTCGTAACAGACAACAATGGAACGTCTCTAAAGGAAATCGATGTTGTTTTAGAAAGTCCTACCAACACAAGAATTCGTACACTGGCTATACAACAACAACAAAAAAACAACAAAAAGTTTTAGCGCTCTCAAATTATTTTGTTTATTAATAATCTTGATGCATATTACCTGCAAACTAATTAAATACTTTAATCATAAGTACCGTAATTCCCCATGTATAATACGCATTTTTTTTCTAAAAAAAATAATAAGCAAAATCAGTGGTGCGTATTATGCACAGCTACAAATTTTGTTTTTAAAAATTGTTGTCAGCCAAAATAAGAATTATCATAAAACTAAATTAGAATAATATTATTCTATGCTTAAAACCATTTTTTTTAAATAAGAGTAGGAAACGCTGGTCGTAAAGAAATTGGAGAGGTACAATTTATAAGGTTTGATTACCAAAAAAGGGGTGTGTATTATGCGTGAGTAGAAGCATTTTCCCACACTTTCAGCGCAATTTTAGGGGTGCGTATTATGGATGAAGGCGTATTATACATGGGAATTACGGTTATTAGGTTATTATCTACTTATAATGAAAGAATGCTTACAAGGTGTTTAGAATTTAGTGTTTAATGTTGAAAAAGTGCTTAGAATTCAATGTTTACAAACATGTTTAAGCTGTTTAGAATTAATGTTTAGAAATCAATGTTTAGAAAGTTAGTATTTAATATTTACAAAGCGTTCAGAATTTAGTTTCTAGTGTTTAATGCTTGTAAAGAGTTTAGAATTAATGTTTAGAATTTAATATTAAGTGTTTAGAATTTTGTGTTTAATGTTCACAATGTGTTTAGAATTTTGCGTTTAATGTTTACAACGTGTTTAGAATCGAGTGTTTAAAAAGCTTTTAGAGTTAATGTTTAGAAAGTGTTTAGAATTTAGTGATTACTATTTACATCGTGTTTAGAATTTAGCCGTGAATATTTAGAAAGTAATTACAATTAATTTTTAGAATTAATGCTTAGAAAGTGTTTAGGAGTTAGTTTATAGTGTTTACAAATTGTTTAGAATTTAGAGTTGTGTTTAATGATTAGGAATCATTTCGAATGTATTTAGAATTTTGTATTTCATTTTTAGAAAATGTTTAAAATTAATGCTTAGAATTTAATGTTTATGAAGTGTACAGAACTTAGTGGATAGTGTTTAGAATTAACGTCTAAAATTTAATGGTTAGAAAGTGTTTAGAATTTAGTGTTTAATCTTTAATAACTAGAACGGATGGTCTTTGATATAAATTTTTAATTGATGCAAACATGTTTCCACCATTATAATATTTTACTAATAATAGGGAAATCTTAAATGTCATTGAATTTATCCATCTTTTAATTGCTTGAGTGTAACTGTTCATTAACCCTTTGATTGACTGAATGTGTTTGAGAGAAATAGCAAAAAGACAAAGATTATTAAAAGCTACAAATGTAAAGAAATTGTGGAGAGCCGTGACCACCAACGTCCTGAAGGGGCGCGATATATAGAAAATGAGTATAGTATATTATTATGGAAGATTAGATCATGTATTAATATGAAACACTATAAGAAGAACTATCACGTAAAACGACGTTCTGAATAGTTGCAATAAAATTTAACTAAAATTACGATATCAGTTAAAATAATTGTTGAACAATGCCTGACCTCATAAAAATTCAAGGTATTACTATTAAATGTATCAAATACGGCGTCAAATGAAATTACAAGATTATATGGGAAAATTTGATCTTCTGTTAGTCAAAGAGCACGAGTAGATCAATCGAAGAGAGTAATATAGGCTAATCTTAGCGAAAGAAATGCAGTTTCAAGAGATGCAGAATTTTATTTTCCGATCTGCCTGGTGCACGGCTGTCCTGATTGCTTGAGAAGTCGCAGTGTAAAGCAAGTAAAACCAGGATTAAAAAGATATTAGCTATTTAATCATATTAACTATTTGAACCCTGCAATTCTGAACATATTTAACACTTGAGCCAGAAAAAAAATTCGCAAATAATAGTATGTAATGTTTCACGGTAGATACAAAAATAATTACAAGTGTTTACCCAGCGTTCAACCGGTGGCTGGGAATTATTTCACTCTAACACTGTTCAGCCAGTAGCTGGGCATTAAGTAATTTTTCTACCACTGTTCAGCCGGTGGCAGGGCATTAAGTCAGTTTTCTCTACCACTCGTCAGCCGGTGGCTGGGTATTAAGTTATATTCTCTACAACACTTCAGCCAGTAGCTGGGCATTAAGTAATTTTTTCTACCACTATTCAGGCGGTGGCCGGGCATTAAGTCAGTTTTCTCTACCACTCGTCAGCCGGTGGCTGGGTATTAAGTTATTTTTCTACAAATATTCAGCCAGTAGCTGGGCATTAAGTAATTTTTTCTACCACTTTTCAGCCGGTGGCGGGCATTAAGTCAGTTTCTGTACCACTCGTCAGCCGGTGGCTGGGTATTAAGTTATTTTTCTACAACTCTTCAGCCGGTGGCTGGGCATTAAGTAATTTTTCTACCACTTTTCAGCCGGTGGCCGGGCATTAAGTCAGTTATCTGTACCACTCGTCAGCCGGTGGCTGGGTATTAAGTTATTTTCTCTACAACTCTTCAGCCAGTAGCTGGGCATTAAGTAATTTTTTCTACCACTTTTCAGCCGGTGGCCGGGAATTAAGTCAGTTTTCTCTACCACTCGTCAGCCGGTGGCTGGGTATTAAGTTATTTTCTCTCCAACTCTTCAGCCAGTAGCTGGGTATTAAGTAATTTTTTCTACCACTATTCAGCCGGTGGCAGGGCATTAAGTCAGTTATTACCACTCGTCAGCCGGTGGCTGGGTATTGTTATTTTCTCTACAACTCTTCAGCCAGTAGCTGGGCATTAAGTAATTTTTCTACCACTTTTCAGCCGGTGGCAGGCCATTAAGTCAGTTTTTCTACCACTCGTCAGCCGGTGGCTGGGTATTAAGTTATTTTCTCTACAACTCTTCAGCCAGTGGCTGGGCATTAAGTAATTTTTCTACCACTTTTCAGCCGGTGTCCGGGCATTAAGTAATTTTTCAGTTTTCTCTACCACTCGTCAGCCGATGGCTGGGTATTAAGTTTTTTTCTACAACTCTTCAGCCAGTAGCTGGGCATTAAGTAATTTTTTCTACCACTATTCAGCCGGTGGCAGGCCATTAAGTCAGTTTTCTCTACCACTCGTCAGCCGGTGGCTGGGTATTAAGTTATTTTCTCTACAACTCTTCAGCCAGTAGCTGGGCATTAAGTAATTTTTTACCACTTTTCAGCCGGTGGCCGGGCATTAAGTCAGTTATCTGTACCACTCGTCAGCCGGTGGCTGGGTATTAAGTTATTTTCTCTACAACTCTTCAGCTAGTAGCTGGGCATTAAGTAATTTTTTCTACCACTTTTCAGCCGGTGGCCGGGAATTAAGTCAGTTTTCTCTACCACTCGTCAGCCGGTGGCTGGGTATTAAGTTATTTTCTCCAACTCTTCAGCCAGTAGCTGGGTATTAAGTAATTTTTTCTACCACTATTCAGCCGGTGGCAGGGCATTAAGTCAGTTATCTGTACCACTCGTCAGCCGGTGGCTGGGTATTAAGTTATTTTCTCTACAACTCTTCAGCCAGTAGCTGGGCATTAAGTAATTTTTTCTACCACTTTTCAGCCGGTGGCAGGGCATTAAGTCAGTTTTCTCTACCACTCGTCAGCCGGTGGCTGGGTATTAAGTTATTTTCTCTACAACTCTTCAGCCAGTAGCTGGGCATTAATTAATTTTTTCTACCACTTTTCAGCCGGTGTCCGGGCATTAAATTTTTTCTACCACCGTCAGCCGATGGCTGGGTATTCAGCAACTCTTGCCAGTAGCTGGGCATTAAGTAATTTTTTTTACCACTATTCAGCCGGTGGCAGGCCATTAAGTCAGTTTTTCTACCACTCGTCAGCCGATGGCTGGGTATTAAGTTATTTTCTCTACAACTCTTCAACAAGTAGCTGGGCATTAAGTAATTTTTCTACCACTTTTCAGCCGGTGGCCGGGAATTAAGTCAGTTTTCATTACCACTCGTCAGCCGGTGGCTGGGTATTAAGTTATTTTTCTACAACCTTCAGCCAGTAGCTGGGCATTAATTAATTTTTTTACCACTTTTCAGCCGGTGGCTGGGCATTAAGTCGTTTTTTCTCTACAACTCTTCAGCCAGTAGCTGGGCATTAATTAATTTTTTCTACCACTTTTCAGCCGGTGTCTGGGCATTAAGTCAGTTTTCTCTACCACTCGTCAGCCGGTGGCTGGGTATTAAGTTATTTTCTCTACAACTCTTCAGCCAGTAGCTGGGGTAATTTTTTACCACTATTCAGCCGGTAATTAAGTTTTTCTACAACTCTTCAGCCAGTAGCTGGGCATTAAGTAATTTTTTTACCGCTTTTCAGCCGGTGGCCGGGCATTAAGTCAGTTTTCTCTACCACTCGTCAGCCGGTGGCTGGGTATTAAGTTATTTTCTCTACAACTCTTCAGCCAGTAGCTGGGCATTAAGTAATTTTTTCTACCACTATTCAGGCGGTGGCCGGGCATTAAGTCAGTTTTCTCTACCACTCGTCAGCCGGTGGCTGGGTATTAAGTTATTTTCTCTACAAATATTCAGCCAGTAGCTGGGCATTAAGTAATTTTTCTACCACTTTTCAGCCGGTGGCCGGGCATTAAGTCGCATTCTGTACCACTCGTCAGCCGGTGGCTGGGTATTAAGTTATTTTTCTCTACAACTCTTCAGCCAGTAGCTGGGCATTAAGTAATTTTTTCTACCACTTTTCAGCCGGTGGCCGGGCATTAAGTCAGTTTTCTCTACCACTCGTCAGCCGGTGGCTGGGTATTAAGTTATTTTCTCTACAACTCTTCAGCCAGTAGCTGGGCATTAAGTAATTTTTTCTACCACTTTTCAGCCGGTGGCCGGGAATTAAGTCAGTTTTCTCTACCACTCGTCAGCCGGTGGCTGGCTATTAAGTTATTTTCTCCAACTCTTCAGCCAGTAGCTGGGTATTAAGTAATTTTTCTACCACTATTCAGCCGGTGGCCGGTTATCTGTACCACTGTCAGCCGGTGGCATTAAGTTATTTCTCTACAACTCTTCAGCCAGTAGCTGGGCATTTAATTTTTTCTTTTCAGCCGGTGGCAGGCCATTAAGTCAGTTTTCTCTACCACTCGTCAGCCGGTGGCTGGGTATTAAGTTATTTTCTCTACAACTCTTCAGCCAGTAGCTGGGCATTAAGTAATTTTTCTACCACTTTTCAGCCGGTGGCGGGCATTAAGTCAGTTTTTCTACCACTCGTCAGCCGGTGGCTGGGTATTAAGTTATTTTCTCTACAACTCTTCAGCCAGTAGCTGGGCATAAAGTAATTTTTCTACCACTGTTCAGCCGGTGGCAGGGCATTAAGTCAGTTTTCTCTACCACTCGTCAGCCGGTGGCTGGGTATTAAGTTATTTTCTCTACAACTCTTCAGCCAGTAGCTGGGCATTAAGTAATTTTTTCTACCACTTTTCAGCCGGTGGCCGGGCATTAAGTCAGTTATCTGTACCACTCGTCAGCCGGTGGCTGGGTATTAAGTTATTTTCTCTACAACTCTTCAGCCAGTAGCTGGGCATTAAGTAATTTTTTTCTACCACTTTTCAGCCGGTGGCGGGCATTAAGTCAGTTTTCTGTACCACTCGTCAGCCGGTGGCTGGGTATTAAGTTATTTTCTCTACAACTCTTCAGCCAGTAGCTGGGCATTAAGTAATTTTTTTCTACCACTATTCAGCCGGTGGCAGGGCATTAAGTCAGTTATCTGTACCACTCGTCAGCCGGTGGCTGGGTATTAAGTTATTTTCTCTACAACTCTTCAGCCAGTAGCTGGGCATTAAGTAATTTTTTCTACCACTTTTCAGCCGGTGGCAGGCCATTAAGTCAGTTTTCTCTACCACTCGTCAGCCGGTGGCTGGGTATTAAGTTATTTTCTCTACAACTCTTCAGCCAGTAGCTGGGCATTAATTAATTTTTTCTACCACTTTTCAGCCGGTGTCCGGGCATTAAGTCAGTTTTCTCTACCACTCGTCAGCCGATGGCTGGGTATTAAGTTATTTTCTCTACAACTCTTCAGCCAGTAGCTGGGCATTAAGTAATTTTTTCTACCACTATTCAGCCGGTGGCAGGCCATTAAGTCAGTTTTCTCTACCACTCGTCAGCCGGTGGCTGGGTATTAAAGATTATTTTCTCTATAACTCTTCAGCCAGTAGCTGGGCATTAAGTAATTTTCTCTA
This sequence comes from Acanthosepion pharaonis, assembly GCA_903632075.3. NCBI lineage: Eukaryota > Metazoa > Mollusca > Cephalopoda > Sepiida > Sepiidae > Acanthosepion > Acanthosepion pharaonis. Next base: position 1,048,305 of record CAHIKZ030000254.1, read on the forward strand.
CCAGCCGGTGGCCAAGCCTCAGTTTTCTCTACAACTCTTCAGCCAGTAGCTGGGCATTAAGTAATTTTTCTACCACTTTTCAGCCGGTGGCCGGGCATTAAGTCAGTTTTTCTCTACCACTCGTCAGCCGGTGGCTGGGTATTAAGTTATTTTTACAACTCTTTCAGTAGCTGGGCATTACAACTCTTCAGCCGGTGGCAGGGCCAGTTATCTGTACCACTCGTCTGGGCATTAAGTTATTTTTTCTACCACTCTTCAGCCGGTGGGCAGTAATTTTTTTTCTACCACTTTCAGCCGGTGGCCGGGAATTAAGTCAGTTTTTCTCTACCACTCGTCAGCCGGTGGCTGGGTATTAAGTTATTTTCTCTACAACTCTTCAGCCAGTAGCTGGGCATTAAGGCCGGGCATTAATTTTTTCTTCAGCCTATTATTAATTTTTCAGCCGGTGGCCGGGCATTAAGTCAGTTTTCTCTACCACTCGTCAGCCGGTGGCTGGGTATTAAGTTATTTTCTCTACAACTCTTCAGCCAGTAGCTGGGCATTAAGTAATTTTTCTACCACTATTCAGCCGGTGGTAGGGCATTAAGTCAGTTTTCTCTACCACTCGTCAGCCGGTGGCTGGTTATTTTCTACAACTCTTCAGGGTAGCTGGGCATTATGTATTTTTTCTACCACTTTTCAGCCTAGGCCATTAACAGTTTCTCTCTACCACTCGTCAGCCGGTGGCTGGGCATTATTATTTTCTCTAACTCTTTTTTAATTAACCACTTTTCAGCCGGTGGCCGGGCATTAAGTCAGTTTTCTCTACCACTCGTCAGCCGGTGGCTGGGTATTAAGTTATTTTCTCTACAACTCTTCAGCCAGTAGCTGGGCATTAAGTAATTTTTTCTACCACTATTCAGCCGGTGGCAGGCCATTAAGTCAGTTTTCTCTACCACTCGTCAGCCGGTGGCTGGGTATTAAGTTATTTTCTCTACAACTCTTCAGCCAGTAGCTGGGCATTAAGTAATTTTTTCTACCACTTTTCAGCCGGTGGCAGGGCATTAAGTCAGTTATCTGTACCACTCGTCAGCCGGTGGCTGGGTATTAAGTTATTTTCTCTACAACTCTTCAGCCAGTAGCTGGGCATTAATTAATTTTTTCTACCACTTTTCAGCCGGTGTCCGGGCATTAAGTCAGTTTTCTCTACCACTCGTCAGCCGGTGGCTGGGTATTAAGTTATTTTCTCTACAACTCTTCAGCCAGTAGCTGGGCATTAAGTAATTTTTTCTTTTCAGCCACCGGGAATTAAGTATTCAGCCTCGTGGCCGGTGGCTGGCATTAACAAATTTTTTACTTTTTCAGCCTCTACAACTCTTATCAGTAGCTGGGCATTAATTAATTTTTTCTACCACTTTTCAGCCGGTGGCCGGGCATTAAGTCAGTTTTCTCTACAACTCTTCAGCCAGTAGCTGGGCATTAATTAATTTTTTCTACCACTTTTCAGCCGGTGGCCGGGCATTAAGTCAGTTTTCTGTACCACTCGTCAGCCGGTGGCTGGGTATTAAGTTATTTTCTCTACAACTCTTCAGCCAGTAGCTGGGCATTAAGTAATTTTTTCTACCACTTTTCAGCCGGTGGCAGCCATTAAGTCAGTTTTCTCTACCACTCGTCAGCCGGTGGCTGGGTATTAAGTTATTTTCTCTACAACTCTTCAGCCAGTAGCTGGGCATTTAATTTTTCTACCACTTTTCAGCCGGTACCACATTTTTTCAGCCGGTGGTCTTCCGGGCATTAATTAAGTTTTTTTCTACCACTTTTCAGCCGGTGGCTGGCCATTAAGTTATTTTCTCACTCGTCAGCCGGTGGCTGGGTATTAACTACAACTCTTCAGCCAGTAGCTGGGCATTAAGTAATTTTTTTTCTACCACTTTTCAGCCGGTGGCGGGCATTATTAAGTCAGTTTTCTCTACCACTCGTCAGCCGGTGGCTGGTATTTTATTTTCTCTACAATTAAGCTGGGTTATTTTCTACCTTTCAACTCATTTCAGCCAGTAGCCGGTGGGGCATTAATTTATTTTTTTTTTACCTGGGCATTATATTTTTTCAGCCGGTGGCCGGGCATTAAGTCAGTTTTCTCTACAACTCTTCAGCCAGTAGCTGGGCATTAATTAATTTTTTCTACCACTTTTCAGCCGGTGGCCGGGCATTAAGTCAGTTTTCTCTACCACTCGTCAGCCGGTGGCTGGCTATTAAGTTATTTTCTCTACAACTCTTCAGCCAGTAGCTGGGCATTAAGTAATTTTTTCTACCACTTTTCAGCCGGTGGCAGGGCATTAAGTCAGTTATCTGTACCACTCGGCCGGTGGCTGGGTATTAAATTATTTTCTCTACAACTCTTCAGCCAGTAGCTGGGCATTAAGTAATTTTTTCTACCACTTTTCAGCCGGTGGCCAGGGCATTTAGTTTTCTCTACCACTCGTCAGCCGGTGGCTGGGTATTAAGCATTATTTTTCTACAACTCTTCAGCCAGTAGCTGGGCATTAAGTATTTTTTTTCTACCACTTTTCAGCCGGTGTCCGGGCATTTCAGCGTCGCCGATGGCTGGGTATTAAGTTATTTTTTTCTACAACTCTGGCCAGTAGCTGGGCATTTAATCTATTCAGCCGGTGGCAGGCCCACTCACTCGTCAGCCGGTGGCTGGGTATTAAGTTATTTTCTCTACAACTCTTCAGCCAGTAGCTGGGCATTAATTAATTTTTCTACCACTTTTCAGCCGGTGGCCGGGCATTAAGTCAGTTTTTTACAACTCTAATTAATTTTTCGTCAGCCGGTGGCGGGCATTAAGTCAGTTTTCTCTACCACTCGTCCGGTGGATTATTAAGTTATTTTCTCTACAACTCTTCAGCCAGTAGCTGGGCATTAATTTTTTAATTTTTCAGTTACCACTTTTCAGCCGGTGGCTGGGGCATTAAGCTGGGCAGTAATTTTTTCTCGGTGGCAGGCCATTAAGTCTACCACTCGTCAGCCGGTGGCTGGGTAGGGCAACTCTTCAGCCAGTAATTTTTTCTACCACTTTTTCAGCCGGTGCCTGGGCATTAAGTCAGTTTTCTCTACCACTCGTCAGCCGGTGGCTGGGTATTAAGTTATTTTCTCTACAACTCTTCAGCCAGTAGCTGGGCATTAAGTAATTTTTCTACCACTATTCAGCCGGTGGTAGGGCATTAGTCAGTTTTCTCTACCATTCGTCAGCCGGTGGCTGGCTATTAAGTTATTTCTCTACAACTCTTCAGCCAGTAGCTGGGCATTAATAAATTTTTTCTACCACTTTTCAGCCGGTGGCTGGGCATTAAGTTAGTTTTTACAACTCTTCAGCCAACTGGGCTTCAACTTCAGCCAGTAGCTGGGCATTAAGTAATTTTTTCTACCACTTTTCAGCCGGTGGCAGGGCATTAAGTCAGTTTTCTCTACCACTCGTCAGCCGGTGGCTGGGTATTAAGTTATTTTTCTCTACAACTCTTCAGCCAGTAGCTGGGCATTAAGTAATTTTTTTCTACCACTTTTCAGCCGGTGGCTGGGCATTAAGTCAGTTTTCTCTACCACTCGTCAGCCGGTGGCTGGGTATTAAGTTATTTTCTCTACAACTCTTCAGCCAGTAGCTGGGCATTAATTAATTTTTTCTACCACTTTTCAGCCGGTGGCCGGGCATTAAGTCAGTTTTCTCTACAACTCTTCAGCCAGTAGCTGGGCATTAATTAATTTTTTCTACCACTTTTAGCCGGTGGCCGGGGTCAGTTTTCTCTACCACTCGTCAGCCGGTGGCTGGGTATTTATTTTCTCTACAACTCTTCAGCCAGTAGCTGGGCATTAATTAATTTTTTTCTACCACTTTTCAGCCGGTGGCCGGGCATTAAGTCAGTTTTTTCTCTACAGTTATTTTCTACAACTCTTCAGCCAGTAGCTGGGCATTAATTAATTTTTTCTACCACTTTTCAGCCGGTGGCCGGGCATTAAGTCAGTTTCTCTACCACTCGTCAGCCGGTGGCTGGGTATTGTTATTTTCTCTACAACTCTTCAGCCAGTAGCTGGGCATTAATTAATTTTTTCTACCACTTTCAGCCGGTGGTAGGCCATTAAGTCAGTTTTCTCTACCACTCGTCAGCCGGTGGCTGGGTATTAAGTTATTTTCTCTACAACTCTTCAGCCAGTAGCTGGGCATTAATTAATTTTTTCTACCACTTTTCAGCCGGTGTCCGGGCATTAAGTAAGTTTTTTTTCTACCACTATTCAGGCGGTGGCTGGGCATTAAGTTAGTTTTCTCTACAACTCTTCAGCCAGTAGCTGGGCATTAATTAATTTTTTTTCTACCACTTTTCAGCCGGTGGCCGGCCATTAAGTCAGTTTTCTCTACCACTCGTCAGCCGGTGGCTGGCTATTAAGTTATTTTTCTCTACAACTCTTCAGCCAGTAGCCGGTGAGCATTAGTAATTTTTTCTACCACTATTCAGCCGGTGGCGGGGAATTAAGTCAGTTATCTGTACCACTCGTCAGCCGGTGGCTGGGTATTAAGTTATTTTCTCTACAACTCTTCAGCCAGTAGTTGGGCATTAAGTAATTTTTTCTACCACTTTTCAGCCGGTGGCAGGCCATTAAGTCAGTTTTCTCTACCACTCGTCAGCCGGTGGCTGGGTATTAAGTTATTTTCTCTACAACTCTTCAGCCAGTAGCTGGGCATTAATTAATTTTTTCTACCACTTTTCAGCCGGTGGCCGGGCATTAAGTCAGTTTTCTCTACAACTCTTCAGCCGGTGGCTGGGAATTAAGTTATTTTTTCTACAACTCTTCAGCCGGTGGCTGGGCATTAATCAGTTTTTTCTACCACTTCGTCGCCGGTGGCTGGCTATTAAGTTATTTTCTCTACAACTCTTCAGCCAGTAGCTGGGCATTAAGTAATTTTTTCTACCACTATTCAGCCGGTGGCCGGGCATTAAGTCATTTATCTGTACCACTCGTCAGCCGGTGGCTGGGTATTAAATTATTTTCTCTACAACTCTTCAGCCAGTAGCTGGGCATTAAGTAATTTTTTCTACCACTATTCAGCCGCTGGCAGGGCATTAAGTCAGTTATCTGTACCACTCGTCAGCCGGTGGATGGGTATTAAGTTATTTTCTTTACAACTCCACTATTCAGCCGCTGGCGGAGCATTAAGTCAGTTTCTGTACCACTCGTCAGCCGGTGGCTGGGTATTGATTATTTTCTCCAGTAGCTGGGCATTGAGTAATTTTTTCTACCACTTTTCAGCCGGTGGCCGGGCATCGCTCAGTTTTCTCTACCACTCGTCAGCCGGTGGCTGGGTATTAAGTTATTTTCTCTACAACTCTTCAGCCAGTAGCTGGGCATTAAGTAATTTTTCTACCACTTTTCAGTCGGTGGCCGGGCATTAAGTCAGTTTTCTCTACAACTCTTCAGCCAGCAGCTGGGCATTAATTAATTTTTTCTACCACTTTTTAGCCGGTGGCCGGGCATTAAGTCAGTTTTCTCTACCACTCGTCAGCCGGTGGCTGGGTATTAAGTTATTTTCTCTACAAGTCTTCAGCCAGTAGCTGGGCATTAAGTAATTTTTTCTACCACTTTTAAGCCGGTGGCCGGGCATTAAGTCAGTTTTCTCTACCACTCTTCAGCTGGTGGCTGGGTATTAAGTTATTTTTCTCCACCATTGTTCAACGGGTGGCTGGGCATTAACGCTTTTTTATCTACCACTTTTAAACTGATTTCTGGACATGAAGTTATATTTCTCTATAACTGTTCAGCCTGTGGCTCGGCATTAATTCACTTTTCACTACCACTTTTCAACTGGTGCCTGGGACATGAAGTCATTTTTCTCTACAACTGTTCCACCGGTGGCTGGGCATTATGTCATTTTTTGCTACCACTGTTCAAGCGCTGGCAGGACATTAAATTATTTTTCTCAACCACTACTCAACAGGTGGATGGTCATTAAGTAATTTTTCTCTACCATTGTTAAGCTGGTGGCTGGGCATTACGTCATTTATCTCTACCACTGTTCAACTGGGGGCTAGATATTAAGTCATTTTTCTCTTCCTCTTTTCAACTGGTGGCTGGGCATTAACTAATTTTGTCTACCACTATCCAACCAGTTACTGGACATTAACTTATTTTTCTTTTCCACTGCTCACCTGCTGGCTGGTCATTATGTCATTTTTCTATACCACTGTTCAACCGTTGGCTGGCCATTAATTAAGTTTTGTCTACCACTCTTCAGCCTGTGGCTGCACAGTAAGTCATTTTTCTCTACCACTCTTCATCCGGTAGCTGGGCATTAACTTATTTTTCTCTACCACTGTTCAACTGGTGACTAGACATTAAGTCATTATTTTCTACCACTTTTCAACTGGTGGCTGTTCATTAATTTTTTTTCTCTACCACTGTTCAGCCGGTGGCTGGGCATTAAATTATTTTTCTCTACCATTGTTCACCTGGTGGCTGGAAATTAAGCTATTTTTTTCTACAATTGTTCAATCGGTGTCTGGGCATTAATTAATTTTTCTCTACGAACGACAAAGCGTTGGTCAGAGCTCAATGTGTTATGGTTTGTGTGATGAAAAGTTATATTTTGAATCTGTCGTGGTAAACATTATAGTTGAATATAAATTTCTCCCGTTCGCTACTTCTATATGCTTCTATTTTGATCTCGGAAAAAGTTCAGCAAATGTCTGTCATGCAGATAGATCAATGATTCTTATGCTAATAATCATCCGTAGACGCAAGCAGGGATCAGAAGCAATTGCGGTGCAGAATTATTTTCATCTTCACCCACTGGGTTCTTATAGGCTTCGATGGCAACTAGTCTACCGGAGAAAAAGTGGCAACCTACTGGGGAAAAATCTGCCTCGTCAGTCATGTATTGAAAAATATATGATCGCCTGAATGTGTATCACGCATGTCACATAACTGAGTGAAGATGAATTCTGAGGAGAAAAATCAAGTTTCCGAGGCCAATATAATCACTTCACTTCATTTCAGCGGAAAACGTGAGACTAAGAAGGCGCAATGTTGCTCTCCTGAGGGTTAGTATCGGCCATAGAAATGGAAGGTCAAAGGGTTATGTGTGGTTAATATTCTCTCTGGTTTTTGGGAATATATGATATCTCTGAAATACGATATATTTGTATATGGTCAGGGTTGGTCACAAATACAGCAAAATAAAAAGCAACATTAAGGATGTAGCAGTTCTTTTAATTGGTACGTGAATTGACGAATCAGTAATTTGTATGCAGGTAATATTTCCGGGTAAAGGAGTTTCTTCATCTAAAATTTTTCAGTGACAATGTTCACCTCTCAGGGTATAACCCTGTAATGATCGGCTTAGATAGATTCCCTTACTCACTATCCCTTCTCCGTTAGCGACAAGCATTTGTTTGAATTTAACTATTTTCCCTTTTTCGTGATCTGACTGATCAGTAGCTGCGATTTTTCCTTATGAGGGTACCAGATTAGTAGTTCTCTAGGTGCTGCATCCCACTAGTGGAAAGGAACCCGGACTCTTTGGTAGCACTTAGAGAGGCTGTTCTGACCAACAGTTGCATACTACCTTTCTGTTTACAATATTCGTGGCATACGTTCTGATTTCTGAAGTGTAGAATCTTTTCTCCTGAAACGGTCTCCAGTTATCTACGCACTTTGCGAAACTAATTTAAATTCTTCTCTCGCTACTAATGAATTCTCTATTCCAGACTAGCTATCTAATTTTTGCAAAGATTCTCGCATACATATGCATGACATCGGTATTTATATCCGGGAAAATTTTCCTATAGCAAAGGAATTGTTTCCTGATTATTATTTAATGCGCTTTCGACTTTTGTTATTGCACTCTGCATTTTTTTTCCTTTATCGCTCTCATTCTTTACAGAATTTTGCAAAATTTTTGACAGTATAAAAATGATTCTCTTTCTACATCCATTTTTGAATTTGGTGATTTTAATGCTTCTCTAATGTTACTGATATTATCAGTATTCAGACTTTCAGTTTTCCATTGCTTTGTCCCTCAGTCAAATGGTGGATTTCCCTACACGGTTTCCATATAAATCTGATCAAAATTCTTCGTTACTCGATATGTTCCTTACCGTCTCTCCTAGCTGTTATCGAGCATCACAATTCTACCCGCTTGGCAATTCGGATCACGCAGTAGTATCTGTTGATATTTCCTTGCGTTGCCTATTAAGATAGGAACCCCCTATTCACAAGACTTATTTCTGATATATATATATATATATATATATATATATATATATATATATAAACAATTATTAATTTCCACTGTTGGATTATAGCCACTGACTAAAATAAGAGGCGGTGCGATTTTTGAAAAGATCGTTTTCTTTTTCCTTGGACTTCTGTAACGACATGTGCTTTTGCCGCTTCTAGCAAAACAAGATCCAAGCGGTCATTACTATAAAATCCTTTTCGTTTACAAGAGTGTTTACTGAGGGTTTCTTGAACTGATAAATATAAAACACATTGAATCAAAAGGGTTGTGTTTATTGATTGACTTTTTTTTCGGCTTATCAACATCTTGTGTGTTATTTAAAGCCAAAATATATTTTGGATTGTAAGAATAACAACAAACCTAAGGTTGGGAAGGTATGAGTTCAATTCTTACTCCCAACTAATGGTTAATTAGCATAATTTGTATTTGGAAACGTTATTCTAAAAAATTGCAGCATAAAGTAAATATTGCATTAATGTCATGAGAATAACAATGATTTTGCCAGATACAAATCTTAGTATTTTAGCCAGGGTTTCTCAACCTCTTTGCCCTTGCGTAACCTTTAAAATAAATGACATGTTTCAAGGAACCCCTACGCAAAAACAAAATTATATACCATATCTTTCTCATTTTATTTCCACCATAGTTCACGTGGTAAATATCATAGTATATATTTTTGTTAAATTTTTCGGTAACGCTAAATAAAATTCATACTGTTCTGTCTATATATCTGAGATGTGGTATTATTCAGACTATTGTCCTCATCTTTGCTGCCATATTTATCACAACGTTTCGGCTGTTGTACGCTCCAGTCTCCTTCAGGTGATTGGAATATCGAACTGAACCCTTTATTTCGCTCGCTGGGATAGACTGTTCTAGTTCCACGTGCCATGTCTAATGGATGTCAGTTATCATTTATTTCCTGTTAATTCCCCTCTCCAAGTTCTCCACCGCATTAATCACTGTGCCATGTCTCCTCAAGGAAACATGGCACAGTGGATAAAGGCGTTAGCTAGATCCAGTGACAGGACCCAAAGAGTGTGAGTTCAATACCTGTTTAAGGCAGTGGAGAACTTGGAGAGGGGAATTAACAGGAGATAATTGATAACTGACATCCATTAGACATGGCACGTGGAACTAGAATAGTCTACCCCTGCGAACGAAATAAAGGGTTCAGTTCGACATTCCAACCACCTGAAGAAGGCCGGAGCGTACAACGGCCGAAACGTTGTGATAAATATGGCGACAAAGATGAGGACAATAGTTCGAATAATGTAAATAGTGTTCATACTGTTCGTTTGTAATACTTCATCAGTGATTTTTCATTTACGCACAAAAAATCTAAACTCAAACTTAAAAAAATAAACATAAGTAACCAATATCTTATACTTATAATATAAATGTAAACAGAACAAAAACAGATAATTGCTGCATCAGTTTTTTAAAAACTTTTTATCCTTTACTGGCAATGTTGAAAAGACGTAAATTAAATCAAGGCAAAATGTCCTGTGAACCAATAAATAGGCTAAGAAAACGTTACTTTCAGAGCCATTTGATAAAGTGAATTATGTTTCTCTAATATGAAGCCTGTACCTGTCTTTTGCTATACAAATACTTAATTCAAGGTCGAACTTTAGATAAACACACACGGATTTCATTCTCAATTGAGAGGAGACGATTTCTGTCTTTGCTCTTGATACATGTTAAATAAGAAAAGGCTTCGTCACACATGTAAGACGTTGAAAACTGCAACAATATATTAATGGCTTTCCTATGAATAGTAGGAAACTCTTCTTTCACAGAAATGCAGAGTTAAATAAGAAGTGAAATGTACATTAGCTTATCTCACCTGTTCATGCGGAACCCTTGGTGACCTTTTGCGGAACCTTAGGGTTCCGGGGAACCCCGCTTATTTAAGCCTTACTTGGGGGTAGTAAGGCGACTCATACTTTCCCAAGGATATTTGTACGTAACGAACTCTACTGAAAATCGAAATCGGATCTCATTCCGGGCCTCCGCTATGCATTACATCTCCCACATATCTTTGGTACTTATTGAAAATCCCCTTGGCTTATTAAAACAAAGACAAGGGAGACATAAAGACTGTTGATTGGAAATCTCAGGAATTCCTTAATATAAAAGAAGTGAATTTCAAGGAGTACATATAGAAACTCCTATTGAATCATTAAAACATTATTTCTAAAGAGTAGTGCATGTTGGGCGTCATTAATTTGGAAAAAAATAGACTTAAAACGCTTATGCAAATATCAGATCAAGTATAGAAACGTTCCACAAATAACAACAAAGAAGTAAAGATTCAGATTAAAATCTTTTCTTTATTTTCAATGAAATCCTTATACAATGCAAAATGTTCAAACCATACGTACACAAAATTTCAGGAAGAATCCTTGTTTTTTTTTTTAACTACAGCATGATTGAATACTAACGCCATATTTTATGTATGAGGGACTCTCCAGTTTTGTCAAAATTATAGTAAGACGAAAGAGTCCATAATACATAAAATAGCGAGTTACTTTGCAATCACCCTGTATACAGCAAGATCAAAAAGAAAAGTCATCGTATTTGATTGTTTTAATATTTTTTTTATTTGTTTAATCTTACTTTAAGTTGCCTTTCATCGCTGCGACCCAGAAGGGAAATAAGCTCTCGACAAGACACGAACTCGCTTTCCATCTGAGCCGATTTTCCCATTTTTCTGTAACGGCTGGACATCTGCTGAGTTACAAGACCCAAACTGTTGGGAGATCATCTCTAACAAGTTAAACTCATTATTTATATCTCCCCGATCGCTCGCTGTCACATTTATTATTAATTATTTTATTATTAATTATTTTTCTTTAACGGCTGGTCATCTGCTGAATTACAAGACCCAAACTATTGGGAGATCATCTCTAACAATTTAGACTCATTATTATCTCCCCGATCGCTCGCTATCGCATTTATTATTAATTTTATATACATCAGTATTATTTGTTGTTGGTATAAGGCCTTGAATGTTTCCTTAAATGGAGTTGTTTTATTTACTCTTGTAGTATAAATATTATCTTTATTTTTTATTATTACTATTAAATGAAATAGTATCAATTATTATTAATTGTCGACTATTCTTTCTTTTATCTTAGTTTCAATTGCTTTTCATTGCAGTTATTTAGATGGCATTCTATGACAGTGCGATAAAAAGTAACCGCAATTAAGATGCAAGAAATGCCAGAAAAAAATTATAATTAAAAATGCTTCTTCTAATAAGACCTTCATCTATCTATGATAGAATTAATCCAATACAGAGCCACACTCACATACCTCCGGATTTCCCGCCACACATGATCTGTTTTCCTCAACGACAGAATTTATCCCAACATTAATAACGGACATCTAACCAATAATCAAGAAACATACTAGCATCACCAACTCACGCAAGACCAACTAGAAATAGGATAAACACGTATGCAAGGACACCCTTTCCTGTCTCCCCCCGCCCACGTGCTTCATGGATTAAAGACACTACCAAACAGACATAAAAATGGCCATTAGTGTCCAGTCATAAGAACACACACACACACGCACACAATATACCATGAGACAAAGTGAAAAATTGACCAATGAAAAACAAATAATACACAACTCAAAATATCGGAACATTCACTCCCATAATCCATTGCCAAAAATTTCTAATGGGGCTTAAATTTTCTTTTCTTTTTTCATAATTTCACCCCATGCAAGGCAGTAAAGCCACTAAGACACAAGGTGTGTGAAAGAATAAGAAAAACAAGAAACATTATTAAGGAGCGAGAACAATAGAAGATCAATCAAAAAAGCAGTAGATAACGATTGACATTGCATTTAAATTTGTTTTCTAATCATTTCACCCCATGCAAGGGAGTGAAGCCACTAAGACACAAGGGGTTAATGAGTGTGAAAGAACAAGAAAAAAAAGAAAAAATATTAAGGAGCAAGAACAATAGAAGAGTAACCAAGTAGACGTAAATTTTTGAAGATCAAAGTTGACTTGAAAGCGTGGAGCCGGAAGGGAGTTCCACAAGTGAGAAATGTGAGAGAAGAAACTGTTAGCATAGAACTTACGGCTACATCTAATCAATTCAACTCTGAATTGACGAGACCTTGAAGTTAAACGTGTTAAATTTATAAGCGTTTCTTGGGTTCCCATTTACCATTCAAGAGTATATTAATACAGCTAAGATTATTATTATTATTATTATTCAAAACAGTATAGGAGCAACGAGCAACGAAACACGAGCGATCAGGGGAAACATAAAAAGTAAAAAAGATTACATTATTGACTTTTTTTTATCTTCAGACAGACTTAAAGCTGTCATCACTTTATCTGGTTGAGCCGTTATCACAAGACAAAACGATGACGGTCTGCAATAAAAAGAAACTGAATTCAAAATGAAAGACATTATGTCTATTAAATAATGAATAATGATCAATATTTATTTTATTTTAATAAAATATTCAAGAAAAGACGTTGTGTAATTTAGAAAAAAAAAATAGCGACTTACCCATTCGAGATTCGATCAGTCAGTTATATGCCATGCGTGATACACGCTTAGGCGATCATGTATCTTTCGATACATAACTGACGAGGCAGATTTTTTCCTGCAGTAGTTTGCCATTTTTTTCTGTAGTAGACTAGTTGCCATCAAAGTCTAAAGAACCCGGCCTGTCCTATTTAGCTGGGATGTGGAGAGAAGAAGATTCATGCCTTTCCCAAGGATATTAGCACATAAGTGAATGTAATGGATTCGACTAGAATTCGAACTCGGCTCTCCGATTCCTCAATTCGAGCTGCTATCCATTACTCCACACATAAATAGAATAATGATTGTTTTAAAATACACAGATTTTCTAGATAAAACACTAACATTATTAATGTTTACTGCTTTCATTTTTGTTGTTGCTTGCTTACAACTGTTTGTACAGGCTTCGAATGTCTCTTGGATCAGTCCAGACCTTAAGGGGAACTCATATATAAAATCCATTCCTAACGATGCTGAGAAAAAGGATCGACGCATTTTATCGTTCCGGGAAGTACCTGACTGCTGCTTTCCAGTCTTGATAGAATTCAAAATCGTTTACGTCATCATGCGTAGGAAGACTTATTCACCAATCTGCATTCTCTTTCCCACAGACGCAACAACGCACGCCTTTTTCAGAAAAAAATTCAGAAAAGCTCCGCTCTTTAGTTCCACCAATTAAGACTTGCTATGATGCGTCCACAGAGTCGAATCATCCTCGTTACCCCCGTCTTCCAATTGTAAGGAGAACATTTCCTTTCAGACAGCTGCTTTTTTTCCCCCTGAGAACTGCTACTTTCTGGAGCAAACTCATTTTCTACCTCCTTTTTTTTTCATTTAAATAACAAACCTCATTTATCATAATCCTTTTAATAGTAACCTTCTACCTTGAGGGGCTTTCGCGCCTTGTATTGGGTGAATCTTAGTATAAAGGTCAGTGAGGATTTAATCACTTCAGTGGGTGCTTGTAAAATTAGATTTCCAACTTACGTAAGGTGATACTGAAAAGTTCACGGCTTCAACATTTTACTAATATTTTACAAAATGGCAAAGCTCAATGTTTTACTTACACACACACACACACACACACACACGCACACGCACACACATACATATATATATATATTATTATTATTATTAATGTATGTTTCATGAAATAATATAGACAAGTTTTGTCTATTTTAAGAAAGTTCCTTTCATATTGTCTAATGGATGTCAGTTATCAGTTATCTCCTGTTAATTACCATCTGCAAGTTCTCCACTAAAGGCGTTGGTTAGATCCATTGACAGGACCCAAAGAGTGTGAGTTCAATACCCGGTTAAGGCAGTAGAGAACGTTAACAGGAGATAACTGATAACTGACATCCATTAAACATGACAAGTGCAACTAGAACAGTCTACGCCAGTGAACGAAATAAAGGGTTCAGTTCGACATTCCAACCACCTGATGATGGCTGGAGCGTACAACGGCCGAAACGTTGTGATATATATGGCGACAAAGATGAGGAAAATAGTCCGAATAATGTAAATAATGTACATAATACCTCATCTCAGAAATATAGACAAAACCAAAGCGTTAGGAAATCAATTGAGCGAAATCATTTGAAGATACCGAAAGGATGAAACCAAGGTAGCGGAATTGGCTGATCTTATACATATATATATATATATATATATATATATATATATATATATATATATATATATATAGCCGATTTCCGCTACCTTGGGAGCGTAATCGGCTGATTTCCTAATTTTCTCAAAAAAAAAAGCTCCACATGTTAAATTTTAATCTTTCTTATATGTGTATTGAGCACTTTTTAATAACTACTGTTTCCTGGTCTAATTCAACCCTGACCATTATTATTATTATTATTATTATTATTTTGTGTGTGTGTGTGTGTGCGCGCGTGCGTCTGTGTGTGGGGGGGTTAAATTGTTTAGTGTCATTATTTAGTTCGGAACTGGTTTCGTCATTAAAGCAGCTATTTATAAACGAGTACTACCATTAGACGCCCATCCAGCCGCTTCATTAGTGTATTATACCATGATTGACGTCTTTAAGTGGATCTGACAGAATGAATAATTACAGTCGCTAACAGTACTTCCGCCCTGACAATTTTTTAAAAAAAAGTTTAGGATTCAAATAAATGAAATACTAAAGTCAGTCACTCATCGAAACTTATCCGATTTTGTTTTTAATTGGAATACCGACCCCCGGTAATATTGAAGTTCTAGCCAGGTCATATAGGAGACCTGCCTAACGTTATTGGTGGTAAAATGCATACACTTGTTGTTTGCTGTATTTTACTATTTAAAAACAGGTATTTATTAGCAGCATAAGACTTAACACTTAACACACTGCATCATTTATAACTATTTCTTTACCTTTGATTCTATCTGAAACCCCTTCAAAATATAATGCTTTATATATTAGTTCTCTCAATTTCAGTCAATATTAGGTGTTGCCATAGAAGGATATGACTACACAACCAAGAAATTCAAATTCAACTTGAATTGGCAAGACTAACATTTTGTTTAGTCACAGTTCTAAAGGTTGGTGGTTTGACAAAATATACACAATAAGTTTTGTTTGAAATTCCTAAATTTCTTACTTAAACTGTTATTAGATATTTTTAATTTTGTAGTGTGCTTATTTCTCGTCGGAGATGTGAAGCAACAAAGGAGAAAACAGAAAAATATAACTAAAGGGAGTACGGCCTTTAACTTACGATGTAAAGTGACAAAGAGAAAGGAAGAAAGCTGAAAGAACGAAAAGTTAAAAATGAATTCTAATGCTAATGATTCGATAAATATTTGCATTTGTAAATAATCTATATAACAAATGCTAATGTCAGTGTGTCACACTTTTTCAACTTTACTCCTAGAGGCCATAGCCCAACATATCATACCATTTTTGGAATCAGGCCGACACCGTGAGGAAATTAAAATCATTGCGGGTCGGATCCACACCCGCAATCCTGATATTTTGGATTCCCAAATTTTTACTACTGTGTTTTCGGCGATTTTTTTTACGTGAATTTTTTTCTATTTTTTTTATGACTAATTTTTTTGTATGATAATAATTTTTATAAAGGGGAAACAAATTTGGGAATAATCGAAACTAATTGCGAAATCCAACGAAAGTCACGCATGAAATAAAATAATTGTTTGTACGGAAAGTAAAAACCTACGTACATCAAATTGTTTATAAATTAAGCGACGGCTGAAGAAATATCTTTGAAATTTTAAAAGGTAAACTTAATTATTAATGCAACACTTAAATGCAACGATCAATTTTGAGTTCTTTTATAGTTAATCACTGCCTATCGCACCTACTCCTCCTTACCTATTGTGATGAAGGCCCAATCAAGAACCCTCCACAGTATCTAGAGTACAAAGGTGTAATAAAAACCTTGGAGAATTCCAGTAAGATATCTTTAATCATTTCTAACATACAACAGTTCAGAATTTCATCTAACAATTAGACAATTTTGCCTTACACCTGGTATGTATAATAAAGGCGAATGTTAGTGTGTTACTATGTCAGAGTTTTCTAACTTTACAGCTAGATGCCGTAACCCAATATATGCAATTTTAGAATCACGCCGACTCCGTGAGGAAATTAAATTAAAAAAATTCCGGGCCAGATCCAGATCCCAATCCTGAAATTTTGGATTCCCAAATTTTCACTACTGCAATTGTTTTCGTCGATTTTTTACGTGATTCTTTGCGACGAATTTTTTTTTTTTTTTTTTTTGTACGATAACAATGAAGTGGCGGCAGAAGAATTATCTGTCTATACATCTGAGATGAGGTATTATGTACACTATTTACCTTATTCGGCCGTTGTGCGCTCCGGCCTTCTTCAGGTTATTGGAATGTCGAACTGAAACCTTTATTTCGCTCGCTGGTGTAGACTGTTCTAGTTCCACGTGCCATGGATGTGAGTTATTAGTTATCTCTTGTTAATTCCCCTCTCCAAGTTCTCCACTGCCTTAACCAGGTATTGAATTCACACTGTCACTTGATCTAACCAACGTCTTTATCCACTGTGCCATGTGTTCTGAAGAAGGCTGGAGTATACAACGACCGAAACGTCGTGATAAATATGGCAACAAAGATGAGGACAATCGTCTGAAAAATGTAAATAGAAGAATTATCGCCGAACTTTTAAAAGTTAAGCTTAAATATTAATCCAATACTTAAATCCAATGATCAATTTTGAGTTCTTCTGCAGTTTATTGATGCCTATCGCATCTACTCCTCCCTATCTATTGTGATGAAGGTCCAATCAAGATCACTCCGCAGGAGATGGCTTAAATGTCGCCCCATAAGGAAGCTTTTAAGATAGTTCTATGGTGTATTTCTATATTATAGTATATTCCCTATTTATAGAAATTATTAGTAACAAAATTTTTATAGTAAAACTAAGTGAAATCAAAAAGTATCAGTATAAAAAAAAAAACTACAACAGGTATCAATTCGGCATTTAATCACCTTCGAAATAGTCCCTTTCTGAAGCGACACACATTATCCAGCATCGTTTCCATTGATAGAAGCATTTCTTAAACTGAAGTGGGGTTTGATTTTTGAGGAGGAAAAAAGTCCGAAGGGGCGAGATTTGGAGAATGGGTTTGCTATCAGGCCTGGAGAATTATATACTTGGCCAAAAACTGGTGCGCAAACCACGGTCAGCGATGGAACATCTGCGGTGTGGAGAGATGACCACAACTTAGACATTTTCATTCCATACACTACTGTAGAGCAAATGGGCTAGAACGCTCTATAGATGCGTGATACAGAATCAAGGTCAATATGTTCCAATTGGCTTCACCCTGCGTACGTTAATTGCGTTGCCATAGCAACGGTTCTGATACTTTTTGATCAGACCTCGTAAGAGAATGTCATCTTGATCTGATATATTAAACGAAAATGTCTTATCAGTATTTTTCACCTTCTGGAGAAAAGAAGTTGGTAATTTATGATAGATGGTGAAGAAGTTTTTTGTTTTGTTTTTGTTTTTTTGTTTTGTTTTGTTTTTTGTTTGTTTGCATTTTTGGTTGACACGAGACGCTTTCCGTTTTGGGCTTAATCCAATCAGCATTTTTCTCTTGTTAGTTTTGCAGTTGATCTCGGATTGGCGCGAAATGCTTTGGTGAGCAAATCTATTTTTAACGGCTTATTGACGAAGACACGACGAGCGACAGAGACGAGAATGGTCGCGCCATGATCTCCTCTCAAATCTCCTTTCGTGTAAATATATTGCCACTTAGGTAAACGGAACAGTAAAAAGCTATGGCAGCTGATGTCAAATATGACATCAACTAGTCATTAGGCTATAAATAAACTGTCCAAATTTAGTCTCCTACCTCCGTTATAAAACACAGAGAAACAAATATATATATATATATATATATATATATATATATATATATAGTATATTTTGGCAACAATTCTTCTCTTCTGCATGTTTCATGAAAAATGATGGACAAGGAATATTTTGTGAGTTTTATTTTGCTTCTGTCCTTACATGTTTTCTTTTTTCTGAACTGAGTGCATGTCCATAGTGATTATATATATATATATATATATATATATATATATATATATATATATATATATATGAATATATATATACATATATATGAATATATATATATATATATATATATATATATATATATATATATATATATATATATATATATATATATATATATATATATATATATATATATATATATATAAATGTCAATAATATTAAGCTCAATAATTAAAAATAAAATCCATTAATTCTTTAGAAATAATATCCGGACTTTCAGTGATATATATATGTGCACGTGACCGAGTGGTTAGAACACGGGTTCGAATCTCACCATAGTCGATTTGTCAGGAAGGACACATCCTGATATTATCGGAATGGATATCGAGATCGATCCCAGCGTGCGGCACCTTTGGAAAGCCTAACATCTTAGTGACATTATCGCCTTGTTTGCGCGGGGAGTTAATGATTATATATATATATATATATTACAGTAAAGTTTATTATATATATATAATTTAATATAATGATAATTCAAAAAGCTTTTTTTGAATTTGTAGGTCTGATGAATTGGATCGTGATTACGATTCCAATGTAATAAATTATAACCATGGAATATTAGTGTTTGAGCCTTTTATATTATATTCTTATTCTGTCCTGGACATTGAGTTCTACCTGGATTCTATCCCCTTGGGAACTTATTCATATATATATATATATATATATATATATATATATATATTTATAATATATATATATATATATTATAAATATTTTATATATATATATATTGGTCATTAATATCAATCTCTCTCTCTCTCTCTCTCTCTCTCTCTATATATATATATATATATATATATATATTATAGTAAAGTTAATTATATATGTAATATATAAATATAAATATATAATATATATAATATAATAATACAGTATAATAATAATAATAATAATAATAATAATAATAATAATAATAATAATATATTAACCTTCTTTGAAGTAAGAAAAATGTCAGATTAAAAATAAATCTATTAATTCTTTAGAAATTGTCTTGTTCACAATAGAAAACTGAGCAGATATGGTCTTTTGAAAAAATTATGAACGTGGCAGTGTGCATTCCTGAAATGGGAAAATGCATCCTGGCTAGACTTTCGGTCTAAAGCTGGATAGTAGCAGACACAGGTTCGAGCCCTGCCGAAGAACACTTTTTTTTTATTTTTTTTATTAAAATTTCTTCAGTGTGCGTGCTTATTGACGTAATACAGCTTTTCTAAAATAAAAACGGAGAGAGCAGTCTATTTCAAACACGGGTAATTACTAAAAATAAAGTAATCGAATTAATAAAAATAGTTATGTGTACTTATGTATTTTATTAGGTTTATATATATATATTGATGTATATATATGTGTGTATGTATAGGTATGCTTACATACGCATAAATACATATATCTAAATATAAATGTCTATATTCATACATTCATGCGTACATACATATGCTTACACCCTTTTTGCACTTTCTTATCGACTATAAAGGAAAACTGTAAGAACATAAGAAAAACTGAATAAAGAATTTTCCAAATTTTCCTTGTCCGTCACATTCAATGAATTATGTATAAAATAAGGAATGCTACCAAAATACTCTATACATAGATACTTTTATATAGACCCGTACTCACCCTGATTACTTACAATATCGTACATTTGACCTTTTAAGTTACTTAACTGCAGATACAGAATCCTTTATCCATACACGCTACTTCGGTCATCTATGAACTGGTCCCTTGTCTCAGCCAGCTACATTAAAAAACGTACATGTAACTAGAGTAAGGCAGGGTATCAGTCCATAGTAATCCTCTGACGTCATTCCTTTTCCGCTTCTGTGCCTCGTTTCCGCTTCTGCGCCGTTAAATGAACGTTGTGCATCCGTTGAGACTTTTGCAAAAATGGCCTCGCGAGCGTCTGAAAAATGTAAAAAAAAAAACTTATGTATAAATTCTTTCATAAAAAAATTATTTAAAAATTACTACTGAAATAAAAAACAAAAAAACATGCTATCTTAGACATATGAATTTCGTTAGATTTGCCTTTATATAGCTTAACTAGCAGTAGAGCCCGGCGTTGCCCGGTGATGTAACAGTAAGAGATAGATCAAGTATCAACCATCATAAAGACTGAAAAATAAAATTGACAAAGATTATTGTTTAAGGTTGACGGACACGCATGTCTTAATTAGTTTTGTTTTGTTTTGTTTTTTGTTATTTTGTTTTGTTTTTTTTTACGAATTGGTTAAACCCAAACTCAAACAAAAACATTGTTTTCAATCGTTATGAGTCTACCGATTGAATAGAATTTTATTATAAACAATTGTCTTGTAAATGGAATTTTTAAAGCATTCTGAATGTAAAAAAAAAAAAAAAAAGTGTGCAAGACAATAAGAAACACTACCTGCCAAAAAAAAAGTGAAGTTTTGTTGAAATCGGTTGAAAAAATGTAGGAAATCCGATCACATATATAAATGAACACACACACACACACACACACACACACACACACACACACACACACACACACACACACACACAACCTGGGTTTTATAATAAGTATAACTCGATACGAGTTGTCCCCCTTTCATTCTGGCGACAGAAACGTGTTTTATCGTGTTTTCAAATTGATTACGTGCAAAAACAATTGTGTTTTTCCAATTTTTGGCGCTGTCAGAACCACCGCAATGTAATTTTACGTAGTCCTGTGAAGTTTTGTTGAAATCGGTTGAAAAATATAGGAAATCCGATCCAATATATAAACGTACAGACACGCACACACACAATCTGCGTTTTATAATAAGTAAGATTTAATCTGTCAAAAGTTTTATGATACTGATGTATCTCATAAATTAATTTGTTACACCTATGATGGGTTTGGAAGATGAGGATTTTAATAATCAATATATTAGGTCAAGTCATAAATAATTTCCGTTTTCATATGTCAATTTTATTCTTCAAAAAGTACAGTTACATGTCATTCAATTATATCAGCTATATTCAACTATTTTCTCGGATCCATGATTAAAATAGGTTCAAGCGAATGAATTCTTTAGATCATAAATTTTCATCAGATTTTATAGTTGGCACTACACTATCACAAAGAACTTTACCAAATGACAAAAATCAACTAATTTAAAGACTTCCAACAGCAGCAACAACTAAAATGGATACCGCATATGACATAATTAAGATACTGACTTTCCACACTACCTTAAACAAAAAAGGTGGGTGGCGGGGGAACTCCAATAAATGTAAGAAAGACCGATAAAAGCTAATGAACTTAAGAGACTTATTTTTCTGAATACTGTTTTAAAAAAAGAACTATAAAATTCAGCTGACAGTAATTCTAACTGTTCGGGTATTAATGTAGAATGTTTATGTATAAGAAAACAGCTAATTTCACCATTACCAATACCATATCAGTTTTGAAAATTAATTAATTTTTTTTTTTTTAGATCTCTCAGTATACAGAAAGTTCGGTAAATTATATCTGGACCCGCGATTAAAAAAAAATCTTTTTATTACCAAACATTAAACAAAAATTTAACAAGATAAAGTCAGTTTTATTGCAACCCAAAATTAGATCGTGACCCAGAGGTTGACAGACATTGAATTCGTGGGAAGTGCTTCGTTCCCTTGCTGACTTCATTTTGCATATTACTCTTGAATAGCCTTCTGGGTAAACTGCAACGTGGTACATTTAATGTAAATCTTCTGTCGATTCGATTAAAGGAGATTGAAGAGAATCAAGTGGCAACAATGACAAGCGTAAAAAAAAACCTGATGAGAAACACTCAATGAGATATAAAACCGAAACCATTTTATTAACCCTAGAACACTAACCGTGGGTATATAGTACAGAGCGCAAATTTTCCTATTTTTAATTACAATTTTCAGTACCTGATTTTTTTACCTAAATAATATGTTTTTCATTTCCTATTAATGTTAACTCAAAGGACAAAGATTGAAGTGCCTGCATGTAAAATATTTCAAATAAAGATTTATATTTTTTTTTTTTTTTTTTTTTGATATTTTCAAAATCGGGTATGATATAGCCATGGTTAGTAGTGGTGTAACTTTAATTGATGGTTAGTGTTCTAGGGTTAAAATAAAATAAAAGCAATTTTTACTATATATCACGGATACACACATTTCGTGTTTTGTGTGCCCAGAAAAAGAGTTCATAAATTCCTAGACAAGTAACTTATTTTTTCTAAAATAAAGTTCAATGGTAGTCGTGAGAAACAGATCAATTTTACAATCAAATTCAATCAAATAACATAAAATGTCACAAGAAAAATGCTAATGCATACAAAACAATACAAATTACAAGGAAGAAGCTACAATGAAAGAGATTTAGTGAGATCGAACCCAGTTAAAAGGGTATATTTATTATGAATATATATAAAAAATGAATGTTCTTAATAGTTCTTGTGATTTGATGTGAGTTGTTAAAGTTTGTGACACAATCCGTTAGTGTCTTCAGAGTTTAGCGTCTTCAACGCACGGTGGAGTAATGGATAGCGGCGTGGATTGATGAATCGGAGAGCCGAGTTCAAATTCCAGTTGAATCTATCGCATTCACTGACGTGCTAATACCCTTAGGAAAGGTATGAATCCTCTTTTTCTCTCCCCAGCTATGGGTAAATAGTCAGACAGTCTGGGTTCTATAACCTTTGATAGCAACCAACTGCGGGGGTTGGGGATCTGCCTCGTTAGTCATGTATCGAAAGATACATGATCGCCTAAGCGTGTATTACGAACAGCACACAACTGACTGACTTGTTCTCAGTCGTGGAAACGACTGTTTCGTTACAATAGTCAGAGTGAAAAATAAGACTTCATTTTGTCATAAAAACAACAATTTGGTTGTCAAGACTTCGTTGAGGAGTGGGTTTGCTTGAGTCTCCGCTCGATCAAGTTTTAAAGTGTTTTATAAGGCATCGTATCACCTACTTTACGGAGTCTCCCCAATCCACGTCGTTGCGTTTCTTTCTCTCGGTGGTCGCGTCTTTGCAAAGTCATTTATCAGGAGAATTCTTTTTTTTTTTTATCAGCAACTAAATGCTACTAAATAATTCATCAATGTGTGTGTCATTTTCTTCTATTTTTTTTAATTATATAATTTCAAATAACATTTCTTCAAGAAAAATATAAGAATTGAAAATTGAAATTGAAAAATATAAGAATTGAAAACGGCAATCGTTTTATAGAAGTAAAATAAAATTTGTTTTCTCAAGTTCTGATTGATAGGTTTGTTTTTTTAATTTTTTTTTTTATTTTCTAGTAGATTTTATTTCCCTGTTATCATTCACACAGCACTAAATAACTCATGAGTCTCCAGATAGCAAACTAAGTTGCAGCCTTTGGTTACTCGAGACCTAAAAATCTCTATCAAGTTATACTAAATAAAAGGTGACTGATGAAACAGAACCAAAGGAACAAATGTAAAATTACTAACTTTGCTCGATGTTAAGCAACTCAACTCGCATACCATTGCAAATTCCTCGGGCATTCTACACTCATATCTTTTGATGTTTTATACCATGCAAGTATTTTAAATTTTACAAGTACACTGATGTAATCACCCTAAGTCGCCACACACGGTTTGAATAGATCTAACAGAAGTGCTGTGAAAAGTGGAAAAAATAGAAACTCTACATCTTTTCATAGCTTAGGGCACAATAATATCACATTTTGCACATCTCTAAATAAAATTAGTCAAATCAAAACTGGTCAACAGTTGTATATATTTCTGCTAATATTTATTTATTCGGCCATAACTTTCAGCACACTACCGCTCCCATCGTAATGGTTCGTTCAGAGAACGCGTTTATTCGGAGAACGCATTCATTCAGAGAACGCGTTTATTCGGAGAACGCGTTCATTCAGAGAACGCGTTCATTCAGAGAACGCGTTCATTCGGAGAACGCGTTTATTCAGAGAACGCGTTCATTCAGAGAACGCGTTCATTCGGAGAACGCGTTTATTCGGAGAACGCATTCATTCAGAGAACGCGTTCATTCAGAGAACGCGTTTATTCGGAGAACGCGTTTATTCAGAGAACGCGTTCATTTGAAGAACGCGTTCATTCAGAGAACTGCAACTATAACCTTGTGAAAGAGTAACCTGACTAATGCGTAAAAAATGTTCCTACTGTAGCGTAAGGTTTGTTATAATGTTCCCTTCGCAAAACAATTCACTTTAAGGCAACAGATATCTAGTTATGCAGAAGGATACTGAGAATACGGGATTATACCCTAGTCGGTTATGGGAGTACCCCTACAAACCTAATGGGTTACCGGATTCCTGGTCGCGGTGCTCCTACGACCCTAATGGATAACAGGACACATGCACGTAGTGGCCTTCTAATACTAATAATTTAGGGGACACGTGATCGCTATCGGTGTGTCCCTACGACTGTAAAGGCTAACAAAACTGATGATAGTGATCGTCATTCTCATGTTACCCTAGTTGTAGGAAATAAGTGAGTCACTTTTTTTTGCACAGAGTTTTTCCCTAAATCTCATTTATATCCAAAATTATAATTATCAATAGAATACCTTAGAGTGAGTAAACCTTTTTACTAGATGGTCGGGAAGGGGACTTTATATTAGTAAGATTAAAAATTAGTTTGACCCCAAAAACAATAGGCGAAAAAAAATTTTAAGTGAAAAAAATTAGTGAGTCACTTTTATCGAACAGCACTGTAGATTAATAGAAGCAAGTAGTGAAAGCTCGGAATAACATTTACTTATCACAGGGAAAATATATATATATATCGAAATCATAATTTATTCAAACTAGCATCCTTTTCACTACTACGTTTTGAATAGATGTAATTGAACGTCATACACAGGACGGTACTGTCACTTGGGTGGTTGATTAATTTAACGATATATAAAACCTAGTTGAGTCACCGAATGTGAAATAATATATCATAATGAATTAATAGATAAGTAGACATAGGTACAATTTTCATTCGAGTTAAAAAAAAAGAAAAAAAGAAAAGAAAGGTAGACGTATGTTAATGTTATCCGACCATGCGTCATCAACATCTAAACCGCCCAACTTTTTTTTTTTTTTCCTGATGTGGAGGGTGGATAGACACTCAGCGGGATTCGAAACAACTTTTCAGAGGTTCGATGAACCTTCTGCTAGAGTCAACTGCCATGTGCGGTAAAAAAAAAAAAAAAATGCAACATCCAGTGAGGATGGCACTCGCTATAATAGAAAGGATATCTACAATACTGTTGTGTCAATTGTTGAAAGAAACAAAATACAATGGTCATATGACAAAAGGTCTCAAAACTTTCGAGGCTTGTTTGGTTGACAACGAAGCGAATATGTGAGTTGACACTGAGACACACACGCACAAAAAAAAAAAAAAAAAATACAAAGAAAAAACTATCGCACGACTATAAGGTCCTGTCAATATCTAATAAATAATACACTATCACGTGGAAAAGACATTACTTGATTTCAATGAAGAAATGAAAGAAAAAAGAAAGATAGATAGAAAAGTTGAGATTCACTCAGATAAAAATTGATAAGAAAAGATAAGACACCTTCATCGAACTTAAAAAGCTGTGAAGTTATGGTGACCGCGATAAAAGCAATATTTTTTTTCAGACGCACAGTACAAAACGACGGAAACGGAGTAAGCAATCGCCAAAAATCGAATTACAATAAATTAAATAAAATAACACCGTCTGCTGAATTATTTTTTAAAAAATTATTGTTAAAGAAAATGTTCGTAAGACGGGGATTTAGTTAGTTAGTTAGAAAGAAAGAACGAAAGAAAGAACGAAAGAAAGTAAGAAAGAAAGAAAGAAAGACAGAAAGAAAGAAAGACAGAAAGAAAGAAAGAAAGAAACAAACAAACAAAGAAACAAAGAAAGAAAAATTATTGTTAAGGGAAATGTTCGTAAAACGGGGATTTGGTTAGAAAGAAAGAAAGAAAGAAAGAAAGAAACAAAAAACAAACAAACAAACCTGGAAAAGAAAGAAAGAAAGAAAGAAAGAAAGAAAGAAAGAAAGAAAAAAGAAAGAAAGAAAGAAAGAAAAAAAGATAAAAATCCTTAACTTCTGCCAATACCTCATAAATAATAGCCTATTACATTTTGATCGGGTAGAAGGAGAGGAAAAGACAATATTGGTTTCACTGAGAAAATGAAAGAAAGAAAGAAAACTTGGAATTGAAATAAAGAAAGAAAGAGAGAAGGAAAGAAAGAAAAATTAAATAAAATAAGATCGTCTGCTGAATTATTTTTTTAAATTACTGTTAAGGGAAATGTTTGTAAGATGGGGATTTAGAAAGAAAGAAAGAAAGAAAGAAAGAAAGAAAGAAAGAAAGAAAGAAAGAAAGAGAGAAAGAAAGAAAGAATGAAAGAAAGAAAGAAAGATAAATTATTGTTCAGAGAATTATTTGTAATTTGGCTAGAAAGAAAGCAAGAAAGAAAGAAAGAAAGAGACAAAGAAACCTGGAATTGAAAGAAAGAAAGAAAGAAAGAAAGAAAGAAAGAAAGAAAGAAGGGAAGATAAAAATCCTTAACTTCTGCCAATACCTCATAAATAATAGACTATTACATTTTGATCGCGTGGAAAGAGAGGAAAAGACAATACTTGGGTTCACTGAGAAAACGAAAGAAAGAAAGAAAGAAAGAAAGAAAGAAAGAAAGAAAGAAAGAAAGAAGTGATTAACAGTTGCATCAGGGAAAAGGAAATTTCAAACCGTTCCATTACTAACCCCTTCTTAAAATAACGACCATCATTCATATTTATGATTGTTATTGCAATATTTTGTTAATCTCTAATATTTAACGATGCGATACGGGAATTTCTAAGGATATTTTATTGTGTGTAGAACTCTCCATGAGCTTATTCAATCATTAACTTGAGAGTTACGAATTAAGATTCATCAGAAAATTTAAATAGGAAATCCGTGAAATATTCACGGGACTTTTTAGTATTAATAAATTTACCAATTACTTCCAATGTAGGCCAGCAGATAATCCATAAACAGTTGGCCTGCAAAAATTCCATCGAAAGGTAGATTTTAATAAGAAAAACCCGATAACAAATATATATATATATATATATATATATATATATATATATATATATATATATATGTGTGTGTGTGTGTGTGTGTAAAATAAAAATTACATTCATTGACACCCTCGGCAGTGATCAGTGAATAGTCTATAACAAACAAAATCGGACAAAGTTGATCTGCCATAAAACTGGTAAGTGTCTTTTAATTGGTAACTGAAAAAAAATAGCCAATGGAAGATGCCTTCCAAAAGATAAGTAAAGTACGAAAGAACAGAAATATTGAGCGTCCTAGTAAATAGACATACTCAGATACGACCAGTCAGCCATATACAATGATGTTGTGCTTTCTATGCACCAAGTTGTCACCATTTTCCTTCTCTTTTCTCTTCGGTGACTATGCGCGCAGACTGTTTTCGGCTCGCAATTCCTAGTTTCTTGACAGGCAAATATTCCAGAAAATGCTAGCGAATCCTTGTAAATAGTAAACTGACGAAGCCTAGAGTTGCCAACGTCCTGGGTATGACGATAAAATACATAAACGTCCAACAGCAAGGCCTCTGTTCAGGAGGTTTTGAGGAGCGTGGGACCACCTCTTAATTGCTGTTATTCCCAGGTCCATCCTGTGCCGGGGTCGTAGCACCTGTTAGGGTCCCAGCTATGGGCAAATAGTTAACACCAAAGAAGGGTCAAAACACTATAAAATACCAATAATACTTTTTTGAAAAATTATTACCAGCAGTTCATTTCTGAAAAAGAAAAATATTACCAGCAATACATGTTTGGGAAATAATATTACCAACAATAAAAAATATTGTCGGCATTAACCCTAGAACGCTAACCATCAATTAAAGTTACAGCATTACTAACCATGGGTATATCATACCCGATTTTGAAAATATCAAAAAAAAAAAATATTAAATATAAATCTTTATTTGAAATATCTTACATGCAGGCACTTCAAACTTTGTACTTTGTGTTAACATTAATAGGAAATGAAAAACATTATTTAGGTAAAAAAATCAGGTACTGAAAATTGTAATTGAAAATAGGAAAATTTGCTCTGGGTACTATATGCCAATGGTTAGCTTTCTAGGGTTAAATAACCCATTGAGATTGGTAAAACAAACCAAACCAAACTGAACCAAACCAGCCCAAACCTGAAATACCGAGAAGAAAAGTACAGTGTTGAACAGTCATGTGATATTCCTTCCCTTATAGGGCAGTGAATGTTCTGAAGATGAAAAGAAAACTGGAAGCAACGGAAATGTGGTTCTACAGAAGGATAATGAGAATAAAATGGACGGAGCGTGCAAGCAACGAAGAAGTCTTATGGAACGAAAATAGAAACAGACAGCTGACATTTCTTGGACCTATAACGAGTACGGAGGTCTTGGAGAGTTTGATAGAATATCAAAGACAAAATTGGCAATGGACGATATCGTGCCAACTATGAACAAGGTTGCGTGATTGGATGCCAGAAAGTTGGGAGGGGGGCTTGTTAAACGAACAAATACTGCTCAGAACTACAAGAGATAAGACGTTGTAGAGAGTCATGATCGCCCACATCCTGAAGGACAGGTTGCATAGAGGAAAAATACTATTTGTGTCTCATTTTTAACGGCAGTGAAGTGATATTGAATACAGGCAATATCACAGATTCTTAAGTGATTCAAGTCTTCCCTGGTTAAATGATGCGAGGAAATAAATAAACGTCACTGTTGTTGAGATTGCATTGTGTTTTTAAAGGTCAGCTTTCGTTTATACGTTAATAACAACGCTTAGACGCCGAGTAATGTCTGTGCAGCAAGAGAATAGAAAGACTACATATGCAAAAGCTGCAACAATTGCCACCGTTAGAGATAAAATTAGCGCTGTTTGGTAACTCAAGATTCTTTGGTTAAGATAGGCTCTTCAGATTGGAGTTCTTGCTTTCGTTTCGTAACAAAGAAAATTCTTGGGAATTAATTGACGAATCCTAGAGTTTCGGCACAGTTGTGGAGTAGCTGAACACCCCCATACGATGGGCTAGTGCAAGGCTAAACAGCACACTCTCCTACTGAAAAGAGAACAGTTAACGATTGTGTTATTACATTAGTCTGTGTTCGCAAAGGTTTAGCATATTATTCTCCGAAATAAACTATTTCTTACTTTCTACTTTCCTATTTACGACACTGTAGGTACCTTTCTCGATTTTCTTGAATTTCGAAATTTCTTATTTGTTTGAAGAGATTTAATATCTTCCAAGTGCTCCACCAACTTGAGGGATGACTGTCAATACATCTGGAAAAATGGGATCATTTGAAATATAATGTTTGTTTTCTCCCTCTAGTATTCTTCGTAAAAACCAAACTGCTTAAAAATATTTTTTAAAGGAACGCTCTTCTTAATAATCTTAATCAGCATTACGATTGTACAATATAATTTAGTAAGGACAGGGGAAATCGGATAGTAACTTACATAATTAGCCTGTGTAAATGGATGGGAGAACAGGAAGTAGGTAGGATATTTAAAAAATAATGGCTAAGAGTCACAAACGATAGGAAGATGTAGAGATCCATGATCGGACACATTCTTAAAGGACACGTCGCGTAAAAGAAAATCAGGGATCACCTATTTTGTGTATTTCAAAGAAGAGGTGGCACCAATAAATCATTTTCATTGATCTAGATAAGGGGTTTAAAATAATCGATATAAACACCTGTTGATTGATAGGATTATCCAGGGGTTCGATAATGCCTGGTACTGATAAACTAAGCACTCAATAATTGACACACACAAACACACACACACACATATATATATATATATATATATATATATATATATATATATATATGAAATGGACAAAGTCCTACAGTTATTTTAAGACATCTTTTTTATGTTTATACCTTCCTTTTATAGATACAAATATTTTAGTAAATGCTCTGTTTATAACAAACAGTATCAATAACATTTACCGGCCTGAATGTCCGAGAAATTTTCATATTTTCTCAAAATAATTGTCGGACTGTGTCCATTTCATAATATGTGACGTCATTTGTTTACATTTGTATACGCATCGAGCAGATATAAAAGTACGAGAGAAAATCATGGAATATTGTAGTTTAAAAACAGTAGAATCCACATTGTTAACCGCTGTGGCTCAATCGGTAAAGCACGCCAGGCTATATGAAGGTTCCGTATAGGATACAGGTTCGATTTCTGTCGAAGGACGCATATTTTCTATGAAAATTTCTCGGACATTCAGGCCGGTAAATACTAGTACTGTTTATTATAAACAGAGCATTTACTTAAATATTGTATCTGTAAAAGGAAGGTATAAAAATGTCTTAACATATATATATATATATATATATATATATTATTACAGACGAACAAAAGTAATCACTACAAAGATGCATATTTGTTTCGATGCCTAATATAAGCATCTCATCAGGTGAGGAACAAAGATGGTTATAAACGATTTTATTTAAAAATTGTTTATAACCATCTTCCTTTAACACCTGATGAGATGCTTATATTAGGCATTGAAACAAATGTGCCTCTTTGTAGTGGTAACGTCTGTGTTCGTCTGTAATAACATATAATAAATAAATATTGGCCTACTTTATGTATTGAGTCCTCTTTTAAATTAATGTTATGAACGTTAAATTTATATTATTTTCGTTCTCATTACATCTATATATATATATATATATATATATATATATAATTACTTATTCAAAAATTATAACATAAATATGTTATAAAATCACTAAAAAATAGCCATTTTGTTTCAGCACTACAGAATAATATAAAAAGTTTGAAAGACGAAACATATCGATATATATATTGGGTTGGTGCGTAATTAACAGGCGTTTTTAAGCAATATTTATCATAAAAAAAAGTTGTGGTGCTGCATATAACATGTACTATCCAAGTGAGAAATTTTATTTTATTAATCACACACACACACACACACACATATATATATATATATATATATATATATATATATATATATATATATATATATATATATGATGGTACTCTTAAGCTATATATTCTGTTTCATTATTTTCCTTTTCGCCCAGAATTGCTCTGACGATCCGTTTAGGTGAAACCTAGGGAGGTTTGCCTGGCTCCTTAGGTTTATCTTATATATATATATATATATATATATATATATATATATATATATATATATATATATATGTGTGTGTGTGTGTGTGTGTGTGTGTGTGTGTGTGTGTGTAATGAAATCTTAATCAAAATGATTATGAGATAAAATATTTATTCATTTAAATAATTAAAAAATAAAAAGTAAAAAAGTAAGCAAATAAAAAATAAAAAAGTAAATTAATATAAATATAGATGAAAAAATATAAATAAATAAAGGCATAAAATATATTCCCAAATGTTAGAAATATGCTGCTTAAAATTAAACCTTTTGAATGCAACATTAGGGAAAAATAAGTATTTTTATTGAATCTAAAATTAATTTAAAAAATTAATATTAACCAATCAGTATTGAGAAAATATTCAGCGTATACTTATCATAAATATCCCGTGTAAATTTAAGTTCATATCTTTTCCTTAGAAATAATGATAATAACTTAATTCGTGGTGTGAGACTTTGCCACGCAAATCTTGGTTTCTTATAAGAAATTCACGTAACAGTATAGTGAATTTTAACTTCATATATAAAAAGATTACCACGAGTCACAAGAAAAATGCAGCCCCAAAAGCGAAAAAAATATTCTCAAGTTTTTGAGTAATGGGAACGCAATAATCAAAATCGTACAAATGTTTATGAAAAAAAAAAAACAGTTTAAAAATAAACTGAAAATATTAGCAAGACTGGAAGAAAAATGAAACCCGTCAATTTTCTAAAAATCAATTTACCCCAAGTATGGCGTTAATGAGAAGCGGCTACTGGGAGTAAAAGTGAGTGAAAAGATTTTAGAAGGAACCAGAAACCCAACTCTGAACAGGGAAGAAGACGAGGTTGGACTTTGAACCGGGCGATAAATGAACTTACCCACCCCTATTGAGGAGAAGAAAAAAAGTAAATAAATAAATAGTAAATGAAATTTCAGACTTTAGGCAGTGACGTTAGGATAGAGTTGAAGTAGATTTTAGAAGGAACCGGAAACTCTGCTTCTGTTTAAAAGATCAAGGAGGAGTATGAACTGGGCGATAAGAGAAGAAAAAAGTAAAAAGTAAGAAAAATTGGATTAACCAGCGTTTTTTTTTTTTAGAGTTGGTGATCAGATCACGAATATTTAAAATAAAAGAAATTTTATGAAATTTAATAGGTGATATTTAAATACCTTGATTCACCATGTATAATACGCATTTTTTTCTAAAAAATAATATGCAAAATCAGTGATGCGTATTATGCACAACTACAAAAAAAATCGTCGTAAAATAAGATAAGGATTGTCATAAAACTAAATTAGAATATTAGTCTATGTTTAAAACCATTTCTTTTTAAAGAGTAAGAAACGCTGACTGTAATGAAATTGGAGCAGTACAATTTAGAGGGTTTGATTACCAAACAAGGGGTGCATATTACGCATGAGTAGAAGCATTTTCCCACACTTTCAGCATAATTTTAGGGGTCTGTATTATGGATGAAGGCGTATTATACATGGGGATTACGTCGGGTGCTATTTAAATTCATTGCAAAACTGATCCTTCTACCGAAGCCAAAACGAAGATGGTCATAGGATTTCGTAAAGTTACAAAAAAAAAAAAAATGAATAAATAAATAAATAAAAATAAAATAAAATAAAAATAAATAAATTCGTAATCAGGGTTGTTTAATAGATATATGAAAAGATAATTCAAGATTCCGAATTTCAAATTTAATTTATTTATTTATTTATTTATTTTTGTAGTTTAAGAAATCACGTGATGTGAATATATTTCGTTTAGGCTTACGTCGCGATGTGGCGTGGGAAGCAATTTACAATTAATTTACATCGCAATCCTATCAACTTTTATAAATTTTAAAAAGAGATAAAAAAAATTCCAGAATCTGGTCTTTTTCATATATGAACCTAGGTTTATTTAAAAAAAAAAAAACAAGTTTATCGTCTTACCCTGGACGCGGATGTAGTTTATTGTCATACCCAGGACGTGGATGTAGTCCCAGTTTCGGGGTTAACTATTTGCCCATAGCTGGGACCCTAACAGGTGCTACCAAACCGAGTCAGGGCGGACCTGGGAACACCAGCAATTAAGAGGTGCTTCCACGCTCCTCAAAGCCTCCGGATCAGAGGGCTTGATATTGGACGTAGTTTATCGTCTTACACTGGACGCGGATGTAGTTTATCGTCATACCCAAGAGGGGACTTGGTTTATGAGGTGGCAATGTTATATAAA
This sequence comes from Acanthosepion pharaonis, assembly GCA_903632075.3. Lineage (NCBI taxonomy): Eukaryota > Metazoa > Mollusca > Cephalopoda > Sepiida > Sepiidae > Acanthosepion > Acanthosepion pharaonis. The sequence goes on from CAHIKZ030000254.1 coordinate 1,082,143, forward strand.
ATTCATTATTAATAAAATTTTCTATGGATAGAATTGGTGACAAGATGTCACGAGAGAATTTGTTTTTTGACTTGCGTCTTTTTTTAATTTCGCAGTAGATTTGCTTAATGATATACAATAGCATGCTATCCATGGTTTAAAATACCCACGGTCAACTCCGGATATATATAAATTATAAGTTTAACTATATAACAGTTATAAATCAGAAAATGAATTATGCCGGAAATTTGGATATATCTGAAAGAATTTGAAATGTGTTCTAAAGAAAAGGGGATTTTTTTTCCTTTTTTTTTTTTTTTTTTTCCTTTATCTCTTAAATGGCGGACATCCTCAATTGACGTTTCAATAAATATCGTCGGATATGAAATATCCACGGTCAACTCCGGATATATATAATTTATAAGTTTAACTAACTAATTCTTATAAAGCAGAAAATGAATTATGCCGGAAATTTGGATATATCAGAGAGAATCTGCAATGTGTTTTAAAGAAAAGAGGATTTTTTTTTTTTTTTTTTGTTTGCTTTATCACTTAAATGGCAGACATCCTCAATTGATGTTTCAATAAAGATCATCGGATATCTAATATCCACGGTCAACTCTGGATATATATAATCTATAAGTTTAACTAATTAATACTTATAAAGCAGAAAATAAGTTATGCCGGAAATTTGGATATCAGCGAGAATCTGCAATGTGTTATAAAGAAAAGGGGATTCTTTCTTCTTTTTTTTTTTTGTTTTATCTCGTAAATGGCGGACCTCCTCAATTGATGTTTCAATGAAGATCATCGGATATCAAATATTCACGGTCAATTCCGGATATATATAATTTATAAATTTAACTAATTAGTTATAAAGCAGAAAATGAGTTATGCCGGAAATTTGTATATATCTGAGAGAATCTGGAATGTGTTTGAAAGAAAAGGGGATCTTTTTTTGCTTTATCTCTTAAATGGCGGACATCCTCAATTTATGTTTCAATGAAGATCATCGGCTATCATCAATGGATGCCTTAAAATTTACTCAACGATACTGGTAATATTCAATAATAGATTCGGATCTAAATGACTGAAATAGCCACTTTTGCTTTTGCTTTTGCTTTTTTGTTTTATGACATATCAACCACAAAGCGTTATTTAATACACTTTAGAATATATATATATATATATATATATATATATATATATATATATATAAATGAACATTGAAGTCAAAACTTCGAGGCGACAGGCTGTTTCATGATAGACCCCATCGTCAGGCCACGCGGTCTATCTCTAATATTAAGCACTTCATCCCATAAATATAGCACACTTTTAAAATATTTCTTCATCTATATATATATATATATATATATATATATATATATATATATATATATATATATATATATATTTGAACAGAAAATATTTTTATAACAAAAATCATTTTGTAGATCATGCTTTATTATCACTTTTGTAAATAGGGCCGAGATGCGAGAGACAATTACATTGCTGGTATTTTTCGTTTTGCTTTGTTTTGTTTTATTTTAGTTTGGTTTGGTTTGTTTTGTTTTGTTCGGTTTACAGCATATCAACCTCAATGGGTTATTTAATGCCGACAAAATTTTTATTGTTGGTATTATTTTTCTTTTTTTGAAAAATCGATTTTTGGTAATATTTTTCCTTCAAAAATCGTTTTTTGTTAATATTTTTTCCTTCATAAATCTATTTCTGGTATTATTTTTTCCAGAAAATATATAGCTGTTAATTTTTTTTGTCAATATATAGATGGTAATACTTGGTAATATTTTTTTTTCAAAGAAGTATTGTTTGGTTTGTTTTGTTTTACGTATATCAACCTCAATGGTTTATTTAATGCCGACAAGATTTTTATTGCTGGTAATATCTTTTTTTTTCAAAACTGAATTACTGGTAACAATTTAAAAAAAATATTTCTGATATTAAAACCTATTTTTACACTTTTATGATGTTTTAACCCCAGTTTGGGTGTTAACTATTTACCCATATTTGGGACACTAACAGGTGCTACCACCCTAGGTCAGGGTGGACCTGGGAACACCAGCAATTAAGAGGTGGTCCCACGCTCCTCAAACCCTCCTAATCAGATGCCTTACTATCGGATGTAGTTTATCGTCTTACCCAGGACGTAGTTTATCGTCTTACCCAGGACGCGGACGGAGTTTATCATCATATCCAGGACGTTGGCAACTCTAGGCTTCGTCGGTTTACTATTTACAAGGATTCGCTAGCATTTTCAGGCAGATTTTCCTGTTAAGAAACTAGGAATTGCAAAGCCGAAAACAGTCTGCGTGCATCGTCCCCGAAGAAGAAAAATGGTGACAACTTGGTGCATAGAAAGCACAACATCATTGTATATGGCTGACTGGTTGTAACCGAATATGCCAATCTACTATAGCGACTAGCAAATCTCTACTGCAGACGCCAAATAGTTCTGTCAACCCAATTTCAAACCCAGGTCAACCCATGGATATTTTTCAGGCACGCTGGAGTCGCGGAAATGATGAGATTTGAACCGGGGTCTCATGGTCAAAAATCGAACGTTCTAACTATTCGGCCACGCAGTACAATATCGATAATAGAATAATAAATTTAGAAACTTCCGTTTGTTTTATTTCCCTTTTATCTTAATTTTTATATATAAGATTTAGAATAATATATATATATATATATATATATATATATATATATATATATATATATTTTATATCAAAATCATTTTGTAGATCATGCTTCATAATCACTTATTGCTGGTATTTTTCGTTTTGATTTGGTTTGTTTTGTATTAGTTTGGTCTGTTTTGGTTTGTTTTATTTTAGTTTGGTTTGGTTTGTTTTATTTTAGTTTGGTTTGGTTTGTTTTACGGCATATCAACCTCAATGGCTTAAGTAATGCCGACTAAATTTTTATATTTGAAAATTTGTTTTTTTTCAAAAATCGATTTCTGGTAATATTTTTTCCTTCCAAAATGGATTTCTGGTAATATTTTTCCAAAAAATATATAGCTGGTAATCTTTTTCTGAAATGTATAGCTGGTAATATCTGGTAATACTTTTTTTTCAAAGAAGTATAGTTTGTTTTGTTTTGTTTTACGATATATCAACCTCAATGGGTTTTTTTAATGCCGACAAGATATTTATTGCTGGTATAATTTTTTTCCCAAAAAGTATTGCTGGTAATATTTGTTCTTCAAAACTGTATTGCTGCTAATATATTTTTTCCAAATATATATATATTTTTTTTTTTCCAAATATATATATGTATATATATATATATAGAGAGAGAGAGACAGAGAGACAGAGAGGGAGAGAGAGCGAGACAGAGTGCCTCCTATATATATATATATATATTTCTTTAATAAACTTGAAACAAACGTGGAACTACCCTTTAAAAAAATGAATTTGCTCTTTTTTTTACTCGCTTGGATGGACCACGTTCATACAAAGTTACCCACCATTTAAGAGTTAATAAGAAGAGAGGCTTGGTGGGGGAATCGGAGAGCCGAGTTCGAATTCCAGTCAAATTCAAAGGGGAGAAGAGGAGGTATAAATCCTCTTCTTCTCCCCTTCTATACTTAAGCGTGTATCACGTATGCCACATAACTGAACTAATATTCCCTTACGTGCTGATACCCTTGGGAAAGGTATGAATCCTCTTCTTCTCCCCTCCCCCCACAGCAAATAATAAGACAGAACTGGGTTCTATAGCTTTGGATGGCAACTGGTCTACCGTAGAAAGAAATGGCAACCTACTGCGGGAAAAAATATCTGCCTCGTCAGTCTTGTATCGTAAGATAGATGATCGCCTAAGCGTGTATCACGCATGGCACATAACTGATTGAAGAAGAAATTATTTGAAAATGTTCTTAAGAAATTCTAATTACAGAAATGCTGTATATTATTATAATTGATTCAACTGTTATTTAATATCAGTCCTACTTTATTTACGGCAGTGAATGTTCGACAATCTCTTCACGGATGAAGAAGAGACTTGAAGCAACGGATATCTGACTCTACAGAGGAATACTGAAAACATGAAACTGAACATATGAACAATGAAGAAGTTTTAATGAAAACAAAAAAGAAACTTATACTTTTTTTTTTCTTTTTCTTTTTTTAAGCGTTTCACCCCAAGCAAGGCGGGAAGCCACTAGGACGCAAGGGGGTTACAGAAGATTTGGAGCAAGATCAGATAGGAGTGATAGAGCAAAGGATGAGGAGAAGGATAGTGGATAGATCAAGGCATCTGGAGACGTCAATTGACATTACATTTGAATAGTTGGCGATTATAGCTCTTAGAGAAACTGGAATAGGGAAGGGAGTTCCACAGGCGAGAGGTGCGAGAGATGAAGCTATTGGAGTAGAAGAGACGGCTACATTTAGTAGTTTCGACAGTGAAAGGGTGAGAGCGGGATGCCAGCCTCGTAGGGCGCTTGAATTCATGAAGTCTGGGAACCAGCGGATGCAGTTCCTCGGAGCAATTGCCATGAAAGTATTTGTAAAAAAAACAGAGAGAGGCGACGGCGCGTCTGTGAGAGAGCGACTGCAGACGAGAAGCCAGAACAGGGCCAATTACAAGGCCAATCCAGGACAGTTGAAATTTCTAAGGCACAAAATGAGGAATGAGGACTTGGAAAATTTGAAACTCACAGAGGGAAAGAAGAAAACAACACATAACCTACCTACTTCTGGTGTCTTATCAAGTGATGGTGTTGAATGTAGAATAATAGCTTTTAAAATTATATTTGTTCTACTCTGTATTGCGCATTCTTTTAAGAATAGTAGAGGGGGAAACATTGTTAAGTAAACTTCAATGTTAATTAAAAAAAAAAACAATTTTGACAACGAACCTTAGATGCAATTTAAAAACGTCTTAATGCTAATGTTAGAGTGTGAGCTTGTGTGAGTGGATGGCAGAACAAAGTTTAGGAGAGATAAATTAAAGACAAAACTTCTAAGAGAGCTACAAAGGACAGGAAGTTGTGGAGAGTCATGATCTTAACTTATGAATTAAACCTTATATGAGTTTTTTTATAGGAAAAACATCCTGAAGACAATTTTTTTAAAAATATCCGTGATTTCCAAAATCCGCTTAGTTGCCTGGAAATCTCTCTCCCGGGGATCAAGGCGAACAGCGGAACTGAATCCATAAATATTTAAATCAAGCCGAAAATGAATTAATCGAAAGAAAGTCTGTATTGCGTCAGATAACTAAATAGGTAGTGTCTGCTTGTTTGCCTCGAAAACACTGGTTTTTGCTTTGATTTTTTGCGACGATTTCGAATAATGTTTGAATATTGGCGCAATACAATCTTCTTACTCGATTTCTTCCATAATGCTATGTACTAAGCTTAACTCGTGAATGTGCTGGTATTGTACAAGTTCACAACTCGGATTAAGAATTCGGCGAATTCATTACATTCACTCTCGCAGAATTACATTTGGGAAAGGTATGAACCGATTTCTTCTCCCCTCCAGCTATGGGTTGAATAGTAAAGCAGAGTAGATTCTCTAGATGTGCTTGGTAAACAGCCTAGGAGAAGGAAAACTCTGAATTTAAAACCGTATGCCGCCCTAGCGTGTCACATAATATGTAGCCAACGAAAGAATCGTGGAAACACTATGATCCTGACTGCGATCAATACGCTAAAATTTAAATATCGAGTCCGATTATTAACAGATGCTCTATACTCGTGACCTTGTGTCAGACGAAGCTTTGTTTTGTCATTAGAGGCAATTATGCACTTTTCTGTGGATTAGGGGTTATCGCGCTGGTCTAGATAATATAGTGAATTCAGTCGTTACTCATTAAGCCATATAATGCGAAGCTTAATACATTACTATAAATGGCACGATGGTTTATTCGCTCGTCTTGCAGAATATTACTTTAAATTTATAGCCTTGTGCCAGACTTAGATATATTGATATAAATCTGAAGTCTACAGGATACAGGAATTTAATCTCGAATAGCCTAGTTTGCATCGAACCGCGTGTTAGCAGGAAAGCCATGGATCTTCTTGAAGAACTAATACCTCCAATCACCTAAGTTAAGCAACGTCGAGGCCGGTCAGTACTGCATGGGAATACCAGGTGTTGTAAGCTTAGCTGTGCGTGTGATATAAAGTGCTTGGGGCTATATCGCATGGAAGCTCCGTATGATCATCGAAGTTAAGCAACGTCGAGGTTGATCAGTACCTAGATGGGTGACCACTTGGGAATACCAGGTACTATAAGCTTGGATGAGCAGGTGGCGTAATGGATAACGGGTCGGAATTGGAAATCGGAGAGCCGAGTTCCAATTCCAGTCGGGCTCGTAATATTCAACTACGCGCAAATGATCTTGGAAAATGTATGAATCCTCGTCTTCTACCCCCCCCCAGCTATGGGTTAATTAGTAAGATTGTATCAGTAACTCATCATTATCTTTAAAAAATGTCTTGCACTCTGAAAAGATTTTCTGGCTTTAAATAACCTGCAAAGGTTGATAAGACGTAACAAATAAATCAGTCAGAAGGAGAAATAAACGTGTTTATCAGACGCGTCACAATCCCTACCTCGGGTGTGACAGAGGAAATTCAAAAGAGTTAAACCAGTATGTGAATACGCTGTCTTCTGCATTGAACAAGAATGAAATGAAGGCAGTTGCTGCTGTGTTTTACAGTCAGTATTGATCGGTAGGCCGGGTATCCGGGTCTCTTGAAAGACAGGTAGTGGCTAATGGTCCACCACGTTTGTTCTCTACATTTCCCAGTTGCGGACTGCTATGATACCCCTTAGTGCGTCCACCCGACACGTACCCGTCATTAGCTTTTCTTCAAAGACAAGAACTAGGATGATAAGACGTGTGATCTTGTAGACTGATAGAACTAAGCAGATCACATAAAATTCTGGCATCTATCTATCTATCTATCTATCTATCTATCTATCTATCTATCTATACACACACACATACACAGACATGTATATATATATATATATATATATATATATATATATATATATATATATATATATATATATATATATATATATATATATATATATATATATATATATATATATTATGCAAAAAAAAACAGACTTATTGTTCCGTGTATTGGTTGATATATTGAAAAGTAATTGTCATCTTTGATAATGGCTTATGTAAGCTGAAAGCTTAGATTGGATTTAAACATGAATCAATATGGTGATTTCCTTTCGTGTTTCAATGATAATGTTATTAAGCTTATCAAGAAAATATGAAAGGAACTTACTTAAAATAAACAGACAAAACTTGTCTATATTATTTAATGAAACATGCATCAATATATATATATATATATATATATATATATATATATAAGTGTGTGTGTATGTATGTATGTATATGTATATAAATATATATATATATATGTGTGTGTGTGTGTATGTATGTATGTATATGTATATATATATATATATATATATATATATATATATATATATATATGCGCTACTCTGTATTGAGCCCACTTTTAAATTAAATGTTACGAACGTTGGAACTGTACTCTATTCGTTCCCATCATCGTATATATATATATATATATATATATATATATATATATATATATATATATATGTGGTGAAAATAAATCCATTAGAAGGACATTCAATAATCAGTCTTTTAAATGAACACTAATCAGAAAAATAATTTTGGGAATTGGGCCGAGGTTAATAATTTTTCAGTACAAAATCTTTTCTTATATTATAGTTAGTTAGTTATACGCCATGCGGGATACACGTATAGGTGATCATGTATCTTTTGATACATGACAGACGAGGCAGATTTTATTTCTTGCAGTACGGTGCTATGTCTTTCTGCGGTAGACCAGTTGCTATCCAAAGCTATAGAACACAGTCTGTCCTGTTTTTTACCCACAGCTCGAACAGGGGTGGGGGAAGAGGATTTATACCTTTCCCAAAGGTATTAGCACGTAAGTGAATGAAATGTATTCGACTGGCATTCGAACCCGGTTCCTCAATCCGAGCCGCTATCCATTACACCACAGTGAGTGAGTGAGTGAGTGAGTGTGTGTGTGTGTGTGTGTGTGTGTGTGTGTGTACTACGAATGTATTGGCGTTATTTGTATGCGCGTAACATTCTATTATGTCTTTCTTCCAAGAAAATCAAAATTTGAAATCCTAGCTTTTGCCTTGGGTCGTTCTCGGAACTCCATTAACTCTGGGCATGACCGTCATAATCGTTTTTGTTTGTTTTCATACTATCGGCTGGTTAGAAAATTTCTGGGACAACATCCTGACCTCAGTTTAGTTTTCTGCAGATCTTGATAAGGTCGAAGACAGCGATCAATTAACACGTGACAAATCACGTTATTTATTTCTTTTCTGATCGGAAATCTGTTCATTGAATGATTTTATTGATTCACAAAGTCAATGCAGTCGGACGATTGAATAAATATATACATCTGACACCCTTAAAAAAAAAAAATGATATTTGGTCTTCTCTAACAATGATGTTTTCGAGGCTTCATTTGTTAAGGCGTCGTCCACATAAAGAGAAATCCAAATGGTTACTACATTTTGCTTCCTCGGAATAAAAATCCATGAACGACTTCGAATAATCAGTCTTTTAAATGAACACTAATCAGATAAATAATATTGGGAAATGAGCCGAGGCTAGTAATTTTTTCAGTATAATATATATATATATATATATATATATATATATATATATATATATAAACGATTTTGTACTGATTTTAAAGTACGGTTAGTTTTACTTCGTGTATTGAGCACTTTACGTTGTCGCCTTTTACTCGTTTTGGTGGCTTTTTTTCTTTAGACTTTGAGCTTGAACTCTGGACGATTGTTTTCGCCTTGGTTTAATGTTCTTGGTTCTTTCTTTTTTTTATTCCTCATTTTTCCTTGGGTACTGGTTTGTTCTACTACAAGTCGAAATACCATATTTCCACTCATGATAATAAAAAGTAAAAATGAAAAACGGGCAGCTAACCGGTTTCGTACCTCGCTCAACAGAGCTAAATCGAGGTAATTAAAGCAAAATTATATAATATAAAAAAAGAACAATGAACAAAGGTTATTAGTGAGAAAAAAATTAAATTGTAATTAATTGGAGGCCTAATATAAAGTCCTTCTGTTTACTAAGAGAAGGTTTTAAAGATAGAATATAGATGGCCTCCAACACTTTTAGGTGGTAATTTGAGTGGCACTTGCTTAGGATGGTAAATGAGTCCACACTAAAACTAACAGCACAATTGTGACTAATGGCTATTTATCAGGTGCTCGGCGATGGAAGACTCATACGTATTGGTCAGAATATATATGTCCGAAAAGATATATATACATACATATATATATATATATATATATATATATATATATATATATATATATATATATATATATATATATATATATATAATAACTATGAACCTAAGAGCCAGGCAAAGCTATCTAGGTTTTTCACCTACGTGGATCGTCAGGTTACGCCCTTACGACCCGCGTAGGTGAAACCTAGGCAGATTTGCCTGGCTCTTTAAGTTCATAGTTAGATTTCCTCAGTGACTTGAGCACTTTGCTTAGGTATTTTTGCTTTACTCGTGTTGAATGTTTTTTTTCTTTGGACTCTGAGCTTGGATTCTGGACGATTGTTTCAATTACATGTTCTTAATTCTTCATTTTTTTAAAACCTTATTTTTTCTTGGGAATTGGTTTGTTCATTTACAAGCCAAAGCACCTAATGTTTTTCCAGACGAGTATAATTACTTATACTTATAAGATTTTATATATATATATATATATATATATATGTATATATATATATATATAGATATATATATATATATACTTAATAGAAACACATCCCCTTTCCAGGAACCAATAAAACTGTCAAACTGACCAAGGGAATTGAGAGCAGCATCGATCCACCCATCTCTTATTTTAAATAACAACTTAAATGAGACTGTTTGTCCAAAACAATGTTAAAAAATTCATGTTAAAAAGATAAAGAATTAAAAAAAAACAAATGAAAACTACAGACAAATGTTCATTTTCTCCATCATGACATTCATTTCTGTAGTTCACTGCTACCAGCAAGCAGAAAATTATTTTTCTTCTGATGATGGCCATGTTGGCCGAAACTAGTCAACGAATCTAAATGAACTAATAATAAAAACGAAGGAATATTAATATACAACCCGGTGTGTCTGAAGGTTTTAATTTTTTTTTATTGTTCAAAATATATATATATATATATATATATATATATAAGCGAAGAGGTTATAGTAGTTCCAACGAGAGAATAATGTGTATATTAAAAACAAGAGAGAAACCGCAAACGTTTTTGGTTGTAATGTGGATTTTAAAAAACAAATATATTATGCTTTTTTGCTACACGTGTTTGCGGTCTCGCGACCTACATCAGTCAAATCGTGGAAATTTCCGCATATTATTAAAAATAATTATTTTTGCTTCTGTTTTTCGATGTTAAATAACTATTAAGAATAGTATTTTGGGGTTATTGGAATTTATTCCGTAAGCACCAATCCTATACTTACATATATATATATATATATATATATATATATATATATATATATATATATATGAAGAAATATCTTAAGTTTGCTATATTTATGGGATAAAGTGCTCAATATCAGAGATAGAGCGTGTGTAAATATAAAAGTTATATATATCGATATAAAAGTCAACACTCAGAGGCGACAGGCTGTTTCTTGCTAGACGCTATCGTCAGGCCTGTCGCCCCTAAGTGTTGACTTCAATGTTCACTTTTATATCTATATATCTATCTATCTATCTATCTATCTATCTATATATATATATATATATATATATATATATATATATATATATATGGTATTTATTCAAAAATTATAACATAAACATGTTATGACATCACTATAAAATTAGTTATTTTGTTTAAACACTTCTGATGTCTTGTCACGGGATGGTGTTGGTTGCAGAACAAAGAATTTTAAAAAGTTCAAAGCCATCAACCCCCCCACCCCTGAAAAGGGGAAACATTGTTAAGTAAGCTACAATGATAATTCAAAAAACTTGAAAACGAACCTTAGTTGCAATTTAAAAATGTCTTAATGCTAATGTTAGAGAAATAATTCTAACTGATTAATTTTTAATTTGCAAAGACAGGTAATAGACATATGGCTTACATTCCCGTCTCATCACCGAAGTTAAGCAATGTTGAGCTTGATCATTATCTAGATGGGTGACTGTTCTAGTAGCAGAGAGCCGACTTCCAGTTGTGTTATATTCACTTACGCGAAAATAATCTTAGGAAAAGGCATGAATTCATATATTCTCCTCTTTGTTATGGGTTAATCACTAAAGCTTGAATCACTAAACCATTATTATCACCAAATATGACTTACAATCTAAAAATAGTTTATGGTTGTAAATAACCTGCAAAGGGCTGATAAACCGTCAAAAACGAATCAATAAATTTACATTAGACTTCTGTACTTGTTTCTTCTGTCATTAAGTTTTGGTATTATTCAAAAAAAAGAAAAAATACAAAAAAAAAGCTGTGAAAACCTTCAATGGTTCACAAAGGTCTATCCAGTTCATCCAATGTCACTTTTCTTTTCCCTTGCATTCGCAATCCCTTGGTATAACGATAAACGACACCCGGCAGCAAGCTATATGATTTGAGGTTTAAAGGAAGCGTAGAAACAGATCTTAATTACTGCTGTTCCCAGGTCAACTATGATCCGGGGTGGTAGCACCTGTTAGGGTCACAGCTATGGGCAAAATGAAGACACTATCACAGTATCAAAATACATTTTCACAGTAAAATACCAACAATACATTCTTATATTAAAAAGTTACCAAAAGTTACTTTCTTTTTCTATCTATCTATCTATCTATCTATATATATATATATATATATATATATATATATATATATATATATGCATCTATCTATCTATCTATCTATCTATCTATCTATCTATCTATCTATGTCATATATATATATATTATATCTATCTATCTATCTATCTATATATATATATATATATATATATAATCAGCATCTATCTATCTATCTATCTATCTATCTATCTATCTATCTATCTATCTATCTATCTATCTATGTCAGCCCCTTTATATCTATCTATCTATCTATCTATCTATCTATCTATCTATCTATCTATGTCAGCATCTATCTATCTATCTATATACATATCTATATATATATATATATATATCAGCATCTATCTATCTATCTATCTATCTATCTATCTATCTATCTATCTATGTCATCCCCTTTATATCTATCTATCTATCTATCTATCTATCTATCTATCTATCTATCTATGTCAGCCCCTTTATATCTATGTATCTATCTATGTATCTATCTATGTATCTATCTCTCTATCTTCTTTTTTTTAATCGGTATTACCCCAAGCAAGGCAATAAAGAAACTAAGACTCAGGGTGTTACAGGATGTGGAAGAATTCGGGTTTTTATAATTGTAAAATGGCCTATTTACACGGTTCTCATCTTTATTGGCCTTCTTCATCCCTGCAGTAGCCAGGTATTGAACTCGCAACAGTTTGGGTCAAGTCACTGGATCCAGTCAACAAGAGTTGAGTTTAAGGGAGATAATAGAAACATCCGGAAGAGGCATGACACGTGAAACTAGAACAATCTACCCCGGTGGACGCAATAAAGTGTTCAGTTCGGAATTCCAATCACCTGAAGAAGTCCGGAGCGTCCAACGGCCGAAACGTCGTAAATGAAGATACGGCAATGGAGATGAGGATAACAGTCCGAATAATGTAAGTAATGTAAATAATTACAATACCTAATCACAGAAATATAAACAGATATAAAATTACCAGCAATATATATTAACTGTGGTTGAAAGCATAAAATTACATTCAAAATGTTTAGATTTCAGTATTAATTAACCCATAGAGGTGTCGATATGCCGCTAAACAAAATCAAGCAACCAAACTCTTGAATTCGCCTGTAATACGTCCATTTCTATCGTGCACGCAAATATTCTTTTTCTAATTGAAGAATCTCCTGTTACCTGTATGCATTAAATTAAAAGACAACAGACACCTTTATCTGCACCCCAGGAAGGTGCAAAACTCAAATCTCAACACTTCTCCGACCAGATATATCTGTCCCGAACGGTCAGACCACACTACTCAGTGTCGAACCGAAGTAGTTGCTGCATCTCTCCTTGCTTTATTAAAAGCCGTTATATAACTCCCTCTCAAAGTGGAGGAGAGGTAGTAACAATATCAACAACATTAGCGTGTTTATTTTTACTACTAATTCCACTACAGGTAGGACATTTTAGAGTAGCATTGGTGATTAACAGTAGTCGTGATGGCTGTAGCGGCATGATGATCGTCAGGCCGAGGGGTGCATGCAGGTAATCACGCCAACTGCTGCATCAGCAATTTTAAAATATGGAAGAAATAAAAGGAAGAATTGATCAAGAGAGAGTCTCTTTTGGTTCTATAGATATAATGGTTTTAAAGAAGAGGTTATAGAATGATATAATCAGTCGGTGAAGGTGATTTTTTTTCTTTATTGGGCCGACGTCCCTGTAGTCATTAGCAATATCTATCTATCTATCTATCTATCTATCTATCTATCTATCTATCTATCTATGTCAGCCCCTTTATATCTATCTATCTATCTATCTATCTATCTATCTATGTCAGCCCCTTTATATCTATCTATCTATCTTCTTTTTTTTAAAAATCGGAATCACCCCATGCAAGGCAGCAAAGCTACTAAGACACAAGGTGGTTACAGGATGTGGAAGAATTTGGAACAGAAACATTAATAATGAGCGAAAATAGAAAAACATGAATCAGGAGGACAGTAGATAGCGATTGACATTGCATTTAAATTTTTACAGATTAAAATCTATCTATCTCTCTATCTACCTATCTATGTCAGCCCCTATCTATCTATCTATCTATCTATCTATCTATCTATCTATCTATCGCAGTCCATATCTATCTATCTATCTATCTATCTATCTATCTATCTATCACAGAATAAGAAAGATTCAAGGCTGAAGATTTTAGTTGCGTAAATTTCAACAAAAGTTTCTGCCTTCAAAATCAACATCCATATATCTAGAATATGAGCCGAACTGGAAAAACTGATTCCACTGGCGCCAGTGAAAAGTAAATAATTACAGGTCTATATTTCTGAGATAAACGATTGCAATGGTTCACATTATTCACATTGTTCGGACTGTTTTCCTCATCTTTATTGTCATATTCACAACGTTTCGGCCGTTCAACTAGAACAATCTACTCCGGTGGACAAAATAAAGTGTTCAATTTGAAATTCCAATCACCTGAAGAAGGCCGGAACGTACAACAGCCAAAACGTCGTGAATATGATAATAAAAATTGGGGGCAACAGTCCGAACGATATAAATAATGTAAATAAACACCTACCATAGATTATTTAATATAATTACTTAGGTTAGTTCGGTTCAAGGCTATGAATGTATAGCTGTCAGTGGTTGTCGATGTCACTATAATAGACTTTGAAAACCTTACTCTTCGCTGTTGTGATCATGAATAAAAATCATGCCTTGACATTATAAAATTTCTTCTTTCTCATTCATCGCTAGTGTACATCATTTTAGAAGACTACTGTTGATGTTTACCACGCACCTTTTCGTATGGCTCAAGGCCACAATTCATGTGCGCCTATTGTGGATTGGTCGTCCTTAAATGGTCCGAGAAGTTAACATTCTAAATATCACTTTCCAAATTGGTATTACCGGTTGGCAAATGTCATATGCTAATGATTTTGCGTGCGTATTTTTCATATTTTAATGACTTTTTATTAGCCTTATAGAAATTCCATGGTGTATAGCTTAGAATTAGAAAATAAAACTCTATTAGATTCTGTGAGGAATCATTATCTAAGAAGTTGTTTGGACTAATAGTATCCTGCTTATTGATTTTATCCCGCTGGTTTAGAATATTCTTTGCTTATATTGTTCCAGAATCTTTAAAGAAGAATTTGCAATGTTATCGGTCCTGAGCTAGCAACTCCGTTTCAATCAATTTCCCACCACCATAATGTAGGTTCCTTGTGTCTTTTCTGTAAATATTTTTATGGTAATTGTGCTAATGAGCTTTGTTCTTTGGTACTTTGACTGCATTAATTTAAGCGCAGTACTAGATTGGCAGTTTGGTCCCATCATTTTACTCTTGAAATGGCTAGATGTAATCGTAAGTTCTCTGCTAACAGTTTCTTCTCTCGCACTTCTCCCCTGTGGGACACTCTCCCAGCTTGTTTCTTTCCTCTCAACTACAATGTTCAAAAATTAATTATTAATAATCTTTCACTGTCTATAACTCTGAGGTGAGGTATTATATTTACTTGCATTATTTACATTATTTGGACTGTTGTCCTCATCTTCATTGCCATATTCACAACGTTTCGGTCGTTGTACGCTCCGGCCTTCTTCAGGTGATTGAATCTCTGAGATGGGATATTATGATTACTTGCATTATTTACATTATTCGAATTGTTATCCTCATCTTCATTGTCATATTCACAACGTTTCGGCCGTTGTACAATCACCTGAAGAAGGCCGGAGCGTACAACGGCCGAAACGTTGTGGATATGGCAATGAAGATAAGGATAGCGGTCCAAGTAATATAAATAATACCTCATCTCAGAGATACAGACAGCGACGTCTTTTGTCTCCTTGAATGCGTTTTTTTTATTGTCCTTTCTTCTCCATTTTGTCAATTTTCTTCACTCTCCGTACCCACAACACCATGTTTTAGTGACTTTATCGCCTTGCTTGAGCGGGGGAGTGAAACGACATATGGTGTGGCAAGCGCCATGTCCTTTCAGGAGGTAGGCGATCATGGCTCCCCACATCCCTCTATCTCTTGTAGCTCTTAACACGTTCCTTCGTTCTGTCATCCACTTGCTTAAGTCCACCAGCTATGTCATGTTTTGTTTTCCCTTGTCTCTCCTTCCCTCTATTCGACCCGTGAGTATCAGATTCTCCAGGCCCTCTTTCCTCATTATGTGTCCCAGAAACTTCAGCTGCCTCTTCCTGATATTATGTATAAGCCTCTTCTTGTTTGCAACCTCCCTAAAACGTCATTGTTGCTCACACGCTCGGTTAATGATATCCTCAGCATCCTTCTGTAGAACCACATCTCTGTCGCCTCGAGTCTCTTCTTCATCTTATAGAAAATCGTACAAAATTCGCTGCCGTAAAGGACAGATGTCACGTAACAGCTCAGTATTCTTTTCTTTATTTATAAATCAATATCATATATATTAAATAAAATCTTTCTCTCTCTTTCCCTCTATGTGCTCACACGCTCGGTCCATGATATCCTCAGCATCCTTCTGTAGAACCACATCTCCATCGCCTCGAGTCTCTTCTTCGAATTTTGGCCGATTTTGAAGAAATCGGCCCAAATTCGCTCATTACAGACCACAAATTGATAGACAGAGTAAAAATAATGTAACCAATTTGTATCCATTAAACATTTTTATGTATTGAAAGGAAGATATAACCTAAAAAAAACAAAAAACGAATACGTTTTTGGTCGACTATTTTCGTAAAATATAATGTATGCTGGATTCAAAAACTTTTTAATCGAAATTGAAACAGACGATTTGATTTGCATCACTAGAGATCGTATGCCTATAGACTACGCGAAATGGGAACATGTCCGAATGTGATTGGATAAAAATATTTGCCAGCGATGTTTTGCGGTCACTCCCATGATATATAGATAGATAGATAGATAGATAGATAGATAGATGATAGATAGTATCTATCTATCTATACATCTATCTATCTATCTATCTATCTATCTATCTATCTATCTATCTATCTATCATTAACTTATCGTTCTTCTTCTTCTTCTTCTTCTTCTTCTTCTTCTTCTTCTTCTATGTGCCGTGTCCCTTCAGGACATAGGCGATCATGGCTCTCCACAATATCCTATCCCTAATACCTCTTAATAAATTTTGCCATTTTGTTATCTTACTTAAACCTTGTTCCACTATCCACTTACTCAAGTTCGTTAAGCAGATTATGCGTGGTTTTCCTCTGACCCTCTTGCCTTCAATCTGTCCTGTGAGTGTCAGATTTTCCAAGCCCTCTTTCCTTAATATGGGTCCCATAGAGTTCAACTGACTCTTTTTGATGTTAAGTATAAGTATGCTTTTTGTTTCCTTGTTTTTTCTGAAACTTCTTCTTTGCTCACATGTTCGGCCCATGGTATTCTCAATATCTTTCTGTAGGCTCACATATATTTCGATACCGTTGAATGTGTCCTGTGATTTGGACACTACTTCAATTGAATAATCCTCTTTCAAAAAGGGGAGGGGGATTGGGGGGGAGGCGATATTTAAAAAAAAATAAACGTTCATTAGACATTTCTAAAAGCCATGATATTTTTCAGAATCCATAAATGTTAATTTTTATCATTTTATAAGTGGGGGTCCCTGATTTATTTATTGATAACTGCATACACATGATTTTATCCTTTTTTTAATTCGTAATAATAAGCAGTTACTAATGACGTAAGTACGGATTGAAGCTTTATATTGGTAAATAAAAATACAGATTACCCTTTAAGAAGTCAAATTTGGTTTAGTTTGTTCTGGTTAACGGTATATCAACCTTAAAGGGTTATTTAATGCCGACAAGATTTTTATTGCTAGTAATATTTTATATATATATATATATATTGCTGGTAATATTTTTTTTCTTAAAAAATTCATTGCTGATAATAATTTTTTTACAAAAAATGTATGGCTGCTTTTAAA